>JARHVA010001074.1:760000-1360000 GCA_037957365.1 Torreya grandis
ATCAATAATGTTAGTCCTAACTTAAACTTATAGGTTCCTAACTAAAAATCAAGAAAACAAGTGAAAAGGAAGAATTTTGGCAGTTATACATCCTATAAAGGAAAGTGGCACATAGTAAAATATTATGCATTGACCCTTAAACTTCCATAAATCCATTTACATGTTTTATCTACTTTATAAGTGCCAAAAATGGGCCAAAACCATTTATCTTATCCATCACTCCACTAGGTACATGAAACTAGTCAATGGGTCTTTTGATGGTACAACCATTAAGAGAGTTTCTAGGTCAAATGATCTTGGTGGTTAATATTACACTTGGTATAATTCACATTCATGGTAGGATTTTTAATAATGGTATCATATGATCTATGAATCATTCTTAAGAATTTGACTATCTTGATCTACTTACTAATCCCCATGCTAAGTTTTACTTTTATATGAGTTAGTTCATACAAATCAGTTGTTGAAATTACTTCCATGGATGGGTAATTAATTATTTCATGGCCCCCATCTCTAGTTTCATGTTTGGATCTAATTTTATGAGTTCAAACCTCTTAGGTTTAGGTGGAGTATGCTAGTGAGGCTGTAGACATGTCCATCATTTGTAAAGATTTTCATTTCCTATATTAGCTTCTAACAGAGGTATATTGATGTGTTCTATGCTTCCTGGGTCATATTAATCCCATTCCTTACAAATAATTAGTTTTAAAAAGTAACATCATGAAATTTACAATAAAAAGGGACTCATAGTCAACTTCTTACATGATTCCATACTCAATCAGCTAAACCATGG
This sequence comes from Torreya grandis, assembly GCA_037957365.1. Lineage (NCBI taxonomy): Eukaryota > Viridiplantae > Streptophyta > Pinopsida > Cupressales > Taxaceae > Torreya > Torreya grandis. The sequence goes on from JARHVA010001074.1 coordinate 760,794, forward strand.
TGTATGAAGTTCTTGAACATGTTCCTGGAAATGCCATAAGGATTTTAATAGGTTGAATGCATTATTACAATAGTAAAAATAAAAATGAGCCTCCCCAATTGACATATGAATGACTATGATGACTATTTCTCATATATCCACATGCCTATAACACTAATGTGCACCTACAGGTGCTCTTAAGGAGGCTAAGCACATTGGAGTGAATCATTTGAAATAGTTAAAATTATTTCATGTTGTAAGGAATACATTTGAGAAGTTTATGGAAGTTATAATTCTGGTTATAATATACTTCACCATGCATATTGTCCAATTTCTATCCTCACTACCCTGTACACTTTGTATCCATCTACAGGTAGCTCCCATAGGAACCTGAAGGTGTTGAATGATATTATTTGGATATGTTAGAGACCTTCATCAAGTTTGAGGAGTTGGATTATATCACAAGGATTATGTTTGAAACCATATAATGTAAGATATATATAAGGATTTTTGTGCACATGTAGAAATGAGTTTTAGGGATCAAGTTCCTTAAAGCTCCAAAATAGAGCCCCAACCGTTTTTGGTGTTAAAAATGATGATGAGATGTAGAGTCTCGATGAAGTCAAATACATCCATATTTTATTCATTATATAGGGGTAATATATTTAAAAAGGAGAGTGGGTGTTTCATACCATAAGTTATGAAAATAAGGCTTCTAAATCATGCATTTGTTCACTATAGAAAGGCAATGTTTTCTACAAGATATTGAACTTCAAATGACTCTACACCCTAAGATAGTAATGTAAGAGCATATCACTATGAATAATGATTCCATTGTAGTGAGGGGAATAATAATGATTTAATTACTTGGAGTAGAGCTGAATTATGAGGTACTATCCTATATATTCATCTACAGGTGCACCTTACCCATAGAGTGGTCACTTATAGGCTTCTTATAGGTTCATGGCATAGAATTTGGTGATAATAGGCCTAAAAACACAAGTATTTACCATTGGGGGTTGGTTAAAGGACATAAAATTAATCCTATGCAATGTGACACAAGTTTAATAGGTTTAATAACACCTACAAGACCCTTGCTACTCTAACAATGGTCAATTATAGTTGACTACAATTGACAATGAGCTAGAACATGGTGTTATTAGTGATTGGCTTAGCATGGATATAATGTGAAGTGAAATAAATGAATATAAAATTATATTAATGAATTAAATAGAGTATTAGGCTAATTAATAATGCCTTGAAAATACTAGTGATCACCTACATGCATCCCTTCCTTGAGTAAAAACACAGTCATAGTTGACTGCAACTAAGCCTTGGCAAAATGGAATGTATGCATAAAGAAGTTGGAAATGGTTGAAGTGTTATAAATTATTTAAAGGGATAAAAAATTGTGATTAATTTTCTATCTGATACTCATCATAATGGAAAATAGGTCAAGAAATGAATTTCAAGACAACCTATAGTCCATACTTAACATCTTGCACATAGTCAACTTTCTCAAAAGTCTGTCTTGGATTTTATGGTGTTTAAAGGTGTTAAGATTATCAAAAAACCTTGAAAATTTATACATAGGTTACCAATAACTTAATAAAAAACATAATACAATCCTTTTATTTGAGGTAATATATTAAGTGGCCTCTATTCTATCTCAGATAAAGGGCACTTTTGGGAGGCTAAACCCTGCAGGTGAGTCATGAAAGTTATGAGAAGGTGGGATATGATGAGACATTTAGAAAAGATGTAGAGATTTATATTAGACATGAATAATCATGATAAACATCTCATAGGTGTTTTAGACCAAATAGAATGGTCTAAATTCACAAGTATATAGACAAACATACTAGGTCTTGACTAGGCCTAATGGTCTAAAGAGGTCCAACATCTTTTTTAATACTATAGGATCATTAAAAAAAATTATAAAATGTTTATATGGAAATGTAACGTGTTTTAAAATTTATATTTTATAGGGGAGGTAATATATGAGTCATTTCTTAACTTAAGAGCATGATAAGTTATGCAAGATGTGAAGGAGAGCTCGAGAAACCAACTTAGAATGCTTGCACTTATACAGGAACTTAGAATGGGAACTATTGTATCTTGGATTTACACCCTTTGAGAATATTCCTAATCTATCCTCATCCAAGTGGCATAATAGAAACACCTCTAGGCTTATGGGTAGCCTAAGGATGAGGTGAATCTCTAGATAGGGCTAGCTCCTTTGATGTACCATTTTGGATCACAAATACACATAAAATTTTGGGGGGGGGGGAAGGGAGAGAAATAAATAAAATAAAATTATCATAAGGGATGTGATACAAAAAATATACTGAATAATTCCAACCAGCTAGATGTTACACATGAGAACAAGGGATAAATTGAACATATACTTCTCCAATCTATATCTTCTCACATCAATGCTACATTATGAGGTTCTAGATGAATGTTTAGGCTAGGATGAATAGAAAAGAGCCCTTGAATGTAAATAATAAATATAATAACTCACTAAACCTTACCACTTCCTAGAACACTTCACATGCCCTATAAGAATAAGCTTTCTAACTACAAATAGGATGAAAGAATGAGACAACATCCTAAGGAATCCATAGTTTTCACTAAGAAATATCCAACATCCAAGTAAAAAACACCATGAATAGTCATTAAAAGGTCAAAATTAGTAGTCTTATTGATCAAATGGTATGAAAATTAACAATTATTTTCCATACTCAAGTGGAACATAAGTTATAATGGCTAAAATGGCTAGATCTTATAGAAGTTGAGAAAGAAAAAAGAGAGAAGTCCAAGGGTCACAAGGAAAATTTTTAAGATGATAAAATTAGTTAATTGTGTATGATAAAATGATGTGGGATGAACCATGCAATCTTAGGAATCACAAGTGTCCATACAAGACATGGAACTCTTGCAAAGTGGCATAAAACTCCTTATTCTAGCTTAGAAAAATTGCCTTCATGATTAGACTTATTTGAACGTCCCAAAACTAATTAGGGATATTTATAATGATTGAAATTAAGGGGAAGGATTTTAGACATGCCTCTCCATGCATTTGTTGTAGGCCTAATCATTTGGAATCATTTGGGAATGAGACATCATCATCTACAGTCCAAATAATTCTTCTTTCATGCACCCTATGCACTTGGCCTCCAAAAAGGCATAAATTTTACATGAAAATACATGGGATGGATTGGATGAAAATTTTAAATACCCTCCATGGACTTATAATCATTAGGAACACCTTAAAATTAGTCTACTTGAATTTTTCCACCCTTCTCACCATTATGTCCATTATGCCAGTTTTGATTGGTTGAGATGAAGCAACTGGTTGAGGTAATTAGGAGTTATTCCAAGGAATTAAATTGACATAGGGAGTTATATTAATTCTCAATGCTTCCTTCCATGTTATTGGTATCTCTTGGAACCTCTTGGAACTTGTAAAACACACAAAATAGTCAAGAAAACCCTTTTTATACCATGTTTATACAGATTCTATATAGCTACTTTTGATGATATGGATATTTAATGAGTCATATACAACCTCCAATCATAATTATGGATAAAATATTTAATTTTTGTGAATTATCTCTCTCATTTCCTCAAACTGGTCTTTAGAAGGGTTTAATAAGGGTTTTGAGCAGTTTTGACCTTTAATGATGTTTCATAAAGGTTTGATATCCAAATTTCCAAATAATTCCACAAAAATTATCTTTAAAACCCTATAAAACTCCTTGAAACCTATTTTACCTCCATGTAATTCCTTCAAGAAGATGTGAACCTCCAAAGTTACTCCATCGAGTTTGATTCTCCACTTTACATAGGTCTAATGAAGTTATGAGCTCAAAATTAATTTCCTCATGCTTCCTATGCATATTAAAAGTTTTAAAAAACCTGGAGTGACCCTATAATCATTATATAATAGTATATTAATCATTTATCATGTGAAAAGTGAAACTAACACCCCATTTGGCTTTTAGGCCTAAATCTTGCCTAGTAGGCCTACCTACATTCTTGTGGTTTAGACCATCCAATTAAGTTTATTTTCATTTAAAAATATTATAAATGTATATTATGACCTTAAAAAAATGTTTCAATAAGGTTTAAATCTCATATCATGCTAAAAATGGTTTTGACCTTTCATTTGGGCACTAGGCCAAAACCCACCAAGTAGGATTGACTACAACTCTAGCCACCTAGACCACTTTTGCTGAATTTCCCCCTTTTGTGTTTGGTTTATAATTTTTTCATAGGTGTATTAAAACTTATCACACCTTATAAAAAAGTGTATACATCTCCTTGGTCATCATTTTATCATCTCTTCTCAAAATTACCAGGGTTTGTGCATGAAGGGAGTGCCCTCTATCTAAGATAAAACAGAGGGCACTCCCCTATTTCTTCAAAAAATGGTGGATATTTTAGGATGTTATATATTTCATAAACATATTATGTATAAGTTTTTATTCCTATATAACATCATTTTACCCATTAATTCCTTAAAAAACCAAAAAAGACCCTCATAAAGTATTTTGTGAAGGGTTTGTTGGTGTAGACTATACCTTGCAACCTATTTAGAGTCTTTCCTTGATCTATATAAATTTTAAAAGGCCTATGTATATTTTCATTTTTATTCTATAGTGTCTCTAATATCCATTCAACATCTTGACCCTTCATGTACCCTTCATACTCTTGAAGTCACAAGACTGTGTTCTATCATTTCTGTGTTCTGCTCTAAGGCTTATACCTGTAGGTTTCCTTATGTTCTAAAATTTTAATTAAAACTTTAAAGAATAATTTAATATTTAAAAAACTATTCTCACCCATTATCTAATGAATCTCATATCTTGAAGTTTAAATTCTCCTAAGAACAATTAAGGTAGTTGACTGTGTTATGCTTGTTGTACCATACCTATAGATTGTTTAGGAAGAATTAAACTTGAAAATAGTGTATGGTCTTATTGAAAATTTATAAGATAATATACAATGAATTTTACCTATTTAATCATGTTTGGAACATACCATCCACCAAGGAAACATCTCCCTCTAGCTCACTATTTCATATAGTTAAACACTTGGCTGATATAGGTGCTCACCAGGGTTGTGTATGGACTGAAGGTGGTATAAGAAGCAAAACATAATGCATTATCCTCATTATAATGATATTTTGGGTCATATATTATACTTTAACCATTTCAAACCATTCCCATATATTGATAAGGTCAAGTTTTCAATTTGGGTGACAAAGGTCTCCTTTTAACTTAGAACTGTAGCTAACATTGCCTGTATTTAATGCATAAAAGTGTAATTTGGGGCCTTTAAACAATAATATTTATCAATTATTCTACCCATAAAAATTTTCAAGGTGATAGACATATGTATGGGATTTAAAATAAACACAATATGAGGCATCATAATCATTGACAATCCTACTATATAGCTCTGCCAAAATGGCCTTAGGCCTCTATTCTGCAATTTTGGGGAATTAGGTCCCTAAATTGGACATTTTGTGTTTTGAAGGTATATATTATTCAAATTATAAACTTGACACCAGAAATTAATCTAATTTTCCCTCTTCAACATACTAAGACCTTAGGAGATGTTCCAACATGTTTCAATGCTTTAAAACAAAAAAACTTTAGTTTTTTGTATTATCACCTGTAGGCGACCATTTTCCTATATGCAGGTAGTGAAGAGGAGTATGGGAAGTAAGAATTGTATTGGAATTAAATATAAATTTTATACCAATATAAATAATCAAAAAATATACTCCTTTCATAATTTAGGACCTATCTCAGTCTAAACTCCTCCTCAACATGAATTTTTTGATGAGGACACCTATAGGTGTTTACTAATGGCAGAGTGTGTACAAATGTTGCCCATGATTTCAAAATTCCAATTTTATTAAATAAAATGAAATATTTATCCACTCCTTAATTATAATAAAGGATGCATCAAGGCTTAAAACATTAAATACACCTCTGTGAACATTCCAAATAGGTTTCATGCATGTACTTCACCATGACTGTAAGTAAAAGTGAGCAAAAGTTGACTATATGGTGTTCATGCCTACATATTCATATATAATTTTATTTAATAATGATATTTAAGGGTTAATATGAATTAATATCACATTTAAAACATTACCAAGAACTTATAACAACCCTAGGAAACCATGAACAAGCATGAAGTTCCTGAAAATAGAGAAAAACTGCCTATAACTTAGAAAGGTGTATCTTCTTAAAAATTTGATATAATTGACTTATAAAAACACTTTTAAAAATTAAAATAATCATGGGAATAATTTTAGGATTATTTAAACATCATCTATAGCCAATATGACAAAATATATTGTACAAAAATTCCCAAACCAAAGCAAAACCTATAGGGTGTATAGATTAGTAGGCATAAAAACATAGTCAACTTCATGAGGATGGTTCATAAATCACATGAAATAATTATTAAAAATATTTTAATTTAAATTATGGTATCTAAGTTTAATTTCACCTCCCTAAGGTGTTTGATTGGGAACCTCCCATGCTGGTCATACCAAGTACAAATTTGAAGACTGGTTCTATATGCCTAGAAGGATGAAAAAGGAAAAGAATGGTTTTGGGACAAAAATGGAACTTAAAAAGAATTTAAAAGGTGGAAATAATCCTTACAAATATTAAGGGACATTTTGTGATCTTCTCCCATGTGACACACTTCCCCATGGGTCATACAAGTGCCAAACTCTTCTCTTTTCCTAAGAAAACTACCCTTTCTTTTGAAGAACTTGTCACTTTTAGTTACCAATAGTTTATTAAGACATATGAGGACACATGTGATATGATTTAACCTTTTATATCCTTAAAAATTCCCAATAAATCTATACAAATCATTAAATGCTCCCTTTTTGACTACAAAATTATTAAAAGGACTAAGGTCCAAGGCTAGTTTAACATTAAATGACATCAATTAACCTATAATAGACCTTTAGACATAATATATTAGACCCAAAAACACATAAAAATCAATTTTTACCTATAGGGGTTGTAATCTGACCTACAGGGTCAAATTTGGTCAACAAATTGGTGACTCATAAGGGTAGTATGCCTGCTCTACTAACTAGACCAGGTAATCTTATTAGTCCATGGGGTTTATGGAGTCATATAAATGATAAAAAAAATAAGGAGACCTTTGACCACAAGATTTTATTAAGACAAGATCACTTGACTACCTCAACCATATAAAACAAAGGGCACACACTAAATAAAACAAACACACTAACAAGACACATACATGTGCTCAAAGCACATAAGAAAAATAGGAAGAAAACAACTATATATAAATAAAAACTAAGAATAACTCCCTTTCTAGGATCAAAAGGAATTTTTTTTGCATCTCTTTCTTCATTATATGCATCATGGTGCCAAACATGTTATTCTTTGTATTGAACACTTGATAAATCAGACCTACTTCTTGGAACCTTACTTGATATGATCTCAAGTATATCATGTTCAAATAGGTCTCCAATGTAAAATTACTCCTCTTGATTTTGTACACATACCTCATATTGATGCTCATTTTTCATCTCAAGATCAACTTTCATCTTCTTTATAGGCATGGTTTCAAGAGGACTAGTTTCTTATTCCTTGGAAGATTGAGGCCAATAGAAGCTTGTCTTGACCTCCAAAGGCTGATGTGAAATTTGATTTTGATCATCTATGAAATGTTATACGATGTCATATTTCTCATCTATGACATGTTGGATAATGTTATCTTGCTCATCATCACTTGTAATCAACTCTAATGAAATAGTAGACCCCTTAAGAGACTCAAACTCATTGCAAATGTTTTCAAACTAATACCACAAGTCCTCATCCTCTTTTTGATCAGAATCATGAAGGGGGAAAACAATATAAGCCACTTCATCCTCTTCCTTAGAATCCAAAAGGACTTCATCCAAAATTTCCTCTTCAACACAAGAAAGGCATTTTTCATTATCAACCAAAAAAGAAGACTCGACATAAGAAATCGCCTCTTCCTTAGAATTTAGGACCTCTTGAGGGCTCTCAAGTTATATCTTAATTTTCATAATCTGATCTTGGTTATCAAAGGCTGCAATATCCTCCATCTCTTTCTCCATCTTGGTGATTTAAATACTAGGCATCTTGAAATCTGGTGACCTAGTCCAATAAGTCTACCAAGGAATTATACCTTCTTCAAGCAAGAGTTATTAATTTTACTCAACCAACTGATCCTCTTTATGTTCCCATACCATATGTCCATCAAGGAAAATGGTGATGGGATGAGGAAAATATGAACTAGTTGGTGGAGGTGGAACATAGGGCTCAAAATCAGGCTAAGAATCAAAAGTAAGAGGTTCTTTTGGGTGTTCTTAGGGAAGGGGAGGAAGACCTTGGGTTAAGATAGATTGGTTATCTTCCTTCCACTTGAAAATCACTTCATCCACATCTGATTTAACTTGAAAAATTTCTTAAGGAGGGGTAGATGGGGTGTGTTTAGGCATATGATCTTATTTTAGGTCTAAACCTTCCATCACACCTTGACTTAACAACTTCATCCTTGATTCTAACTCTTCAATTTACTTGGTTAGATTATCTTGAAAAAGTTTTTATTTAGTTCATAGTAATATTCATGAGGATCAGGAGTACAAGAGGGATGAAATGGAACACAAGAGGCTTCTTGAGGAAGGGTGGGAGGGACTTGCAAAGGATTAACCTCATTCTCAACTTCACACTCCTTAACAGTGCTTTTATCTTATTTCTTTCCCCATGATTCCACAATATTACTCTAACTTAGGATGTTAGGATTAGAATTTTTTTATTAAGGTGGTGATGTAATTTGAGGAGTGGATGAAGTTTTCAATAAAATTAGAATCTCCTTAGGATTGGATTTTCCACCTTGTCTCCAACTTAGAATATCATATCTAGAGGTCACTCCTTGAGATGAGGATGCAATGTGAGAGGCCAATGAGGGTTTAAATTCCACCTTATTTTTTGATAACATGGATTATTTCATTTTTTAATTATCCAACTGAATCTACCTATCAAGATTAGCTTCAAAAATAAGGTTCCTCTTTTCAAATCTCTCTTCCAAATGATGGGGAAAAGGATGACATTGGTAAGTTTGATTGGGCTCATGAATAAGAGTTAAGTAGGACTGATAAAAAAATTGGAGAAGTGGATATGAAGGTTTATAGGTTTTATTAATTTGCCTTTCATGAATTTTTAGCCTATCCTCTAAGGAAGAAACCAAGCCACTCACATCTAGCATCTCACTTGTGAGCCTTTGCCAATTGGCTCTCTCAATAGGTACTCACTCTCTTTTGACCAGATCTAATTCATCTCTCACGTTATGAATAAGATGACTAATAAATTATTGACCACATCCCCTTAGAGTATTAATCTCTAAAATTTACTTCTCATATCCTAAGAGTGTTTGCTTGAAGGTGGAAATGGATTGACTTGAGAAGTGACCAGGTTGACTAGGAGAAGCAAGATATTGAGGAGGATGGCTATAAGACTGATATAGTTCATGAATGAGATGATACAATTCATGTTGAATATGGTACACTTCATGACAGGGATGATTAATAACTTGATCTTATTGATAGGGAATGACACAAGCTTAAAATGTCTTACCAACCTATGTAAAATAGAACTCAACACCAAGGTCAGCCATGAAACTTCATTAAGAAGAAAGAACACAAGGAATGATAATCAATAATATACAATAGGAATACCTAGGATACTTGGTTATATTATATAAATTTGGATTCATCATTGATGCTTTGATAGATACCTCCAAAGGCTAATTTTTGAAAGATAGCACCAAAAATATTTCAGCCTTTTGGACCAAGAGTCCCATTGGGCATGCCAAAAATTATTGTCACTTGGATTTACAACCTTTTAAAGATATTCCTAAGATCTCCTCATCCAAGTGGCATAATGAAAACACCTCTAGGATTATGGGTAGACTAAGGATGAGGTAAATGTCTAAATAGGGCTAGCTCCTTTGATGTAACACTTTGGATCATAACTACACCTAAATTTTGGGGGAGAAAAGGGAGAGAGATAACTGAAAGAAACCTATCCTAAGGGAGGTGATACACCAAATAGATTGATGACTTCCAACTAGCTACATGTTACACATGAGAACAAGGGACAAACTAAACATACACTTCTCCAATCTACATATTCTTACATCAATGTTATATTATGAGGTTATGGATGAATCTTTAGGATAGGAGGACTAGAAAAAATGCCTTGAATGGCACTAGTGAATAGACTAACTCACCTAACCTTACCACTTCCTAGAGAACTTCACATGCCATATAAAAATAAGCTTTCCAACTACAAATAAGATGAAAAAATGAGACAACATGCTAAGGAATCCATAGTTTTCACTAAGAAAGATCCAAAATTCAAGTAGAACACACTATTAATACTCATGAAAAGGTAAAAATTAGTAGTATTATTGATCAAATAGTATGCAAATGAGTAGGGATTTGCCATACTTAGGTGGAGTATAAGCTATAATGGCCAAAATAGCTATTTCTTATAGAACTTGAGAGAGAGAGAGAAGAGAGAATTACAAGGGTCACAAGGACACTTGTCAAGTTGATAAAATTATTTATTTTTGAATGATAAAAGGATGTGGGATGAACCATGCAAGGTTAGGAAGCACAAGTGTCCATACAAGACATGAAACTCTTGCAAAGTGGTATAAAACTCCTTATTATAGCTCAAAAAAAATGCCTTCATGATTATCCATATTTGAACATACCAAACATAATTATGGATAGGTATGATTATTTAAATGAAGGTGAAGTATTTAATACATGCCTCTACATGCATTGGTTGTAATCATGGTCATCTGGAATCATCTATGAATGAGCCATCATCATCTCTAGTCCAAATAACTCTTCTTTCATGCACTTTGTACACTTAGCCTCGAAAAAGGCATATGTTTTCCATTAAAATATATGAAAGGGAGTGGATGAAAAGTGTAAATATGATCCATGGACTTATAATCAATAAGAACACATTAAAATTAGTCTACTTAAAATTTTCCACCCTTCTCACCATCATGTCCACTATGCCAGTTTTGACTGGCTAAGATGAATCAACTAGTTGAGGCCCTTAATATTTGTTTCAAGGAATGAAATTGACATGGGGAGTTAGATTAAGTCTCAAGATTTCCTCCCATGTGACTGGAATCTCTTAGAATCTCCTAGAACCTACACAATACAAAAAATAATCAAGAAAATCCTATTTGTACCCTATCTGTATAGATTATGTACAGATAATTTTTATGGTATGGATCCTGACTGAGTAATATAAAACCTCCAATAATCATTCTATAAAAACTATTTAATTTTGGTTTATTATCTCTCTCATTTCCTCAAACTAGTGTTTACAAGGGTTTTGAGTAGTTTTGACCTTTAGTGATGTTTCATAAAGGTTTGACATCCAAATTTATATATAATACCACAAAAGTGATATTTATGACCCTATATAACTACTCAAAACCTATTTTACCTCCATTCAACTCCTTCAAAGAGTTTTGAACCTCCAAAGTTGCTCCATCGAGTTTGATTCTCCACTTTGTATAGGTTTAATGTAGTTCTAAGCTCAAAATTAAGTTCCTTATGCTTCCTCTATATATTTAAAGTTTTATCACACCTGGGGTTATCCTAAAATAATTATACAATAGGATATTAATCATTTCTAACTTGAAAAGTGAAAGTAACTCCCCATTTGGCCTTTAGGCCTAAATCTTTCCTAGTAGGCATACTTGCACTCTTGTGGTTTGGACCATCCAACTAAGTTTATTTGCATTTTAAAATATTATACATGTATTTTATGACATAAAAAACATTTTTAAACAATTTTTAAATCTCATATCATACTAAAAATGGTTTTGACCTTTCATTTGGGCACTAGGCCAAAACCTGCCAAGTAGGCTTGATTGCAACTCTAGCCACCTATACCACTTTGTTGCATTTGCCATTTTTTTGTTTAGTTTCTAGTGTTTTAATATTTTTATTACAGATTATCACAAATTATAACAAATTATCTACATATCCTTATTCATCCTTTTATCATCTCTTGTCAAAACTACCAAGGTTTGTGCATGAGGGGAGTGCCCTCTGTCTGAGACAAAATAGAGGGCACTCCACTATTTATTAATACAATGGTGGATATTTTATGAGGTTATATATGTATTAAAAATATTATTCACAAGTTTTTAGTCATATATAACCTAATTTTACCCATTAATTCCTTGAAAACCCAAAATAGACCCTCGTAAAGTACATGTGTAGGGGTTGTTAGTGTAGATTCTAACTTACTACCTATTTAGAGTCTTTCCTTGTTATATATCCATTTTAAAATGCCTATGTATATTTTAATTATGATTATAGATTGGATCTAGTATAAATTCAACATCCTAACCCTTCATGTACCCTTCATACTCCTGAACTCACAAGACTGTGTTCTATCATTTTTGACTGTGTTCTGCTCCAAGGCTTATACCTGTAGGTTTCCTTATGTTATAATATTTGAATTCAAAGTTTAAATAATCCTTTAAGATTTAAAAAAATATTTTCACCAATTATCTAATGCATTTCACATCTTTATGTTAAAATGCTCCTAAGACCAATCAAGGCAGTTGACTATGTTATGCTTGTTGTACCATACTTGTAGGTGGTTTAGGAAGAATTAAACTTGAAAATAGTGTATGGAATTATTGAAACTTAATAATATCCTATAAAATTAATTATACATATTAAATCATTTTTATAACATACCATCCACCAAGGAACCATCTCCCTCTAGCTCACTATTTCATACAGTTAAACACTTGGCTGGCTATAAGTGCTCACCAAGCCTATATATAGATTAAAGGTGGTATAAGAAGAAAAACACAATGAATTATCCTCATTATGATGATATTTTGGATCATATATTATAATTTCACCATTATAAACCATTAAATTATGTTGATAAGGTCAATTTTGTAATTTGGGTGACAAAGGTCTCTTTTTGACTCAGAATTGTAGATAACACTAGTTGTATTTAGTGCATAAAAGTGCAATTTGGGGCCTTTCAAAAATCATATTTCTCAATTATTATACCCATAAATTTTTTAAAGGTGATATAAATATGTAGGGTATTTTAAAAAAACATAATATGAGGCATCATAATCATTGACAACCCTACTCTACCAAAATGGCCTTAGGCCTCTGTTTTGAATTTTTGGGGAATTAGATCCCTGAATTGGTAATTTTGTGTTTTAAAGGTATCTATTATTAAAATTTTAAAATTTATATCTAAAATTAATATAATATACCCTCTTAAACATTATAATACCTTATGAAAGGTTTGAACATGTTTTAATGCTTCAAAATAAAACTCTTCAGTTCTCTGTATTGTCACCTGTAGGTGACCATTTTCCTATATGCAGGTAGGGAAGAGGATATGGGAAGTAAGAATTGTATTGACATTCAATATAATTTTTAGAAAAATCTAAAGCATGAAAAATATACTCCTTTCATAATCAAGGACCTATCTTAGTCTAAACTCCTTTTCAACATGAAATTTTTCATGAGGACACCTGTAGGTGTTTACTAATGGTAGATTGTTTAAAAATGCTGCTCATGACTATAAAAATTCCCATTTTATTGAATAAAATTAAATATTTATCTAATAACTAATAATTTTAAATGATAAACCAAGGATCAAAACGTTAACTATACCTCATGAACATGCCAAATAGGTTTCATGCACGTACTTCACCATGGCTATAAGTAAAAGTAAGCAAAAGTTGACTGTATGGTGTTCATGACTACACCCTCATAGAGAATTGTCTTGAATAATGAGATTTAAGGGTCAAGGAGAATAAATATAAAATTTAAAACATGAAAAATAACTTATCACAACCCTATGAAACCATGAACAAGCATGAAGTTCCTGAAAATGGTAAAAAACTCCCTGTAATTTACAAAGGTGTATCTTCTTGAAAATTTGATATACTTGGCTTATCCAAACAACTTTAAACATTAAAATAAGAATGGGAATAATTTTATTAGGATTAAAACATCATATGTAATAAATATGACCAATTATATTGTATGGAAATGCCCAAATAAAAGCAAAACTTATAGGGTGTACAGATTAATAGGTAGAAAAGCATAGTCAACTTCACGAGGATGGTTCATAAATCATAGGAAATCATTATGTGAAATATTTTAATTTAAATTTATGAATTTTATTTTAATTTCACCTTCCCATTTTTTTAAATCTAGAACCTCCCTACTAACCGTACCAAGTACAAACCTAAATACTAGTTTTGTGTGCCTAAAAGGATGAAAAAGGAGTAAAAAGGGTTTGGGACAAAAATGGAAATTTTAGAGAATTTAAAACATGTAAATAAGATTTATAAATCTTAAGGGACATTATATGATCTTTTCCCACATGGCACACTTCTCCATGGGCTGTACAAGTGCCAAACTCTTCTCTTTTCCCAAGAAAATTGCTATTTCTTATAAAGAACATATCACTTTTAGTTACCAATTATTTATTAAGACATATGAGGACACATGGAATGTGACATAACCTTTTATAACTTTCAAACTTCCTAATAAATATGTATAAGTCATTAAATTTCCCCCTTTTAACCTCAAAATGACTCAAAATTACTAAAAAGACTAAGGACCAAGGCTAGTATAACATTAAATGACATCAATTAACCTTATACACATTTAGATATAATATATTAGACCCTAAAACACCTAAAAATCAAGTTTTTACCTTTAGGGGTCCCAATTTGACCTATAGGGTCAAATTTGGTCAATAAGAACTCAAGGAGCTAAGACAAGTTGGATAGGGCCCCTAGAAAGGATTTAGTGGCATTTGTTAGAGGATTGAGTGTCAAGAGTGTATGAAAAATATTTAAGATCCAAATCATCTCTAAACCCTCAAAAACCCTTGGTAATGACCTGATAAGAAGAATGAAGAAGGAGAGCCATCTAGGAGGGATATAATAGCTTGGGAGATGATTGGAGATTGCAAAGGATTCTCCAGGGTTCCTTCTCATCAACTTGAGTTGAACCCTACTTATAAGGATAGGGTGGAAAATGGATTTTATTGATAGTTTTGTGTGTTGTGTAGGAATGGAAGGGTTTAAAAAGATTCAAATAATTTTTGGAGAGATATTGGGACCTATAATAACTCCTAATGTCCATTTCATGCTTCAACTAAGCTCATAAGTGCCTCTGCTAACACCTTCATCTCAGCCAGTCCAAAATGGCATAGTGAACAAGTTAGTGAGAAGGTGAAAAATTTAAGTGGGTGGCCTTTTAAGGTATAAATAATGAATCTAAAGGTATGGGGGATCTTGAAAAGTGTCATGCACTCTCTTATATGGTTTGGTTTGGAAAACTAAAGATCTCTTTGATGCCAAGTGTGAAGGGTGAGTGAAAGAGGAGTGATTGTAACTATAAGCAATGAGAAAACTTGGTCATAGGAATAATGATGATTAAGGACACCTCAAATGAATGTTTATATTTTTTATAACCCTTCCCTCTCATTGCAGTCATCTCACCTATCCTTATTTTGTTGTGGAGTGTTCTAAGGAGGCGAAATGATGAAGGCAATTTCTTGGCAAGCAAATGAAGAGTCCTACACCACATTTCAGGAATTTTATGCCTTTGAAGGCCATTTTTAATATGAGACCTTTTATGGTCTATTAAATATTCCATTATTATGTAGATGTAACTCCTCTCAACTTGACATACATTTTAGTGATTCTTGGACTTCATTATCCTCTCTCATCTCTCAAATTCTATAAGTAGTAGCCATTTTGGCTACTGTATATTAATTCCACTCATGTATGTTTAATACTTACTATATTTATGTTTTAATTTGACTTTTAATAATACATTAAATTTGTTTTTGAGTTCACTAACATTTTTCTAATTGTGAAAAGTGATGTATGGTGTTTTTAAGTGATAATCTTCTATCCTTGTTTCTCCTTATCCTCTCATTTTTATGCAAGAGTTACTATTCTAAAAGATCCTATAGAGTGTATCTAGTACATTAGGATAATTTTAAGTGTACAATTTTCCTTAAAATGTGAAATTTACCCTCTTGTTTACTTACCTTATGTTGATTTATGCATATCACCTCTATATTTAAACACTTATGTTAGAACCTCTTAGGACTTTGAAGCTGGTTTGTAGATCTTGTTTCTTAATGAAAGAAGTATGGTGGTTTTGTGGAAATAATTATTATGTATCACCCCCTTAAATTAGTTTAATTTCATGAAAACTTCTATCCCTTTTCCCGCAAGCAATTAGTTAAGTAGGTGATAAGCATTTCAAGGTAAATTTAGGAAGCTATCCCTTAAACCTAGAGGTCCAATTATACTATAGGTAAACCCACATACCTATAAGTATTAGCATGTTTCAAAAATATGGAGGAGGGTTGAAAAAAATCCTATAGGGTGAAATATTTGGTGATAATAGTTCTGGCATGTCCAGTGGGATCCATTATCCTCAAGACAACTAGTCAAGGTGAATGTTGGTTTTAACAACATTAGCTACAAATTGGTATGATAATCAACATTTGGTGACTCCATTCATGGTAAAATTTAGTTTTTTACCATTATTTTGTCATAAATTTTATTTCATACTTCATGGTACTTACTAGGTCATCATCTAGTAAAGTTTTCAATCCTATCAATCCACCTATTCAGCCTGAACTTCCTCTTGAAGTTTAATACCCTCAACCTAATCTACCCTTTGAAAATTAAGAGGATTTTTATAGCCAATAAATTGAATAAATATAATAAATTATGGATAGAAAACACGAATTACCTAACTTAAATAATGAGATTCCAATCCATCTTGATGCATATGATGCCATTCTCTCTAATGCTACAAAGAGTGTGCCCATATTCAATGGTGAAGGTCATGTCACACCTAGTGAACACATCAGGGATATCTCCAATTTTTGTAGTTTCCAAAATGTCACTAAGGATAATATTACCATAATATTCCTTTCCATGTCCCTTATATGGAAAACACTTAATTGGTATAATAATTTTACCGATGGATGCATCACATCATGAGATGAATTTGGAGTGTTTCTAACTTCAAGGTTTGAAGATGAAAGTGACCATACTTCTCTCATACATCAGCTCAATGTGATCCAAAGAGACACCAAGAAATAATGCATGAAATCAATGAGAAGTTTCAAAATAATTGGTATTTATTGCCTCCTCCAATGAGACTACATTCTATCTTTGTGTTTCCTACATACTTGAGATCCATTGGTACTGATATTACTATCACGCTTCAATCCATGGGTGGTTTCACTCTTATCGAAGCATATGAACTTGCCATTAGAGATGAGAATGTCATAATTCAATAAGGAAATATTCCTCATAAGGTGTCTATGAATCTAATACCTAATGTTTCTATTTCTACTCCAAACATTGCTCAAATTCCTAATGCTAATACCAAGCCTAAAACTGCTCCTAAGAAGGTAGATGATGTCATGGATAAAGATGCATATACTTAATGGTTAGAATATGATATTAGGAGAGAGAGAATGAAAAAAGGTGTGAATAAAAACACCTATCCCTATTAACAATAATATGATTGGAAATATGGGAGAAGGAGAGGTCAAGGGAAGCCTAACTTCAATAGGCCTACCAATGTGTACAATCCTAATTCCACCACCAATGCAAGAGAGATGGTATTGGTGCATAGTAACTTGGTGTAAGGGGAAGAATAGAAACAAGGAAAATTCATGGATACCAATGAGGGTGGAGATCAAGATTTAGTTTCTCAAAGAGGAGGCACTCCTCTCTTATCATTTGAAGATGAAGTCATGATGCAAGTAAGTGAAGATTGGTAGCCTCAAGGAGAAAGCTTCACCAACTTCCTAGTTGAGGACACATTTGTACTAAATCAAGGAAATTCTATTTCAAGAAACAATAGATCTAAGAGGAAGGATTTAGGAGGTGATAGTAATGTTCCCACAAGTTCATCTAATCCTTTTACAAGGTATCAAGGCATGGATACAAACATGGTAGTCCCAAACACTCCTACACCTCCTCCAAATTAAAATATGGTAAGGTATACTTAAGGTGATTTAATTCCTCAAGTTTTAAAAAATTATTTGCCTCCAAGGAATCAAGATAAGGTAATCGATTCTGATATAAACATAGTGGATTCATTAAATAATTCTAAAGCATCTATCTCTTTATAGGATGCCCACCATATGCCTAGCCAAAAGGAGCTCTTACAAAAGTAGTTTTCAACTATCCCTACTAGTTCCTGACATTTAAGTCAAATTCATGGTAATGTTACTCTTAAAAATTCCCCTAGCACTATTATTTAACCATCCACCAAAGCTCAAAATCCTCCACCTTTATATCTCACTCTCATAGTGGGGGAAAAACTAGTACACAATTGCATAGTTGATAGTGGTGCCTCTACAATAGTCATGTCAAAAGTTGTAGCTAATAAATTGGGCCTAAAATATGAACCCCATAGCAAAGGATTACTTCAGATAGATGGTATGCCTAATAATACAATAGGGTTGATAAAAAACTTGAAGGTTTTCCTCCATGACTGTCTTAGTTTTCCCATCTTTTAAGACATTGTTTTTGTAGACCTTCCTACTCATTTTTCAATCTATCTTCAAGAGAATTTACAGCCAAGATAGGTGTCTACCTCTTAGTGAATTGGTCCTTATTGGCCTTTAGGACAAGTTATGGAACCAAGGGGATCATAGTAACTCATCCTTTTACTAGATTTCACATTGAGCCTTATGTAGAGGTAAGCTCAAATTTGAATTATGTAATCAATGAGAAGGAGGATTCTAATATGGATTATGGTGATTATAAACTTGAGGGCATAGATGACTTTTTTTGAGATGAATATGGTAAATATGATTATGATCATGATCCTTATGTATACTTTGAGAAAACTAACCTTGGCACCTATATCATCCATGAAGGACCATTTGAGGGAATTAAGGTAAGTGTTGAGCATAATTTCTCACAAGCTACTGAGAGTAAATATTTGATTCATGTGTATGATGATGATGGATTGAAGAATAGGATTGACCACCATAGTGGAAAGAATGATGTATTTCTTCCTACTATTGATGAAGCTTCCTTTGATAATGACACTTATGAGGAAGAGGAAGATGACTTATGGCAAAGGTTCAATGTCATATGTCAAGAGTTTGATCAATTAAATAATGTTATTTCCCCGCCTAATAAGTATAAATATGATGTGTTTGCTAATGAGTCAAACAAGTATATTTCTGAGTGTTCCATCAAGCATAAGGATGAACATAAATCTACTATCTAGGGGTCTAAAGTTATAGAGATGTTTCATGAGTTCAAGGAAGATTTTTTTATGATTAAAGAGCAGTAAAAATCCTAGCCTAATGTTGAGTCATTCCTAGATGTTTTGGAACATGGTAAAGAGAAGATTGATGCCCCCAAAAATCAAGTACATTCTACCATAGAGGAGAGTAAGGTTGAAAGAACTGTAATATTTCCCAATTTGTAGATTGAAGAAAATCAAATGGATATGAAAAAAATCAAGAAGATTGTAGCTCCAATCAAGGATCTTAGAGAGAAATAAAAAACATTCGTGAAGGATCCAAATAGTTCACTTGCAGACCTAAGAAGATATAAAGGTGGTGGGCTTCTTGATCATCTTCATATATAAGTAGTTGATGATGATCATGCTTTACAAACTAGATTACCTTTATGGAGTAATAAAGATGCAAGATGAACCATATTTGACCCCTATTAAAGTATGGTAATGTGTTTTCAACTCAAGAGTGAGGTTTTATAAATAGTAGACTAGGTGTGTGTGTCTTTATTTCAGTTGTGTGTGTTTTTCATAAGTGTTTTAGTTGAACACATGTTCTTTTCCCTTTGGTGTGTCTTGTTTTGTGTGTCTTTCCTTTGTGTTTGGTTTGGTTTAGAATTAAAATTTTATGTAAAACTTATGTATATTTAAATCCATGGCCTAATGGATAGGATTAGGCTACTTGTCTTTGCATAGCAAGTATACCACCCTTGGGAAATCACCAATAATGTTGACTATTTTAACCACAAATCAAAATATGTTAACCCCCCTATAGTCCAAAACCTTCTATATGTGTTTATTGTCATGATATAGGGTGTGTCATGGTCAATTTGATGTCATTTAATGTGTTTCTAGCTTTATCATAGTCCAATTTAGTCCTTGTGTCACTTAGGGGTCATATATGGGTCATAAATGAAGGTGGTATAGTTTTCTAAGCTGTAAAAGTGTTCCAAGATATGTTATAACATTAATATGTTATGTTCCTTGTCAATAATGTTAGTCCTAACTGAAACTTGCAGGCTTCTAATTGAAAATCAATAAAATAAGTGAAAAAGAGGAATTTTGGTAGTTGTATGACCTATAGAGGAAAGTGGCACATGAGAAAAGATTATGCAGTGACCCTTAAACTTCCATAACTCCATTTCCATTCTTTATCTACTTTATAAGTGCAAAATATATGCCAAAACCATTTCTCTTCTCCATCACTCCACTAGGCATATGAAACTGGTCAATAGGTCTTGTGATGGTATAACTTGTAGGAGAGTTTTTAGGTGAAATGATGTTGGTGGTGGATATTAAAATTGGAATTATTCACATTAATGGTATGATTTTTAATAATGGTTGCCTATACTCTATGAATAATTCTTAAGAAGTTGACTATCTTGATTTGTTTGATAATCCCCACACCATGTAGGTTGTACTTCTGTATGAGATAGTCCATACAAATTAGTTAATGAAATTAATTCCATGGATATGGAATTAATTATATCATTCCCCCAATATTTGGTTTCATTTTTTGAGTTGAGTTAATGAGTTTAAACCTCGTAGGTTGTAATTGGAGTATGCTAGTGAGGTTGCAGACATGTCCATCATTTGTAAAGATTTTCATTTATTATATTATATTATAGTAGAGGTATATTAATGTATTACATGATTCTAAATTCATAATAATATCCTTCCTTAAAAATACTCAGTTTCAAAAGGTAACATCATGAAAGTTACAATTAAAAAGGACTCATAGTCAACTTTCTTCATGATTCCATACATAGTCAACTAAACCACGGTGTAAGAAGGTCCTAAACATGTTCATGGAGATTCAGTAAGGATTTTAAGAGGTTAAATTTATTATTACAATAGGGAAAATCAGATTAATCCTCCCCAAGTGACATATGAATGACCGTGATGACTATTTCTCATATGTCCATAGGCCTGCAACACTAATATGCACCTACAAGTGCTCTCAAGGAGGCTAAGCACATTAGAGTGAATCATTTTAAATATTTTGAACTATATAATGTTGTTAATAATAAATTTTATAAGTTTATATATGGTCTAAAAATAGTTATCATATCCTTCACCATGCATATTGTCCACTTTCTATCCTCATTACCTTGTACACTGTGTATCCATCTATAGGTAGCTCCCACAGGAACCTAAAGGTGTTGAAAGATATTATTTGGATATGTTATAGAAATTAATAAGGTTTTTGGAGATAAAAAATATTATAAATATCATGTTTTAAACCATAAAATGGTAGGCAAATATAAGGAGTTGTGTCCACATGTAGAAATGTGTTTTAGGGATCAAGTTCCTTAAAGCTCCAAAATAGAGCCCCAACCACTTTTTGTGTTAATATATGATGATGAGATGTAGAATAATTATGAATTAAAATACATCAATATTTTATTCCTTATATATGGGTAATATATTGAAAAATTATAGTGGGTTTTTGGTCCTACAAGTGATGAAAAGGAGGCTTTCAAATCATGCATTTATTCACTATAGAAAGGTAGTGTTTTTGATAGGATATTAAACTTCAAATGACTCTACACCATAAGATATAAATGTAAGATAATATAACCATTAATAGTGATTAAATTGGATTTATGGTCACACTAATTATTTAAGGTACTTGGAGAAGATATGAATTGCAAGGTAATAGCCTATATATTCATCTACAGGTGCACCTTACGCATATAGTAGTCACAAACTTCCTACAGGTTCATGGCATAGAATCTGGTGATTATAGGTTTTAAAACACAAGTATTTTAATTTTTTGGTTTTTTAAATGTTTTAAAATGAATCATATACCATGTGACACAAGTTTCATAGGTTGAAGATCACCTACAGGAGCCCTGCTACTCCAACAATGGTCAACTACAGTTGATAATGAGCTAGAGCATGAAGCTATTAGTGATTGTCTGAGCATGGATATAATTTGAAGTAACCAAAATTATTTTATAATGATATTAATGAATTAAATATACTCTTAGGGAAAATAATAAGGCCTTGAACATACTAGTGCTCACTAATAATTATCCCTTAAGTAAAAACATAGTCATAATTGACTGCAATTAAGCATTGGCAAAATGGAAGGTATGCATAGAGAAGTTGGAAATGTTTGAAGTGTTATAAATTATTTAAGGGAATAAAAAATGGTTATTAACATTATATATTATGCTTATAATAATGGTAAATATGTAAATAAAGGAATTTCAAAACAATCTATAGTCCATACTTAGCATCCTGCACACACTCAACTTTCTTAAAAATATGTCTTGGATTTTAGGGTGTTAAGAGTATAAAAAAAATTGAAAATATATACATAGGGTATCCACCAGTTAATAATTACCCTCATACCATCCTTTTTATTAATAAAAGAGAGGAAGTGCCCTCTATTTTGTCTCAGACAAAGGGCACTTCCAGTATGCTAAACCCTACACGTGAGTCATGAAAGTGATGAGAATGTGGGATAGAGGCTGATGAAAAATTTAAAAAATATGTATAGAGTTTTAATAGACATTAATAATCATGATAAAAGTCTCACAGGTGTCCAAGACCAAATATAATGATCTAAATTCTCAAGTATGTAGATAGACCTACTAGGTCTTGACTAGGCCTAATGGTCTAAACAGGTCCAAAATCATTTAAAACACTAAAAGATCATTAAAAAAATTTGTAACATTTTTATATGGATATATAAGGTGTGTTAAAACTTCTAATTTTTATGGGAGGTAATATAGGGGTTATTTCTTGAATCAAGAGCATGGCAGGTTATGTAGGATGTGAAGGAGAGCTCGAGAAGCTAACTTAGAATGATTTCAATTATATGGAAACTTATAATTCAAGATAAATGAGAAAATAAAATTTTTATAGGGTCACTAACAAGGATTTAGTGGTATTTTTCAAAGGATTGAATGCCAGGATTGTATGAACAATCCTTAAGAACCAAGTCATCTCTAAACCCTCCAAAACCCTTGGTAATGACTCGATAAGAAGAATGAATAAGGAGAGGAATATAATATAGTTATAATGTCTCGGGATATGATTTTAAATTGCATAGGAATATCCAGGGTTCCTTATCATCAACTTGAGTTGTACCCTACTTGTATGGACAGAGTGGAAAATGGATTTTATTGAAAAATTTATGTTTTTTATAGGTATAAAAGGGTTTAAAAATATGAAAATAATTTTGGGAGAGATATTTGGACCTATAATATCTCACAATTTACATTTAATTCTTTATATAAGCTCACAAGTGCCTCTACTAACACCTTCATCTCAGCTAGTCCAAACTGGCATAGTGAATAAGTTAGTGAGAAGGTGAAAAATTTGAATGGGAGGGCTTTTAAGGTCTAAATAATTAATATAAAGATATGAGGCATATTTAAAAGTTTAATTTACTCCCTTATATATATATATATATATATATATATATATATATATATATATATATATATATATATATTTGGAAAACTAAAGACCTATTTGATTACAAGTGTGAAGGGTGAGTGAAAGAAGAGTGATTGTAACTGCAGGAAGTGAGAAGACTTGGTTAGAGGAATATTAAATATTAGGGACATGTCTAATTAATTTGGGATATTTTTTATAACCCATAAATATTATTAAAATCATATCACCTATCCCTAGTCTACTATGGAGTGTTCAAAGGAGGACAAATGATGAAGGCATTTTCTAGGCAAGTAAATGAAGAGTCCTATGCCACATTTCAAGAGTTTCATGCCTTTAAGGGTCATTTTATCTATGAGACCTTGAATGGTATGTTCCATATTAAATTATTATGTATATGTAACTCCTCTCAACTTGACACATGTTCTAGTGATTATTGGACTTAATTCTCCTCTTTTATCTCTCAAATTCAATAAGTAGTAGCTATTTTGGCTCTTGTATGCTAATTACACTCCATGTATGGTGAAGCCCCATTGAATTGATGTTGTAATTTGAATTTAAAAAATAAATGAAATATATTTTTGTGTTCATGAATTTTTTTTCTAAGTGTGAAAAGTGATGTATGATGATGTTAAGTGATAATCTTCTATCCTTGCTTTTCCTTATCCTCTCATGTTTATGCAAGAGTTCCTATTATAATATGTCATAAACAATGTAGATAGTGCATTAATTTCCTTTTAAGTGTAAAATTTTCCTTATAGTGTGAAATATTCCCTTTGGTTCACTTACCTTGTGTTGCCTCATGTATATCACCTTTATATTGAAACACTTATGTTAGAACATCTTAGGACTTTTGAACTGGTTTTCAAGTCTTGTTTCTTAGTGAAAGAAGTATGATGGTCTTGTGGAAATAATTATAGTGTATCACCCCATTATATTAGTTTAATTTCATGTAAACTTCTATCCCTTTTCCCACAAGCAATAATTTAAGTAGGTAATAAGCATTTCAAGGTAAATTCAAGGAGCTAGCCCTTAAACCTAGAGGTCTAATTCTACTATAGGTAAACCCACATACCTAAGAGTGTTCACATGTTGCCCAAATATAGAGGAGGATTGAAAAACCTCTTATATGGTGTAAGATTTTATGACACCATGTAAAATATATACATGTTCTTGATTATATTGCATCATCATGCCATTTGAGTGTGGCCCTTGGCCTTATGTGTTTATGCAACATTTACATGTCCCTTGTATATGGCATTTGAGACTTATGCATGACATTATTTAAAAATTTCATGACATTATATATAAGTTCATTTATTACTACTATGGCGCCATGATTCACATAATTTATTATTTTTATCATTTACTTTTATGTCATGATACAATCATGCACACCCTTTTTAAGTGCTTTAATGATATATCTATCTACCATGTGTTCATATGAAATTCACTAATATTATGCAATTCAATTAGAATTTTCACATGATACTAATTGATTACATATTTCACATTTTTTTAAAATTCTCTTTTTAGATTAGTGACTTTTAGGCTACATATCTCATATCAAAATAAGTGTATCTCAATGGGCTTTCCTTTAGTAAAAAAATCATATTTATGATATAATACAATATGATTCATATTTTTAGCTTATGGGGGCATGTGACATGCATGTGCACTCATTACTATAATTTATTCCATATATATTCACATATATTTGATGCATATGCATGGGCATGTGTATAAAATTACATCTTTTAAATACTTAAAATATTTAAATATAATTAAATATTATTATATTATAGATATAGGGGGCATGATATTTATTCATTTTCATGTTTCTACATGGAAACTTTTAATTTTAAAAGTTTCAAATAGAATATAAAGTCATATGAAATGGTGTTATTCATGCCATTTTAGAAGTATACCATGTTATATCTTAGTGACACTCAACATCTATGGTTGTACTTTAGTGATCCACATTTGGTGGTTCACCTTTTTTTTCTACCATGTTTTAGTCTAGTGACACTCAACATGTATGGTGAAATGTAACGAGCCACATTTGGTGGTTCCATCCTTTAAGAGTACTCTATGAGAGTTAGAACACACAATATTTAAAACTCAAGGGATTTCAAATGTTTTCAAATTGATACTTTATAACTCTCCATTTTACATAAGTTTAACATTTCTATAAATGCCTCATGAATGAGGCATACACTTCTACATTTTTAAAGTTATCAAGAAATTAAATTTCATACTCTCTTAGGTTTATAATTTCCTTTCTCACTATTTAAATTTAAAATTAAAAGTTTTATATTTTCAACTTTTAAATATGGACAATAACTAATCTGAGTGACATAGTTGTAAGTTTTGAATTGAGGTATTATTGACTAGTTTGACCACAAGTCAATTAGGTCAACCCCTATGTAGTTTAAACTTTTCATAGGGTCTTATAGAGTGAAAATTTTGTAATATGGTCCTAATTAGATCAATTAATATGTCTTTAGCTTTGATCATATTCATTTTTGTGTCTTTAGTGTAGTTTTATGTCATATAAGGTCATTTATTAGACTAGTATAATTTCCATGGGAATAAAAGTGTGTAAAAGTGTATTTAAATGTCCCCCATTTCATAATATGTTAGAGGAACTATTATAAAACTAACAAAATGTAGGTGCAATGTTAGAACAAGAAGATTAGTAGGGAAAGTGGTAATTTTATGTGGTTTTGAGTAGTTGTATGACTTGTAAAATAGCCATGCCACATGGGAATACTTATAAAGTGTCCCTTAAACTTATAAAAACTCATTTACATGCTTAGGAATCTTTGAAAAACTCAAAATGGTAAAACCCATTCTAACTTCCCTATCACTCTCATAGGAAAGTAAAAATTGTCAACTGATCTTTGATTAATATGAATAGGAGGAGGTGAATTAGATTAAGTTACTTTGGTTGAAGATAATAATATTTGTCTAATACAAATTCATGTAAATAGTTATAGGGTTTGTGTACTAGGCTCTATGAACCATTGCTAAGAGTTCTAGTGACTCTTTTCTGCCTACTCATCCTCATAACCTTCAAGTTTCTTCTCTATTTGGATTGGTATTTATAAAATTAATATTATACATGCTATATAATATCATGAAATTTATTATCACAAGGTTATTTGTTCATTTTTCAAGTTTGGAGGTCAATAAATAAGTAGACCATCTCCTTTGCTAGTGAGAGACTCCATTGCTAGTTTGCGGACTATGATTTCACTCTTGCAAATATTACCTTCCTGTAGTGGATTCAAAAAAAATATGGAATGTTGTTTCCAAAATAATATTACATGATTACTAGTTTTACTTATAAATTTTTGGTCTAAATATTGTTCTACATGAAGTATAAGGTCTAACACTATACATACAATTAGTTTCTCTTGTGACTATACCTAAAATTAGGTGAAAAGAAACTTTGACCAGCCATGTTAAAGAAGAGAGGATATTTAGCAGTTTTTATAAGTATCCCAAGGTAAAGCCAAAAATATTAATCCATTAAAAATGTTAGGATATTGGTTATGACAACCAATTCAATATGCACATAATCAAAAACATGGCACAATCAAAAAGTCCTATAACATGCACCTATAGGACAATGTGAGAATGTTTGGACAGAGGCATGATTGATGTTTGGAAAATTTGAACATCTATATATTATCATGTTTCATCATCACCCTGGTTAAATCACCAAGAGACCTAATGTTGATAAGAGTTTGGTTTGACACACAGAGCTAAATATGAAGTTCACCTACAAGTGCTCCATAAAAGTCTGAGAGAGTTGGAATATAGGTGTTTAAACTTATTTGAGAGCTTCATATAGTATAAGAGCATTGATAACATCATTATGGTAGTGTTAAATCCATAAATACATAATGCAGACTTGATAACCATGTCTAAAAGTTAAAAAAGTTGCATTTGGAGACATATTACCTTAATTTCCCCAATCATGGTTTTGTCTATATTCAATGCCATCTCATGGTAGAGTAGCTTGAGGTCTGGGTAGTCTAAGTTATTTTCATCATGTATATAAAGAATAGGGAAAATGCGTTGATAAATAAATTGATTGTTTGGTATTTAGAAGGACTGTGTAAATAGGTTTCCAACTCAATCAAAGTCTGACTATAGACTTTTAGTCTAATCTATAGTAATCTTGAAACTTAAATGAACTTTTAATGCAACATGACACAATGGAAGAATGAAATATAAAAAAAAGTTACTTGGTTTTAATGATAAATTAACTAATAACCTTTAGAGGATCTTGTATCATGAACTAAAAAGTTCAATTGATGAACATCACCTACAGGGGTCTCTTTTGCTCTCAAAATGTCACCCATAGTTTGACAGTAGATTAAAAGTACATGGAGAAAAGGTAGTTTGGATGTTGGAAAGCCCTAAGGCATTATATGGATATGTAATAATATGAAATTATCCTAGAGAATTAAAGGAAACCTAGGCATGAGATACAATGTTCAAACATGGAAAGATACCTATAGAATCCCTTTTTCCTGAGTGGGTAAAATAGTCAACACAATACATAAACTAACCTAGGCAAATGGAATGGATGTGAATTGAGAGGGTGAAAGATATATATTATGGTAAACATGTTTGAAACCAATCCAAAATTTTAAAATCAACTTCACATGATTATTATAGTAAATAAACAAAGAGGTTGGACTAAACCTCAACCTACAGGCAAGCCCAATTCTGCATTCCTGTATATAGTCATCAATGGTAAAAGTCTACTTAGAAATTTGTGATGTTGATAATAATAGGGGAGTGATATAATATTTTAATTTAGTATATAAAGTATGTGTGACCTATTTGATACTCCCATAGTCTTAGATTGATCAAGGAAATAGGGGAGATGCCCTTTGTTTTGTCTTAGATAGACGGCACTCCTAGTCAAGACAAGATTATAGGCAGGGTATGAGAAGGGTAAGGGAATGAGATTAAAAGTATTATATAACTTCAAGAGGATGTGTAATGGTTATTTTATCATGATAAAAGGTGTAGAAGGATTTATAGGCAACATTAATACTCAAAAGTGGTCATAGGTCATGAAGCACAATTAGGCCTAGAACTAGGCCTAAAGCCCTATAGGGGTCTAGATTCATGTATAAGGAAATATGAACCATAAAAACCAATTAGATACATTCATGTGATATTTTAGGAGGATTAATAACCATTGGTTTACAAAGGGAATCATAAGAAAGCCATTTTTGGTCTAAAACATCTCAGAGGTACACAAAACGTAAGAGCAAGCTTGAGATACCATCTTCAAGCACTCAAATTTATATTAATTGATTTAATGGTGACCCAAGGAGTTATGGATATTTTAGGAGGGTGATATAAAACTTAGTGGGATTTATTGGGAGTTTCAATGTCTAGTTTTTATGAACAATCCCTAAGAACTAAAACTTGCTAAAACCCTCCTAAAACCCTATCTAAGACCTGATGGAGAAAATATGCATGGATATGTACTAATAAGGGGAAATATGGTATATAAAATATTTTAAACTTATAGAAGAGTTTCTCAGGATAATTAATACCCAATTGGTCTTTACCCTAATTGTACGAACAAGCAAAAATAAGGTTTTTTGTAGGTTTTTGTGTGTTTTATAGGTGTAGAAGAGAACTAAGGGATGATAATATTTTGGGGAGGTTAAGTGGGAATTTTTATAACTCTCAATTTTTATTTATCACAATATATGGGCATGAAAACACTTCTTCCAAGTCATTCATTTCAGGTAGTCTTTGATAGGCAATGTAAAGACTAAGTGACTGCCTAGTGAGAAGAATGAAAAGTCTAATTTAAGACCTTTTTAAGGTCTAATTGATGGAATGGAAGGTAGAGGGGTCATATAGAGGTGTCATAACACATATCACATTTTTTGAGAAACTAAAGGTCATCTTGATGACAAATGTGAATAATGAGGCATAAAAGACTAAAGAATGAATGCAGATGGTAAGTACAATTATCCAAAAGATGGATAGTAGTTAGGGATGCATATGATGAATATCATGGTTTATTTATGACACCCATAAAATATTTCATATGTTTTAAATATCCATACTCTAGTTTTGATTAGTCAAGAGATCCTTCATCATGAAGGCAATTTAAAGAAGGTAGCTGAAAGGTCTCTATGCCAGTTTTGGAGAGTTTGATTCTTCAGATGTACATTTTTCTAAGAAAACCTTCCAGACCTTCATTATAAATTTAATTATACTAAAATTTAACTATTTTTCATTCATTTACACTTATCTTGGTGACCTTTACTCTTCCCTTTCTTCTCTCTCTTCTCTATTTTCTATAAATGCAAGCCATTTTGGCTCTTGTAAAGGATTCCGCACCTAGTATGGTGAAGCCCTACTAGTTTGATATTGTAATTTGAATTTTAAATAATAATTTTAATCTAATTTTAATTTCATGACTTTATTATCTAAGTGTGTGAAGTGATGTATAGTGAAGTGTCTAGTGATAAGTGTCCATCCTTGCCTTTTCTTTATCCTTTCATGTTTGGTGCAAGTAGTTCTCACTCTAATAGGTCACATGAAGTGTAGATAGTGTGTTTGACTATATTAGAGTTTAAAATTATGTTTTGTGTCTAAAATATAACCTATGGTTGACTCACCTTGAGTAGTACAATGCACATCACCTCCATGTTTTAAATACTAATGTTGGAGCAATTCAAGATTTTGAGACTAGTATTGTAGGTCATGTTTCATAGTGAAATGTTATAGTAGTATAGTGGAGATATTTATGGTGTATTAGATCATTAGAGTAGGTTATTTTCATGTTTTCTAACCATTTTCATATAAGTAAATAGTTAGTGTAGGAAATAAGCAAGTAAGGATCAATCTAGGGATATATCCCTTAAACCTAGAGGTCTACCTCTATCATAAGCAACCCACAAGCCTAGAGGTATTCTAGTGTTGCCTAAATCTTAAAGTAGGATTGAACAACTAAATCTAGGGTACATTATTTGGTGACACTATTTCTAACATGCTTGATGGGACCATTGTCCTAAAGACATCTTGTCAAGGTGAATGAATGTCGGTCTTGACAACATCACAACTGTATATGGTGTTCTACTTAGAATTTGGTGACTCTTTTCAAGGTAATATCTGGTTTTAGACCTAGTTTTATCAGTTATTTATTCATACTTCATCATCCTTACTAGGTCATCTACTAGTAGAGGTATCAACCCCATGAATCGCTTCTTCAACCTGAACTTCCTCTTGAAGTTAAACATCCTTAACATATCTTGACCTTTGAAGAACAAGAGGAATTTTCAATCCAATAAGATCAATAGGGTGAATAATAACTTGAGGAGAACATGGCTAGGAAGCATGCCTTCCCAACCTTTAACATTGAAAATCTAATTCATCTAAATGTATATGATGATATACCCCATAATAATACTAATGATGTTTCAAATTTTAATGGTGAAGCTCAAGTCACCCCTAGTGATCATATTATAGACATATTAAACTTTTATAGTTTTACAATGCCACTAAAGTCAATATTTCCATTAGACTACTTGCCATGTTCTTTATAGGGAAAACACTTGACTAGTATAAAACATTGCTCGGAGGTTATATCATAACTTGGGATGATTTTGGAGAGTTTTTGACATCAATGTTTGAAGACAAAAGTGATCAAACATCAGTCATTCACCATCTCAATGTAATTCAAAGAGCTCCCATTGAGACTATAAATGACTTTAATGAGAGTTTCCAAAGAAGTTGGCATAGGATTCCTCTTCCTATGAGACCAATTGAAATTTTAGTATTTACTAAATATATAAGGGCTATTGGAACTAACATTTACATAATGTTGTAGTCCATGGGTGATTACACTTAACCTGAAGCATATGACCTTGCCATTACATATGAGAATGGCCTAATACAAGTTGGAAAATTGCCTCCAAAAGTATCCATGCCCATTTTACCAAATATGTCTACTACTACTTCAAGTCTTTCCCAAATTCCTAATGCTAATTCTAAGTCTAGGAATACCTATAAGAAGGTAGAAGATACAATTAATTGGGAGACAAGGTCTAAAGCCTTAGAGGCTCAAGTTAGGTAACTCAATTTGCAGTATGGTGTTAATAAAAACCACTCTCATTATTCTCAATAAGAAAATAGGTTAACACCTCAAAAAATATGGTCAAGGTAGAGGGTAAGGACAACCTAACTTTAATAGGCTAGCCAATTCATATAATCCAACTTACACCTCCAACATAAGACCCATGGTCCTAGTGCATAACAACTTGGTCCTAGGAGAAAAATGGCAACAAGGACAATTCATTGATGATAATGAAGGTGGGAATAAAAAATATAAAAATAATTTATTTTACATCCATTAATAATAAATTAAAGGATAGTGAAGACATAATTTATTTAAAAAAATATGATTTTCCTACTTGAAAAAAAATAAACTCCCACATTTTATTCAAGTACATGTTTTGAATAAGGGGGTGGAGTGGGTGTTTATATACAATATATTAAGGTTAAACACTTTCATAATCATGTTTATTCAAATAGTTGGTGTTGATATAGAATTTATGCATAAACTATATAAGAACGCCAAATAATTTGATAATATACATAGCCAAGTGATAGGAATGATTACATTGGATGTAACAATGGGGTATAAAATGTTAACTAAAATATTTCAGGTAATGAAAAACCAATTTATTTATGCCCTAATATTAGGAATACCTTGTATTCATGCCATGGAAAATGTCCCACCACCCTACAGCATATCTTAGTTTTTTTACATTAAGGACGTGTGCTTACATGTCCTACAAATAATAAACCTTCAAGTATTAAAAAATAGGTTAATAAATGAAGATGTATACCATAATAAAACACCCTCACTAATAAATATAACCTCCAATATAATTTATACTCATAGAATAAATGCACACATATGAGTTGGGAGAAACTAATAACATTAATGAAAATAAGCTACCACCAACCACAACAACTAACAATGAAACAATAAAAGAATCATCTTGTATTTATGACACACAAAAGGAAGAAATACTACATAGTCCTTCATCGATCAATATTTAATATCCAAACATAATAATTATTGAGAATGATAATGATTATGATGAGAATGGTATCTTAGAAAAAACAGTTGACTATTTTTCTCATTTAAATTTTACACCTATAACACTAAGGGAGTATTAAGATAATTCAAGTATAAAACATTGATAAATTATGAGGTCTAATTTATGCACAACCTAAGCTAGATAAATATAATACAAAACTTCCAAACAACCATGAGAGTATAAATGGTGTACATGCATCTCTAAAGGAATATCTATAAATTTAGAAAGTAAAAATGGAATGATCTATGGTACATCAATAAATAGATCATGATCCATGCTATAAGGAAACCATGAATATGCATTGAAATGTTTGTTTTAATATAATTTCAACATATGAATATATCAAAATATTTAATCCATTAAGATAATACTTTATATAATATAATATGAATCAATTAAAATAATCACTAAACATTTTAAATTATGGAACTACTGGATATCTAGTATCTATGCAAATTTTAGTTGACAAAATAGAGATTATAGATTTGGTACCTTCCACATACATTGATACAACATTGCAAGTAACTAGTTTAAAAAAAAAATGAAGTACCATATTAAAAATGTTACTTGAAAACAATCTTAACATTTTACCTTCCATTAGACATCGATATATGTATTTTTATCACATTAAGAAAGGAAATCATATTGTAATTATCATTGAATAATTTGAAATGAAACATATAATTATGAGGCATTAAAAAAAAAGGATTTGTAAGTTTAAGGATATACAAGATGAGTATTATACAAGCATCATAATCATACAAGGATTATGAGGATATACAAGGATTTTTAAGTTTAAGGATATATATAATTATGAGGCATAATCATCGTAATTATATAAAAGCATCTTAAATAGTCATGTATTTATCCTTAGCATCTTCGTATATCCTTAAGTATACAAGTATTAGGATATACAAGATGAGTATTTAAGTATACAAGCATAAATCTTGGTATTAGCATCATAATTATATACAAGTATACAAGGATAATTATATACAAGCATTAAAAAAAAGGATTTGTAAGTTTAAGGATAAATACCAAGATATCAATGGGTCCCTTCATAGTTGTAAGTTTAAGGATAAATACCAAGATTTTAAAAGAGCACACAAAGTATACAAGCATCTATGAAGGGACCCATTGGCTATTTAAGTATTCATTGAAGATGACTATAGGAAATAATTTAAAAATGATATAGAGGAAGGGGAAAATACATGCCAAATTAAATTTATACACCATCTATGCCACATAACAAATGAGGTTCAATATAATCTATAATATGAAGGGTCAATAGGCCATATTACATTACCAATTACTTGGGAATAATAGGTTGTACACACATTGTTATTTGTGATGCCCACTATGGAATAATTTAAAGGTATAGTTAGAAGAGAGTGGTTAGAAATAAAAAAATATATAATGGATGATGAAAATGAATGTGTTTCATTTAATTTTAAAAATAATGCCATAAAAATTCATCAATATATAAAGGATGAACCAAAAAAATTCAAACATTCAATAACAAGTAAAGTTGTATTATGTTGTTTACCCCAAAATCTTGCTCCAAGAACACTTATGAGATCAAGTGATTAAAGATAAAAGTGGGGGATAATAAGGGACATTTATCCTCTATTTTAAAGATTTCTAGATGGGTAAATATAGGGTAGGTTTCATCTATGTGGCTTCATGACGTATCCTACTAGGAATAACTTCCAAAAGAGGTGACTGATACCACCAGAAGCTCATATCCTAATTGAATGGAATTCTTGCTTGCTAACATAGCCTTCATTTTGAACTGATATTGCATTTTTATTTCACCAATTTATAAAATATGGGGAAGTTATTTTAGTCTCAAAACAAAAATAAAATAGATGTAAAGGGAAGGAAGAAAAGGATACTTTTGATCTTGAGAATGCTAATTCTTCATGAGCTAAAATATGCCAAGTCAGAGTTATACCACTATGTGCTTTATTTAGTAATTGCACAAACATTTAGCAACTCAGTGGGAAAATTTTTGAGGACACAAACTTGAATGCCTAACTCAAATATTATTCACTAAATATAAACACACCAAAAGTTTTATAGAAAATTGCATATAGGACTTTAAAATTAACTTATAGATGCAAATACATAAGGAAAAGAGTGTTTTGAAGCAAATGAAAAGAACTTATAATCAAACTAGATTAATATAAGAATAATCTAATTAATACATTCATTAAGTAACATATCATAACATCAATTCCTTAGTATAAGCATAAAATCAAGACATGAAATGATGTACAACATTCCCAAGTAAGAAGATAAAGTGAAACCAAGCAAAATAATTATCCTATGATTTTGAAAAAGTTTCTTTACACAAAGTTTCAACCTCTTTTCCATCATGGAACTACTCTTAAATAGATAAGATCATGCCCAAGGAGTCACTACTTATCAAATCACTAGGTGGGTAGATATATTGATGAGGTCATATTTGATTAAATTTAAATTCATTAAAAGTATCAATACCATAATTTCTAAGGATAGGCTGATTGAATCATCATTCAATATAGGGAGCTAATTGTTCTTATGCATAAAATTTTAGCCATATTGTCATAAAGGTAGATTTTGTCTCTTATGCCTAGATTATCCTTCTACTCATGATCACTACTAATGATACTTGGATTGCATTGAAGATTGTTGTTTATTATGATCACTATGAACTAATTAGTGGTTGGAGTAATATCAATTTGAGTTTGGGTTCAATGAAGGTCCAACCCAATCCCAAGGTCATTAAGACCAAGATCAAGTCTGAGTGAACTTTGATTTGGAGTTGATTATTTTTGAAATCCATCAAGGTAATGAGAAGATACATAACAAAGCCCATGATTATTGTATTGAAATTTAACTATTGGTGTCAAATTATCATTGGAATTATCTTTGGACTACCAATCCATATGCACTGTGCAGACTTGTACATTCAATTATAAGATTGATTTAATGTATAAACTAATCCTAGCTTAAATTTTGAGTTATTAGATCAATTTTCCACTTGAATGAAATTAAATTTCATAATTCATGATCCTTTTATTGGTGAAAAATCAAATTCAACATGTCTACATAGTTAGATTGATGTGAATTATGTTTACAGGTTTGATGGCCTTGATGGGCCAGATGGTTGCATATTTTAGACTATACACTTAATTTGATGACTCAACATACTAAACACTACATAAAAATATATTTATCTCTTTTGGTACTTTTTTGTCTCTTTTATTGACTCAATATTCCCTATGCTTTTGTAGATCTATAGGGAGGTGCTACTTGGCACTCCCTAGGTTCCTCTTTATGTTCTATGCAATATTTTCTTGCTTTTGGTTGTTAGTGGTCATAGAATTAATGTTATCATACCATGTGGAATGATCAAAGAGTTCTTGATATAGTTTGGATCCTTTCAATGACCATGTTCTTCATATGTTTAGGTCTTGTGAGCCATCAATTTGAGTGATCGAATGGTTTATAATGAATTGGGACTTCCTAGCTCCTCACTATGTTTTTTGAGTCCTGGTTTACCATGATGCTACCATGTGGAATCATTATAAGTATTTTGGGTTTAGTTATACTTTATTGGATCCATCTTTGATTTAATTCTATGATTTTTTCATTTGGGAGATTTATAATCAGTGGCCATCAAGAATTTTACTATGTTTTGCTACATCCTCTAAGTTTTGGGATCTTGAGATGCTACCATGTGGTGGAATCATGGGACTTGAGTCAAGGATTTTCATCTCCCTCTGAATTATTACATAGGCATGACCTCCTAAGATCATGAAACATGGAAAATATTAGAGGTTGGGGGCCTTCTTTACTTAGATTATTATTCAATCTCCTACTTTTGCTGAAGGCCACATGAATGCAGGAAATTAATTTGAATATTAGGCAACTAGGATGGGATATTATACTCTAAAGGCTTAGTATATTAAGTGTATTATTTTGGTTGTGAAGAATAAGATACTTTCACTTATTAATTCATCTTAGAATCTTCACCATGGGGCATACTTAAAACATAAACATTTCAATGAAAATGGTTAAGTATAAAACTATAAATAGTTAAGGCACAAATCATTGAACAAAGAAATGATATGAGAAAGATAAATCAATATTTTAAATTTAAACATATCATTCACATGATTTAACATGTTTCATGCAACATTTTTTAATTAGTGACATGTGACATACTTTGATTAGCTTAGGACCTAGGCTTGATTGCATGTTAATGGGTAGACACCCCTCAAATTTAGGCTCATGATACTTACTAACATCATCAAGGTCCATGTGGTGGTCCTTATTTAAATTAGTTTATACTATATCTCATGGGATGATACCATGTGGCATCATCCTAGCTCTTAGGGTTTTGATTTGATCAAAAATGATCATTCCACATGTCAGAATCATAGGGCTCTTAGGCTATCTATATGTTTTGATCCCTTCTAAGTCATAACCCTTAACGATTCATTGATATAGGAGATAAAATGATTTATGGTGATTTGGGGGGGTTGGGTTGTCCTTTGTAAATGATTTGATTCCTTAATTTTCATGATGACAACACATGGTGTAATCTCAAGAAGTCAAGGAGACCTAGACTTAATAACTTTACAATGATTGGGTTATGATTGAATGTGAGTTTACTGATGGAATATCAAATGATCAATGGTGATTCATGAGGTTTTAAACTATTATGTGCTATTTTTATTAGGATTAGGTTTTTGGGAAGGTGACACATGTCATAATCTCAGGAGGTAAAAGGCCAAAAAGACTTAAAAACTTTTCCAAATTCTAAAAATAGTTGATCAATTAGATGAACATCAACTATCTGATGGGAGATTGGATGGCTTAGAAGGATTATGCATATCATTATTGATGGAATTAGTTAATTATTTGAGATTCCATACTTCATGACTGAACATGATATTGACAGGTGGAATCTTTAGGCTAGATCTTGGTTTGGAAGGGTTGAACGTATGAAAAGCAAGGTAAATATCCAAACAACTAATTAATAAGTTAGTCATGAAATTGAGATTGAATATACATGAAGGAAAAATTGACTTTGCACATAAATGAATGAATATTTCATTTAGAATAAGGAATTTAAAAAATTAAACATAGACCATGGTCCATTTAAACATATTTTAAATGATTCTAAATGCAAATTTAAGAAAGACGAAAGGAAATTTTCATGTGAATTAAACCATTTAGAAGCACAATTAGGCCAATTATTTCATAACATAGGCCAAAGTTCAGGGCATTGGATTATTTAAAGGCCTGGTTAAAACAATGGTTAAGCCTAAGATTTAATGCAATAAATTATTTAGAATGCCTAATTAGACTTAAACGTAGACTACAACTAAGGTAAAAATTAGATCAATTTAAAAATCCATAATCAATGATTTTAAAGCATAAATGTTTCACACAAGAATTTTGAATAAATGATGAGTAATTTTAAGACATTTCAACATATTTATACCAATGTTCTTAGTCAAAGATAAATAAGAATAAAAGGTCCAGATTTAATAAATTATTCTCTTGAGATTGAACCTAGAATAAACATAAAATGTATATAAAAAAACATCATTCAAATGAAATATCCAACTAATTAAATGATGCTTCAAGTGAAATCAATGATTAAATAAACCAACACAGATTTAAAGCTTGAAAATAAAAGAGAAACTAAGAAAAAAAAGAGTAATGAAACAACCATGTTGAATAAAGAGGGTCCCTATTTGAAGAAACAAGGATGAGGTGTTTTGGCCACAACAAATGGCGACTTCCATGGGGAAAATATTTCTACATTTAGAACCTAGTCTGTACTTTTCATTCTTGTACATAACATAATCTAAAATTAGTCTTCAAAACATAGTTAGAAATGATAAAATCACAAAATTATGAAAAAATTGACATACTAA
Organism: Torreya grandis; assembly: GCA_037957365.1. Lineage (NCBI taxonomy): Eukaryota > Viridiplantae > Streptophyta > Pinopsida > Cupressales > Taxaceae > Torreya > Torreya grandis. Next base: position 799,715 of record JARHVA010001074.1, read on the forward strand.
GCTACATATCTACCAAAATATCATCAGTGTGTGAAGTGATAAATACTAGTTTAATTTTATTATAATTCACATGAACAAGTTCATATAAGTCCAAGCATTAGAAAATTTGAATGAATTATTAGGATATATGGCTTGGAGGGGAAATGACATGGTCATTGTTATGCTACCATGCAAGTGTTTATAGCCCCAACATAGATGTCTCTAGTCCCACTCAAGGCCTTGATCCATTACTAGCCAAGATAGAAAGCCTATGATGGATATTTCCTGAATCAACCTTTCAAAGAAAGATATTAGATTTGATATTTTAAACTCAGTTGTTCTTGCTTATTTATCTATGAAAAGGGATTTTAGTGTTTAATCCGTTGAGAGTTGGGGACAAAATAATGGATAAAATTATTTTTATAAATCTCTAAGTATTCAAATAATCTTAGATAATTTATTGGATTTAAGTCCTTTAGAATATTAAATTAAGTGCTTAGTGATAGATAGCCTTTTAAAAATAACATTCAATTATTCTAAAATCCACTTTCTCTATTATGAATCATTGGCCTTCAAATGTTTTTAGAACATGCAAAATAAATTGTTCTTAGTCTATTAATTGTTTGAATGAAAAATAACTTTTTTCTCAAAATTTTGACTTCTACTTTCCAAGCTTCTACCCAATCATTGAGGTGAATGACACACCTAGGCAAGGATCAAATTGCTTCGTAGGAATTTCCTCTTTCTACTACTTGATCATACTTTGATTTTATTACAAGGCTTAGCCTATGTATTTAAACAAAATAAAGGTCATGAAAAATTATTGATATACAAAAGGTCGAGCATAAGACACACTAAAAGGGACAATGTAAAGAATAAGAAACACAAGCAAACACATAACAAAATCAAACACACAATGGAATTAAATAGATAATGGAAGAAAAATAGACTAAAAAATAGAGAAACCAACCTAATTAAATAAAATGTATAAAGTCTAAAACTATGATAATATGCACACTACACATTACTAACTGACATTCACAAGTCATTCAAAAATTTCATTAAAAGGAATCACCAAGAATTAATGCTTCAATAAGTATCTATTCACAGGTAATAGGAGATAATTTCCTTCCAAATATTTGAGGTGAAAAACATTCCATCCTAGCAGCTCATATATCTAGTATGGTCCATTCCAAAGAAGATCTAATTTAGAATGTTGACCTTTATTTTCATGAACTTTATCCCATAGGACTAGTGATGATAATTAAATGAGTTAAAACAAGTTCAATGAATGCGAATAATCATTGAGGTGAATACACACTATATTGTTTTATATATTGAATTCAGTTAAAAATTTAAAATATATAGGAAGACATCTCCTATAATCAAATAAACTCAATATAACTCCTTTAACTACTCACTAACAATACATGAGTTGTTCTAACAATTCATTTTATACCAAACTATTTACATGGGTTGTTTACAACAACCTCACTTACAAATTAATATTATATTATCATAGATAATATAATTACTAACACTCTAATATGTGAAAATTACAATTCTTAACATTTACCCCCTTAGTGTGAACATGGGGAGACAAAAACATTTAATAACTAAGTAGCATGCCACTCTAGAGCTATCACATATTTTTGATACTCGTATTTACTATGGGAACCACATCTACCATGAATAGGGGCTTATCACATATTCATGTGAATACAAATACATAACCAATAGATATATCAATAACACTTATTGCTTTAGTTCTTATGTCTTGCATCTCACATTTTCATTACATCAAGGGAAAATAGGAAATTGATCACTTATTTTCCACACATACAAGCATCAAAAACTAAAAAGATAAAAGTGTCATTATAGCATAAGTATCCCATCATTAGTATTATGAGAGGAAAATAAAGCCTCTATCCTAAAATACCTCCAACCTCCTTTTCTGGTCACATAGTGCACTTATTCTCCATCACTTAAGTGAAAAGAGTCTTCTTCACCTGAGTGAGCACTATTATATTTCTCAGTAAGTAAACCCTTTTGATTTATTTTTACATTTATGATATCCTTTTCTCTTTGTAAGAAATTCATCATCACATGACCTAATTACTTTTAATAATAAAAAATGCATTTGTTCTTTGAATGTTTAGAATTTGAATTACATTTGTTTTGATATTGTATAGAGTCAATCTCTTCTTTTTTTGGATCTGAGATTTTGACTTGATTCCCCTCTTCATGAAAAATTTATATTACCTCTTCAATTCTAATATTGAATTTATTTTAAGTAAATACCAAACTAAACTTTTAAATTTTGGTACGCATACAAGTTGGACATTGCGTACAAGCGATAATCCATTCAAATTCAATAGATTTACTTTTATAACTAAAAAACACATTACACTATAACTCTTTTAACCTAGTGATTATATTAGAATAACTTTTATATTATTTTTGAATTTACTAACATATACAAAAATAATAAACAAAGATACCTATTGATAACCTAAACAAAAATAACCTATCGCATAAGAATACTTATGAAAAAAACATTAATAATTTAATAATATTTATGAAAAACCAAATTAATATCTAATATATAAAACAAAAATAATTTTACAAGACTAATGATAGACTAGACTAGTCATACGATGTGATCTGGTAGGTGAATCCATAATAAAATTTGATAACTATAGGGGAACACTGTATTAAGAATTTATTAGGCCACATGGATAATTGGTAAGCAAGACAAAAGAAGTAATAGTAGGATATGTGACCAAGATTTTGATCAATAGACCATGTGGATAGGAGAACCTTAATAGGTGTTTAACTCATGGAGTGATCAAAATGGATAGAGATATGAGAAATAACCTAATCGGGAGTAATGCATGCACATGGATATGAGAAATAGCCCAACTAGGAGATGATGAATTGAATTAATTGCTTATCTTCTCTAATCAATGTAGAGTCATAACTGAAATTCATCGTATAAATATTCATGTTTCATTCCAACATCAAGCATATGATATTTATATTACCCACTAAAGGTCATCTAGTTTGTAAATAACATAGATATTTTGCAAAATATATGCTATCATAGTTATTTGACATAATAAACATGTACTAGAAAAATTGTTTTTAGATCCATAGCTTCTCTGATACCATTAATGATAAATGGAGGATCCAAACATAAGTTCAATGAATGTAAATAATCATTGAGGTGAATACACACTATATTATTTTGTATATCAAATTCAATCAGACATTATAAATATATAGGAAAACATCTCCTATGATCAAGGAAACTTAATATATCTCCTTTCATTAGTCATTAACAATACATAAGTTGTTCTAACAACTCATTTTATACTCAAGCTATTTATGTGGGTTACTTTTAATAACCTCACTTACAAACTCCTATTATATTATTGTAGATAACATAATTACTAACACTTTAACATGTGAACGCTATAATTCTTAAAATCACTAGATCAAAAATCATGAAAGATTTCGTTTTAGCCTTCTTGTCAAACTATCTTTTGATAGTGATTTGATGCTTGTTAAAATTCAAAAAGGCTTGTTTTTGAGCTTATTATAATTAGAACATGTCCACTAGTATTGAATTCACCTTCTCATTAATTTCCATGTACTACTACATGAACTTGTAGGTGTGGATATTAAAGATAATTGGGAAGATGGGTTTAAAACTATAAACTAGCAAGAATGATGAGATTTTTAGAGCCTACTTATATCTAGTGCAGTTAGCCCAGAGGGCATACATCAATAGCAAATACCACTACCTTGGTTTCTACTCTATCAACTTCTTGATTTCATCCATTATATTTTTGTTGGTTGATTATGCTAACCCATTACATTATATATAGTAGTTGTATGGGTATCTAAAAATGATCCCATGAATATAAACCAAATTAGTAAGCTTAGATGATTGGAATGTAGGGCCATTTTCAAAGACCAAATAAATTAGCATGCCAAACTGGGTAGTTATGGTTTCTTTTAAGAACTTGATCATTTCACTAGATTTTCTATTCTTTGTTGTTGCTACCTCGATCCACCTTGTACAATAATATATGTTAGTGAGGTCAAATTTATGGCCCACTAAGGAGTTGAGATGATGAACCCTATAGAATCTAATCCCCATTGTGCAAAAGGTTTTTCTCCACCACAAGTTACAAAGGCATTTCAAAATGGAATTATCACTTGGAAAATGTTTGGCATTCATGGCATGATCGAATATGATCATGGACATCCTTGATGATGGTAGGACAATAATATATAGATTATAGTATCTCATGAGTAGTTGTATTTATTGTGTGATGATCACTACCTTGATTCTCATGAAAACTAATCATAACTTATTTGGATTCATCTTATGATAGGCATCTATGGTATATACATTCATATTTTTTATACAAAATATTCCTTTATTCAACACATATTGAGTTGATTTCAATCTAAGATCCATTTTGTACATTGAGTTCAATCTAGGGGTAGATTTTTTAAAAGAAAATAGTGAGTGATTGGGGGGTACTAATCATATTGAGGCACTTATGTTTATTCAAATTAGTGTACTGTGATTTAGGGATCAATTGAGTGAGACCCTAGCCTCTAACCAATTTGATAGGTTTGATTTCCAAATCATATTATTAGAGTTTATCCATCCCTATGACTCTATGTTCTCCTAATTCATTTTGTCTCATCATAATCTTGATGGTTGGGTTTGGAACAATTGCATGCACTTTATTTCTGAGGATGTAGTGTCTATAATTTTTTACTACTTTGACTATGGCATATTAATGTTTGTCCAACACGGGATGCCTATGTTATAAATATTTCAGGTTCATTCTCATAAAGGTAATTGGATGCTCCTCTTTATCTAGTCTTTGTATTAGAACTAAAACAATGGTATGTTTAGATTTAAAAAGATAAAGATAAAAGTCTTTGGCATAATATGGGCTAATTAGCACAAGTGCCTGCATGATGACATATTTGATGTTTTGGAAGGCCTTTTAGGATTCAATGTTCAACTCTACTTTGGTGTCTTTTTTGAGAATAACATTTAAAGGTTTAACAATCTCAACATATCTAAAAATAAATTTATGGATAAAGTTAATTTTTACAAAGAAATATTTTAATTATTTTTTCTATTAGGTAGAGGAAATTTGGAAATTACATCAAGATGTTCATGGTGTATATAAATTAATTCTCTTATTATGTTGTGGCTAAGAATTTTACCTTTAGTGACAATGAACAAACATTTAGGTTTAAGGAAATGCCATACCTTTTTCACTGTTTAAATTTTTTTACAAGTGGTGCATGTGATTAGACCTACATTTAGAGAAATAATGTTAAATCATCCATGTAAATTATAATGCATTTTATTATTAAACCTTTACATTCAAAGTCCATGTCCCTTTGAAAATTCCTCCTGCATTTATCAGACTGAATGACATTAGTTTGTAAGCAAAAGTGCCCCATTTCATGATGAATGTAATATGGGCTCTATCTTATAAATTTACCCAGACTTTATTGTACCCTAAGAATACATCCAAAAAGGACATCATCTGAGATCTACTCACCATATGTATTACCTCATCAAGGGAAGGTAATGGATAATTATATTTGTCTGAGGCACTATTCAAATTTTGAAATTTTACGCATATTCTAATATCCATATTTTTCTTTCAAACATGCACTAGATTTGATACCCAAGTGGAGTGGAAAACTAGATATATGATAAACTTATTTATGTATAAGTGGTTCTAGAATTAGGTTCATAGGGACTTGTCTCTACCTAAATGGTTTATGATTTTAATTAAAAGGAATGACGTGGGTTATCTTTGGGTAGAAGACCTTGAAATATCCATAGGCATAAGAAATGGTGTATTTATATCTCAGAAGAAAATTTCAAAGCTATTATACCTTTGTGTCTACCTAATTAGGCCTAATATTGACATTATGGGGATTTTCTAGGGTGCCAAAGGTTAATGGTTCAACATATTTTATGCTCATATTTTGGTTTTTCAAGTGTGTGTATGGATGCCAACATCAAAATTCCTTTCTAGGGAGATAATCTATTTTGGAATTTAATTTCCCTTGATCTCCACAACACCATCATGGTCAAATTATTGCTCCCTAGGATTGTCCCTTTTACTTCATCAATTATTTGAGCCTCAAACACCCATAAATTACAAATAAACTCTATGATATGCTAGTAATCTTTAAATATATCATAATTTTATACATTATCTAGGATAGAAGGATAAGGGACTAACTCAATAGAAACTTCTTGTAGTTCTATGCCATCTAGAGGTGTTAAATTAGTAGAATCAACTACCATTGAATCAATAATTTGGTTTTCATTTCATGGGATTGGAATAACATTAAAATTAGTGAAAATTTCAATTAAATCCCATGCTCTATGTTTGTATTTTCTAAGGTGAGATAATTTGCATTGAAATTTTCTCTTAACTTCATTCAAAAGCAATTTAGAGTCACTAAACACTTTCAGCTCTTTATCCTTATGCTTCACCATAAATTACATCATAAGGATCAATGCTTCATATTCTACCAAGTTATTAATGCATAGGAATTGCAACTTATAAGAAGCTATATGCCTCTTTCCATGTGGGTATATAAATAAAAATCATGCCCCACTACCTTGTTTATAATGGGCCCCATCAATATACAAGGACCAAAAAATTGCTATCTTAGGGGAATTTTTAGCTTTGTACTTAGAAATATTTATATATAGTGTATAAATTTTGAAGTCAGAGGACACTAGGTTCACTTTCTCATTGACTGCATTATATTAAATTATCATGTGCTTCATATTGGGTTTCATATCTAATTTTATCTGATTAGTTATGCCTATCTAAGGTGACCACATATGGGAGAAATATGTAGCCATTGCATCCATTCAAGTATTTTAACCAATATTTACTAGGGAGCAACTTATAAGCTTCAAAAATATACACAACTTGAATATCTGTGTATTACTAGATCTTAGGTTCTAATTCCAACTACATATGCACATTGAGTAGCTCACATAATACCTTAACCTAAAACTTTTCTAGTTTAACCATGACTTTATCTAATTTAATAAGGACTAATCTTAGTTTTTCACAAACTACTGGGGGCATCACATTGGTTGAAGCTCATGATTATGCTAAGTAATTATGTAGGTTCTTCCTAAATAGTCTAATAGTTAAAATAAAGGGAAGAAATTCAATTTTATTCTTTCGATTGAGCACATTAATGTGGGCAATTGTTTGTTTTTGATGAGTTGTTTTTTTGGTAAGTGATTTTAGTATAAGATCATGTTTATCTATGATTTGAACAAGTTGATGTAACATTATGTTAGCTTCAATATTATTCATGTATTTTACTATGTTGTACCCAAATTTGATTTGGATTGGCTAAGTTTGCACTGGGGCTTTGGAATCACTAGGATTTAAAGGTGGTGGATCATTCTTAGCCTTAGGACTAGGTGGAGTTTCACCATTATTGGGAAGAATTAATGTGGTCATTGGATTATAATATAACATATTCCTAAGGGTGTAATTTCTTTGTTGGAATTTATGAAAGGATTATACCTCACTAATGCTTTCTTCAAGCTCATTGTCTTATTGGTTAGGAAATTCCATGGTTTCTGACACCATAGTTGTACTAGATGGTCTAGCCATGTTAGATTCTTTGAAGTGATTAAGAAATACCTCATATTCTTCCATTTCCCTTTATAATATGTCAAAGGCACTAAAAAATTTAATGAAATTGATCTCCCCATGTTGGGTTATGTTATGCACATGACACCAATTTAGGAGGGATATTTCACATGTGTTTATCTTAGGAAATATATTGGGTGAGTGTTTTAGTTGGTTATTGGGATGATTGTATGTTTTATTTTGCCTATGATAGGTGAAATTTATATTATAACTCTTAGTACCATAGTTACCCATTTGTCTTTAAAATACTAATAAGTCATTACTCAACCTTTGTGCAATTCATTAGATGACATCCACCTCATTCTTGGTGGACTTATATGGTATGTTTTGGATGCTATTCATAGTAGGAGGTAACAATTTTTCTGTGAGCTTGTGGTGCTACCTCATTTTATACTAGATTAATAAAACCTAGGGGTTGATTAGGTACAACATGCCACAAGGGAAATTGGTTGGTTATGGACATTAGTTGAGACATAGGAAAATTTTAGTTTGTATTAGGAATAAACTTCAAGGCTAATAGGTTTGGTAAAGTATTAGTAATGGGATCCATTTTATGTCCTTATGGGTTGAAATACTTATAAAATTTTATAGCCTCAACATAAGCTAGAGGAAAATTGACTACCAATGGATCCATTGTCAAGCACATGGCAGTCCATGGGTTTGATGCATTCTTATACATTTTTAGGGCCAACTAAGCATCAGGTCTATAAAGAGTTTTGACTTGATTGTCAATTTTTTTGAGAAAAAGCATTGAAGTTACTAATAGGATCATTGAGTTCTATTTTAATGCAAGCAAGATACTGGTAAAAGACACTATGATTTATGAATTATCTGAATTAAGAAATGAAAGTATTGTTGAATTGATTCTAACTTGTGATAGAGTCCTTAGGTAGGTTTAGAAACTAATCATAGGCTACACCCATAAGTGTGAAGGGGAACAATATAGAGGTAACATATTTATTCTCAAAATTCAAGAGTCTAAGTGAAGTTTTGTAAGATTTTACATGTTCTTCATAAGTCCTCCCTATGCTAGGTGTGAATCTTGGTAAGTACCTCTCTAGGTTCCTAGGTAAATTATGCATAATTTTGGAAACATTTATAGTATACCTAGCAAGCCAAGCCATAGGGGTGGCCATGGGTAAATTTTGTTTTAGGGAAGATTGAGAAGATGAGATAGTGGGGGTAAAAATTAGTCTAGGTCTACCTCTACCAGTTCATGATCTCCTATGGATTTGTAATGGTGAAATGACCAATCTCCCATAGACAGATTGGGACTTGGTCACTCACATAGTAGGCTCTATTATGTTGTAAAATATGGTAGTTTACAAGGTTAATAAATAACAAATTTTAATATAAAAGGCCCTCCATCTAGTACTAATTGTTTTTTTCATTAAAAAAATAATAAATGGGAGAAACTTTAAGGAGAGGCACAAAATTCAAAAAAATTTAAAATAAATCCTTCCTTCTAGTGCCAGTTGTTTTTTGACCCAAAATCTTGCTCAAAGAACACTTATTAGATTAGGTGCTTAGAGAGAAGCATGGGGAATAATAGAGGACATTTGTCCTTCATTTTAGGATTGATAGTTGGGTCAATATAGGACATGGTTATAGGTATGTGGCTCCATGATGTATCCTATTAGAAATATCTTCCAAAAGAGGTGACTACTACCACTAAAATTTCAATATCTTGATTGAATGGAATTATTTCTTGCTAACTTAACCTTGATTCTAAACTAAGCACTATTGCATTTTTATTTCACAATTTTTAATATATGAGGAAGGTATTTTAATCTCAAAACAAAAATAAAAGAGAGGGAAATGGAAGGTTAAAAAAGGATATTTATATTCATGATAATGACAATATTTCATAAGCTAAAATATGCCAAGTCACAATTATAACAATGTGTGTCTGGTTTAGTAATTGCATAAACATTTAGCCACTTAGTGGGGAGGATTGTAATAATACAAAACTTGAATTCATAACTAAAAAATTATTCACTAAATATAAACACACCAAAAGTACTATAGTATATTTAACACATGACTTTCAAATTAATTTATAGCTACAAACACATAAAGCAAAGAGTGTTATGAGGCAAATGAAAAGAACTTACAAGCAAACTAGATTAGCATAAGCATAATCTAATTACTAAATTCATTAATAAACAAATCATAACATCAATTCCTTATCATAAGCATAAACTCAAGACAATAAATAATTGAAAACATTCATAGGCAAAAAGACAAAGTGAAAATAAGCAAAATTGTTTTGTTGTGATTTTGATAGAGTTTCTTTGCACAAAGTGTTGACCTCTTTTCCATCATGAAACTATTATTAAATAGATAGTTTCATGCCCAAGGAGTCATTACTTATCTAACCACCACATGGTTGGAGAGATTTATGAGGTTCCATTCTTATTGAATTCATATTCATTAAATGTCTCAATGACACAACTACTAAGGCCAAGTTGATTGAATCACAATTCAATTCTAAGAGCTGATTATTATTTTGCATAGAATTTAAAAGCCATATTTTCATCAAGGAAAATTTTGTCTATTATTCCTAATTTAAATTTATACTCATGATCACTTCTAATGAAACTTGTATTTCATTGAATAATACCATATATTATGATCACTTCCAACTACTTGGTGGTTGGAAGAATATCCACTTGAGTTCAGGTTCAATCAATATCTAACTCAATCTTAAGGTTATTAAGACCAAGATCAAGTTTGGTTGAACTCGGATTCAATTTTGGGGGTTTATGTTTTTTAAATCCATCAAGGAAATGAGAAGTTGGTAACAAATCCCATGGTTATTGCATTCAAATTCAAATATTAGTGGTAGAGTATTGTTGGAATTCTATTGGGACTACCACTCCACCATGCCCCTATAGACTTCTAAATTCAAATTTGAAATTGATTTAAAGTATATGATAATAACAACATGAATTTTGAGTTATTTTATTTATTATCCACTTGAATGGCATTAAATTTCATCATTCATGATCCTTTTATTGGTGAGAAATCAACTGAAACTTGTCTGCACACTTAGATTTAACACACCATTGATTTATGGGTTTGATAACCTTGATGGGATAACAAATACCAAATTTAGGCCTTGTAATTACTGTGATAACTTGGCATGATGACTACTCCATCGACCTTTATTTATCTATTTTGGCACTTTGATTTCTCCTTGCTTGACCTAGGCTTCCCTATGTTTTAACATCTTCATAGGGAGGTGCCACTTCACACTGCCTCAGCTCTTCTTTATGGTCTCCTTGATATTTTTTTGATTTTGGATATCGATGAGATTATACTTAACATGATCATGCCATGTAGGATGATTTTATATTTATTTATTCTCTTCATAAGATTGGGTCTCATGAGTTATCAATTTAAGGATCAGATGGTTCAAGATGATCTAGGTCTTCTTATCGTCTTGCTATTTTATTTGAGCCCCAAAATTTTGAGATGTTACCATGTGGCATCATCACAAGTTTTTAGGGATTGGGGACACTTATTTGGATCCATCGGTGCTCAAAAACTTCAATCTGTTGATCTAGGAGATCAATAAATGATGACCTTCAATATTTGTACTATGTTTTGTTATGTTCTTTGAGACTCAGGATCCTAAGATGATACCACATGATAACATCATGGGATTTTAAAGCTTAGGGATTGGGGTTCTATGTCTACCTTAAAAGTATTTCATATTTCCAACATCTCAATATTGTGCCATGTGGCATGATCTCAAAGGTCACAGACCTTCTTTACTTAGATATTTATTTGATCTATTGCTTTTATCGAAGGTCATATGAATATAAACTATTCATATGGAGATCAAAAAACCAAAAGGATATATCAGAATTTGAAGGCTTAGTATATTAGGCATATTATTTTGGTTTCAAAGCACATATAGTACCACTTGTTAATTCATTGTTGAATCTTCACCATGGGGAATACTTAAAACTTGTACCTTTTAATGAAAATGGCTAACTATAAAACTAGATAGAGCTAAGGCACAAATCATTAAATGAGGAATTTATGAAATAAATATAAAGTAATATTTTTCATTTAGATGTGTCATTCACATGATTAAGCCTTTACCACATGACATGTTCTTATTGGTGATATGTGACATGCTTTGATTGGCTTAGGACTTAGGATTGAGACTCTACTAATGGGTAAACACCTATCAAATTTAAGCTAATGGAAATTAATGATGTCATCAAGATCCATGTGGTGGTATCTCATTCAATTAGTCTATGCTCTATATCTCGTGAGATAATGCCACATGGCATCATATTATCTCTTTGAGGTCTATTTTTATTGAATGTGATCATTGCACATGGTATGATCATGAGGTTCCTAGGATATTTATATGCTTTATTCCTTTATGAGTCCTAGATCCTTATGAGTCATTAATCTGAGAGATCAGATGGATATCAAGGCTTTAGGGGTTGGGTGATCCTTCACAAATGCTCCGAGTCCCTAGCTTTTTTGATAGTAACACATGTAAAAATCTCAAAATGTCAGGGATCTCTTTGACTTAAGAATTTTACTATGATTTTTCTCTGTTTGAATGCAAATCATATGATGGAAGATCAAATGGTTAATGGTGATTTGGGAGGATTTAAACTATTGAGTTCTAATTTGATTAATCTTAGGTTTTTGTGAAGGAAACACACATCACAATCTCTAGAGGCAGAAGACCAAAAAGACTTAGAGCCTTTACAGAATGCTGAAAATAATTGATTTCTTAGATGAATGCCAAATATTTGATGGGATATTGGATGAATCTAAAAGATTCTACATAGTGATGCTAATGGACTTAACTAATTCATTAAGACTCTAGACTTCATGATTAAATATGACATTGACAAGTGGTATATTTATGTAGATCTTGAATTAGAAGGGATAAACCTATGAAAAGACAATGAAAATCTCCAAGAAACTAATTTATAAGTTAATCAAGAAGTCAAGATCAAATATACATGAAGGAAAACTAAATTTGCACATAGATTAATGCATATTTTGATTATAACAAGGCATTTTCACAAATTAAACATGGACCATAGAACATTTAGGCATATATTATATTATTTTAAACACATATTTAAGCAAGACCAAAGGAAATTTTCACATTAACCATTTAGAAGCATAATTAGCTTGATTATTTCATGACATAGGCCAAAGTTCAAGGTGATGGATTATTTAAAAGGCCCAGTTATATCAATGGTTAAGCCTAAAGTTTAATGTAATAAATCATTTAGAATGCCTGACTAGACTTAAACATAAACTTTGACCAAGGTAAATACCATATCAATTTAAAAATCCACAATCAATGATTTTAAAACACAAACTATTCACACGAGACTTTTGAATTAATGATGAGCAATGATATGCTATTTTCAACATATTTAGAAGAATGTTCTTAGTCAAATCAAAAGAAGAGAAAAAGTTATAGATCTGATGAATCATTATTTTGAGTTTGAAACTGAAATAAGTATAGAATGCATATACACAAATGATCATACCAATGAAATATCTCACTACTTAAATAATGTTTCAAGTGAATTCAATGAATAAATAGACCAACATAGATTTAAACCCTAAAAACAAATGAGTAATTAAGAAAGAAAACATGAATGAAATTATGCTAAATCAAGAGGGTCCCCATCTGAAGAAATGAGGGTGGGGCGTGTTGGCAAAAACACATCACTTAATAAAATTACATTATAACCTAATATCAATGTTGATATAAATGCAATGGTTTCACACAAATGTCTTGGGAGGATATAAGAAAAACTTGTAATCATAGCTAGATATAATGAATCAGGGGACAAAAACATGTGGGAATTTGATATGATTTTATATCTAGAGATAAATACTTTGTTAAAATATCCAAGTTATACACTTGCGGATCACCTTAATTAGATAATATGTTATTTGGAACATAGTCCAAATAAAAGATGCAAAAATACAAAAAAAAACCATACATCTAAAAATATGAAAAAATTCAAATATTAAAAACTACTTAAAAAATCAAACATTAAAAAATAAAACAAAATTAATACTCAAAAATACAAAACTAGGACCTATGCATGGTATGCTTTGATGATACACATATTTTATTGATGTTATTTTTCACATAAATTGTGAGTTATATATCCATTTTATACATACTTAATTTTTTAGATATGTAAGAGTGAGATGTAGGACATACATGCTACATATGATACATGGACTTACAGATGTGTGACATTGGTTACACCCATGGTAAACCTTTCAACATTGGTACATACCAATACTAGGGGAATATTTGTATATTTTTTAGGTTATATAATTTTATACTTGTCGATTGATCATAATAGACTATGATGCATGGATTGATCTTTCTCATAATTTCTAGAGTGTTATTTCCTATGGATATTGTGATCTTTATACTTCATGATGACATTAATTGATTTTGCCTACTAACATTGTTTATTGTGTGCATGTTTAATTTAAATAATTGTCACATTTCTGAATTAATTATGGGTGTTATATTGATTCTTATATGTGTAAACTTATTGTGTCTTGTCATATTATGTGTCAGATGTGTCATAGGAACCTCTAGTCCATGTCAAGTCCATGTATTCTTTATGTTGTGTCAGAGTCGTGTCATGTTTTTTATGCTTGTGTGATTCTTGATCATGATATGTTGTGCATGTGTATGGTTACATATATAATTTTTATTATGTGATTGATACCATGATTTATATCAAATATATTTCCATTATGTGATTTTTCCATGATTTATATCATGCATATACTATGATTCTCATTACTACATGCTTAATAGATATATCTAGTTGACATGGACATTTTTATGAACATTGACATAGATTACATGTTTCTTACGTGCTTAGATGATAAAAATATTTATATGATGACATATATATATATATATATATATATATATATATATATATATATATATATATATATATATATATATATATATATATATATATATATATATATATATATATATATATATATATATATATACTTTACATAATTTTACTTTTCTATATAACACAAGATGCACATAACTCTTAATTTTTAGATGAATCATTAGTAGGATTCAATCCTCATATCAAAAAGGGCACATATAGTGGCATTATTTGAGAGATTTAGGCCATAATAGACAAAAACTTCACATTCTAAGATAGATTATATGATTCATATGGGTCAAACTAAGAATATTGATGCATATTTTTAGTATTTGACATGATTGTGAGTAATATTTGAGACATTCTATGAAAAATTTCAAGGAAAATATTTGCATTGTAAGGGATCGATAGATCATGTTTTGGGAATAGAATTTTTGCTTGAATTTTTTATACATTATCTATATTTAACTTCAACGGGGAATGTTGGTACCATGCACACACTTTGGGTCTATGATTTTCTGTATCAGTTGATCCTTTTTCATATGAGCCTATTTCATGCTTCCAATTTTACATACAAACCTATTTCAAGCTTCCAATTTTAAATAATAATATATTTTAGGGTTCCAATTTTACATACAAACCTATTTTAGGGTTCCACTTTCATGTACAAACTTGATTTAGGGGTTCCAAAAAATAACTATTATGATACTCAAATAAGTGTGGTTGAGGTTACTACATCACTCAAATTCTAACACTTCTTTTATGATGGTAATTGTGAAATTTAAACTCATAATTTTAATGGTTACATCTCCTTATATAATAATCATCACATGACATTCTCTAATTAAATTCAAAAAGTGGTATTTTGGTTCATCCACCACCATGCAAATTTTTTATTTAGATTTTCAATTTTAAGTGTTTCAATGATCTATATTATTTCATATTTATTATCATGAGAAGACATTTATCTATGCATGTTTTCTTGTAGGTTTCACATGGATAAAATGGTGCACTCCAGTCATACCTGACAAAAACAAGCATAGTTATCATAGGTACCAAAATTATTTTTTTAATTTATCATTTTCAATACTAGATTAAATGGTAGATATTTATAGACACATAAATTTGGTATTAGATAGTTTAAAAACATAAAATTTGACATATTTTGACATACTTAGATAATAAACATACATTTAAATCTTGATCACACTTTTCCTCCATCTATTTACCCATCTTTTGTCTTGACAAACTCTATTCTCAAGATACACGTATTGAAGATAAACCTAGTTTATACAAGAACATCTCATATTCTTAGATATACCTTCTACATATCTCAGATCATTGATATACACTTACAAGAAATTATCAATATTTCATGGACAATGATGGTTACAACATTGGTCTACCTCAGTCAATAATGTCTAGGCCCATGTAATGGATATTTTCAAATTGGGAATTCTCCATTAGGTTGGCTTAAACATGTTTCATGGATAAGTAAAAATGGAAAATATCAAAGAGTTAGCTATAAATAGATATCATTCCTAAGATAATAATCACTTGGTACGTTTTGGCCATCACGTTGAGAATCACTTAGAATCTTAAGGGATCAATTAACATTATCTTAATAAATTATCAAATAGGAATATAAATATGAAAACCCATCAAAGGAATAGTCTTATTTTTAAAGATAAATAAATGAAATTCAAAGTTGCATGGTTCTAATAGGAAAACATCAAAACATTGCATTATAGATTATTCATATTGTTAAACATACAAACATAAGTGGGATAACTATTGAGACCTTTTCATAGTATTAAAATTTATGATATTATCATCCATTCAATGCGAATGGTTAGGGATGTCCAAACTAAAAAAATTATCCCTTTTTTAAGGGAAATTTTTATTCAAAATAAAAAATGGGATTTTGATTGAAGGAGAAATTAAAAACATCAACACATAGGAACAAAGGGATGCACACACACTAAAAAAAAATTTAGGTGTAGGCATAGGGGTCTTAAGAGTTACAAACCCACACATTGCATAGGGACCCTTCTAGTATCATCTAGACAATGTCGGCTATTGTAGGGTCAAAATATACCAGAAACATCTAGATAGGCCTTCAACTTCTATTTCAAGTCTAAGTAGCTAACAAAGTAGTTATAGAGTATTTTAAGGTACATCGGCACCTTGTGCAAGTGATGAATGACCAGAATCAACTAAGTATATTAATCCCCTCTTGATTTTGGTAATTCTAAATCAAAATAATCCAATATATAGAATATTAATTTCAATTCAAATTAGTATATTATTTCCACACTGTACATAATTTAATTATCTCTAGTTTTTCACTATTTTAGATTAATTAGATTCTAAATAAACAAAACACTATCCTATGGGAATTTAATAAACTATGGATTTAATTCATCGATAAATGTGAACACGACACCTTAAAGTTCTTAATGCACCCCATCAACAACTATTATTATCTCTCATTGGATGGCAAAATTTATAAAAAGTGGATCTCATGGGATTATTGCCTAACTTTTCATAAGCTAATTTAATTAATAATTTGATCCCAACCACCTATTGAAATTATAGGAAGTATTGTCTATGTATACATCTATCTTAGAAGAACCTATGTGGTTACCTCCATAGATACCAAAAGAGCATGCCATTCATCTTGTTCTAGATAGAATACTTCCAAATATTCATCCTTATTGGTACCCATTTCTATAGAAGAATGAAAGTGAAAAAATGGTGCAAGAGTTGTTGAAACCAAGAGTCATTAGAAAAAGCGTAAGTCATTATTCCTATGTATTAATCCTAATGAAATAAGATGGGTCTTGGTGCCTATTTATTGACTTCCCAACACTGCATAAACCCATAATCAAGGACATGCTTCCCATTCCAATGATTGATGTGTTATTGAAGGAATTGCCTAGCTCTCACTTATTATCTAATCTCAAAATTAGGTCAGAGTATCATCATATACACATCAAGGAAGAAGTTATTCTTACTATATCTTTATGGACTTGTGATGGTTATCAAGAGTTTATCATCATGCCCTTTAGCCTTACCAATGCTCCATCAACATTTCAGGGCTTAGTGAACAAAATATTTTTCCATTTGTTTGAAAATCTATACTAGTATTATTTGATGGCATAATTATTTATATACATAACAAAGAAGAGAATTTGATGTATATAGAAAAAACTTTTCAACTCCTTCCCAAGAACTAGTTATGTGCTAAATGGTTGAAGTACGCTTTTGTCCTATAGGAAATCAAATATCCAGGACACATAATCTATGAGGAAGGAGTAAAATGAATCATGAAAATTTTGAGGCTATAAAAAACTTTCTTAAACCCAAAAAACTCAAGTGCCTTTGAAAATTTTGGGCCTCATTGGATATTATAGAATTTTTACTTAGAACTATGGAAAAATTGTAGCACCTTTGATGACCATGTTTAAAAATATTCAAATGAGTGTGGTTGGGCCTATAAAAATAAATTTCCTCTCCTTGGTCTCTTCAATTGATAGTTTTTTTATAGTAAACAAAAAAAATTCATACTATTTGTGTTAATGTGGCTCCCTCCACATATATTCAATCATTGCAGACATGCATTTCTAAGTGCTAGAATTTTGCCTCAAACCCTAGCAGTTGTCTACCATCTAAGTTTTACTTTTGTGTGTGTGTGTGTGTGTGTGTGTGTGTACCAACACACTGGTATAGCTATATTGAAGCCATATGTCACTAGTCAATTAAAAAATTTAAATAAGGTAAAACATTTATTAATAGGTATAGTATGTGAGAAATATAAATAGGTACGTTAAAATCAACATCTATAAGTTATTTTGAAATAGTTGAAAGATATTTTTACTAGTTTCATAATTCATAATTTGGATACATCAAAAAGGAAAAATAAATAAAATACAACCTATATAAAATAAAATGGATATTCCATGACTTAAAAACAAAAAAAATAGTTCATAATTTAGATACTACGTCGTCATTGTCGTCATCATCATCATTATCGAATAATTAAAAAACTAACTACAATATAAATTAAATTAAATATTACAAATACTTATATACATTCTATATAATATATATAAGTATGTGCAATATTTAATTTAATTTATATTGTTATATAATATATACAAGTCTGTGTAATATTTAATTTAATTTATATTGTATTTAGTTTTTTAATTATTCGATAATGATGATGATGATGACAATAACGACGTAGTATCTAAATTATGAACTATTTTTTTTGTTTTTAAGTCATGGAATATACATTTTATTTTAAATAGGTTGTATTTTATTTATTTTTCCTTTTTGATGTATCCAAATTATGAATTATGAAACTAGTAAAAATATCTTTCAACTATTTCAAAATAACTTATAGATGTTGATTTTGACGTACCTATTTATATTTCTCACATACTATACTGATTAATAAATGTTTTAACTTATTTAATTTTTTTAATTGACTAGTGACATATGGCTTTAATATAGCTATACCAATGTGTTGGTTTGAGAAAGTATTTTTGAAAAAAATTATGGGCTCAAAAGTCCATCGCATATGATTTTTTGATCAACTTATCCAATAAAAAATTAAAAAACTCTATATGAAAGTCAAATGGATACCATATTTAATCTCTAACATTAATTATTAATATTTCACATACATTATAGTCCATCAAAATCCTAGAAATGTATAATTAAATCATAAACATTGATGTACGATGATATATTATATAACATTTTTATGAGTTAATGCAAAGCCATTTATTAGTTGAAAGATGACTGTATTTATTTTCTCGAGCTTTTCCTCTCCTCCTCCATGGCTTCATAATTCCCCACCAAAAAATCCATTTCAAATACCTCTAAATAAATACGTTCCAATCCCAAGACAGATATTCTCCTTCAATTGATAATCGAATTGTTTCTTAAACTCTAAAATCCTTATTCATTTCAAAAAAATAAAATACTCCCACACTAGTTAGTAGGCTTGGTCCCATATAAAGTTAGCTTTAATGTAAGACCTATAATAGTTCCAACTGGCTGAAAATCAGCCTCTTTTGTGTTCCCAATCTTTTGTTTCAGCCTTCAACTTTTCAATCTAAGGATACACAGACTTCATAAAAAAAGATTCAATGTAATGAGTTGACCATGGTATTCTAGAACAAATCTTTAAAAAATATGGCATTAGTACATTGAAATACTGAAGCATTCTATGCAAGATGATTTCATCAGTCGAAAAGTAGGGTGTAGCTCTCCAATGCTCAACAAACGTTTTAACAGAATTGAAAATAAAATCTAATATATTCTTAGCGCAACAAGTCTGATGACATGCACCTTGTTTTAATACAAACCTGTGTTTATAGCTTCCTTGTCTCAAAAAACAATCAACAGCAACTATCTTAGAGATGAATTTGGTTGCAATGTTCTATTCACTGCATACTCGAAGATATTTCAAGCTATTATCTATAGTAGCAATAGAGTACTTCCCTTTCCTCTTACAATTTATTCATTCAAGATTTTTATATGGAATATAGGTGTCATTTTTTAAATTCTTCTACCCTTCATCAATTTCCTTATGTTTTGAAAGTCACCCCACTTTCCATTTATGATAGTTAAGGAACTCTTTGCGCATTGGATAGAACTTTACAAGAAGTCACAAATTTTGTAATTGAGAAATAGAGAGATGTCGGACAAAAATATTTATGACAACTAGGAAAGCACCTCTGAAACTATGGCTCCCATTACTGTTGGAAGTGCAAGGATTGTGATCCTTCAATAAATTTCTTATATCTCATATATATGTTGCTTGCTTCATGTTTCAACACAATTTCTTCAACTTTGCATGGATATGATTTGTATCTACCATATTATGGAATTCATTCCAACCACATCTAGTTGCATCATTTTATCAATGTCTGAGGGCAGATATTGTATATATAAATAGAAATTCGTTTGACATTTTGTGATTTAATGGTTATTGTTTATGTTAGTGAATAACAGCGCGATCCTACAAATAAATTTTTTTAACACAGGAATATACAAAAAAACATGCAACTGTAACTATAAGACAATTGCGTCAAAATATTAAACTTTGTATCCCAGAATGAAATATTTTATGCTGCATTTCCAAATGCTGCACCACTTACACCATTGCTTCCTTTTCGGTGCCCATTACTTCTATTTATAATGTTGTTCATGGATTATCGCTATATACCACTACGGCCTACCCATTTTATCTCTCCTCCCTGGCCTTGATTGAATGAATTCGAAGCTGTATTCGATGGAGCTTTTTTGGGCCTCCAAACCTAAATTTCGTCTCCTTGGTGTCGTCCACCGATGGTGGTTTCTATGCCGAATAAATAAAATTCATGTTATCTGCATTTGTATGGCTCCCTCTACATATCATCAACGATTGCAGACATGCATTTCCAAGTGCTCTGCTTCTACCTCAAACCTTAACTGTCATCTACCATCTACGTTTATTTTTTTAATTTTTTTTTTCATAAGTCTAATATATATATATATATATATATATATATATATATATATTATTTAATTTATATTGGAACATATCAATAGTACTAATACTACTTAAAAAATACTAATATACAAGAAGGTTACAATAATAAGGTAATTGATAGAAGATCATGACCTACTCTCCATGCTGATAAAAAATTGGCTTACATCAGCAAAAATGCAAGACAGGGCACAATAAATAAAGATATAAGAAATTTAAAACAACATAAACTATAAATAACTAGGCATGAGTTGTAGTCCTTGAAGGAAGTGGCAGATCATCTTTAGGTGGTTGGACATTCCAAGAGGAAAGCTCAACATAAGGAGGATCACGGGGCACCCAACCATCCTAAATAGAATCTAAGGGAACCAAAGAAATAGTAATGCCCCAACTAGGGGGTAGTTGAACAACATTACCAACTGGACCGCTCCTTTGCACCAACGAACTCCACCAAGATGTGCCATTACTAGACTTCCCATGCAACAAAAATGGACTCCACCTTGTCAAGGAGGAGGAGTGGAGAAATGACCGTGACTGCTCGAACAACTTCGTTGGTGGTGGGGCACTGGGGGAGGAGATTCATGTGTGGAATGATTCAGGGATGTGTCTCATGGTAGAGGGAGCACTCCCCTAGTGGTTGAGAAACTGATCTAGGTGTTATAATTCTAGAGCCACCTTCTCTGCTTGAGCTTTTATCTGCTTAAAAGCCGAAGAGATAACAACCACCTTGTCATTAATAGAAAAGAGACAAGATGTTTTTTCATTGCCAAATAGAGCTAAATTCCTAGATCTCCATGATTGAAATAAAATGATAACCCTAAAGAAGTTCCATTGAAAAGTATATGTGTTTTCCATTATTCATTATCCCCTAAAAGGGCCATTTTCAAAGAGAATGGCTTTAGGTAGAAGTGTTGAAAGAGGCTCTTTATCTAATGCCAAGCAAATTAGGCTTTAGGGAAAGTTCATAAGACATGTTTAGAGGACTCAAGCCTAAAATAAGTAGGACACTTGGGTTAAGCAATCCCAATGTGAAGGAAATTTTTCTTGAGAGGAAGACCTTGATAAACTAGGTACCAAAGTAAGTGAGAGAGTTTGGTTTCTAGCTTGCATTTCAAATTATGTTATGTCTAGCAAGCTAGGTCATGGGTGATGAATTCAGATTCCAACACCTATTTAATTTATACAAAATTGGAGAGAAATGGCTCCTGGTTTGATAGAGGAGACTTGGAGAGTAACTCTTAAAGTGTCATAGTTCCATCTCCAATCTTTTCACCAAGCCCATGGAGACCGCAAACACATCTTATACATCATGACATCAGGCATCATTTCTTGGATGTGTAAAATGGAAGGTAAATCAGAATTGATTAAATTTTATTTTAGTAGAGGTAAAGGAGCTCAATCCCAATAATAAATCATAACTTTAAC
Source organism: Torreya grandis (assembly GCA_037957365.1). NCBI lineage: Eukaryota > Viridiplantae > Streptophyta > Pinopsida > Cupressales > Taxaceae > Torreya > Torreya grandis. The sequence goes on from JARHVA010001074.1 coordinate 822,355, forward strand.
CCTATGTATACCTTTTGTGAAAAACCTTGGAGCTTTCATACCTAGTAACTCAGCTAAGAGAAGATTTGAATTGGTCATAATAGGGGACCACCACATATTATGGTCATTAAATGAAAATTCACTCCAAAAACTATCACTCACCCATTTAAGAAATGGATTGATAGATTCGACAGCTTTTTGAATGATTTTAGAAATAAAATATCCCTCGATCTTGATGGGGATATTAGTGTAATCACCTCAAAATGACACTTAAGTGCTAAGAGTGTTACTTGATACCACCTCTCCCTAACTTAACCCTAGACATACTTTAGGGCGTATTTTTACACTTATCTAGCCTTTGTATGGGCCACATGCATCCCTAAACATCCCTAAAGTAATCCTAGACCCTCATTATGACATACTAACCCTTCATGCCTCAGGTTCTACCACCTAGACACTAGCACCATAATAGGGACAGTAGCGCCATATGGCACTAGTGTCCTAATTTTGGTGCTATTGTCCTTTCCCTCCTTTTGCCACCAATAGATATCATTTCAAATCTTATACCACCTAGGGTCAGCCTAGACCTCTTTTTACACCAGCACAAGCACCATTACACACACACACACACACACACACACACACACACACACACACACACACACACACACACACACACACACACACAGACTTTTGAATTTTAACCCTCCAACCACCATATGGAAATGAAATGAAAATTATACATACAAATTCAAAATAAGTTGTGCACAATTAAGGTTATCAATCCCTATTCTACCCTACTTCTGCATACAACCATTTATAACATTCCTAAAGATAGATTACTTAGATTTTTAGTTTCAAGCATATTCAAAGGAATCGAGTCTACAATCATACTAGCTTCACTTATACTTACACCATCACTTAGGTGGAAAAAACTACATCAAGTTTGACCCCTCTTTAGAGTATTGGCATGTAGGAAATTCTCATCACAATGAGGTGTTGAGGATGTCTAGCCTACCCCACTAACAAACACACTTTTCTACTTGTATCAATCAAATGTCTTAGTAACATACATGATTAGGGTTTACACATAATATCAGTCAAATTAGGTCATCTACAGGTATCTATAACTCATGTGTATAGGAACATGCTTGATAAACCTAGACACAAGTGCACCTAGAATCTCATAATAATTTTAAACAGAGGACACTAGCACTAAAATAGGGACACTAGCACCACATGATGCGACTATAATTATGAAACTACTATTTGGAAGGATTTTTTACACATAGATCCTATTTTAGACACTTAGACATCCTTTATCTTAGTTTTCAACCTTTAGATCATCCATCTCAGTCTTTGTCCAGTTAAGTTCTCATTTACATTATTTATTACTATTTTTAGAAAGGTAAAATTAAATAAATTCTATAACAAATCAGTAGATGTATTTATTACATATTTCTATCTTGATTTACTATACTCAACCCTTTAATAACATAGGATTTACATTCATCTAAGCCATAAAAGGTTAAAACTTTTGGTGAACCTGACTTTGTTCAAATACTATTCAAACCCTAACCCTAGATATTCTTAATGTTTATATCTTTTTATTTTTTATGCTCAAATATTAGTTCTAAAATTTTAGATTTGTTTTAGTATTTAATTCTTGAAATCTTTCATAGATTAAATTTATTTAAAGGTTCAAAATACACAAGTGTTTGTTTTCCCACTCCCCACTCCCCAACCTACAATGGAAAAATTCAACAACCAATTTGATGAAACTGATAAGAGGAAATTTAAAATTTGTTTTTAAAAACATTTAGATATGAAATATGACCTCGTTAATATTATCCACAAAGATCATAAAAAATCAAATAATGGTCAATCTTCTACTCCCCTAGATAACAATATTGTTACACCTACTCTAGGGACAACTCAGCTTGAACAAAAACCAATTTTAACTCAATAACCTTTAGGGGTGGCTACACATCCTATGGATAGTTCTTCCTCTCCATATGTACAATCCATTATGAAAGAGGTTCATTCTCTATAGGCTAAGGTGTTACATCTTGAGCAGGGAGCTACTAGGCCATCATAGGACTTAGATTCTCATGTTCCTTTTACATACACCTTTGGCACATCACATAGAAGCCACTCCTTTGCCATTCAAATTTTTGGCACCTAAGCTTAGATTATATGATGGTAAGGGTGACCCAGAGCACCATATTTAAGCTTTCCATGCATCATGTTTGGACTACGTGTCCAATGATTAGCTCCTCACTAAGTTGTTATCATATAGTCTAAGGGATTATGCATTATAGTAGTTTGATGATCTACCAAATTAGTCTATCACCATATTCAATACCTTGATAGATATATTTGTATGACACTTATTAATAAACATTAATGATAATATTTCATATGCTCAAGTAGCACAACTAAACCACAAATCCAATGAGCCTATTATAAAATATGTCTTGTGATATAAGATTATATTGACAAAGTTGACGAGCCCCATGGAAGATAGAGATCTCCAGGACATATTCAAATAAATCCTACTACCAATATTACATGAAGTTATCTTGTTCAAAAAGTTTTCAACCTTCATATATTTATGCCACACAATGAAAGAAAGAGAAGTCAAGGTTCTCTCTATGGGTAAACTAGAATATACAAGTGGATCAGAATCAACTACTAAGAGTTCTAGTAAGCTTACATAAAAGGTAAGGGCCACTAAAAATAAGAGTGATCTAGAGTCCATAGTTAATTCAAATTTAAAACCATCTCTTGGCCTAGTTTTATCAGCTCCTCCATAGAGAGTTTTCACCAACCTTACAAAATTGCCAACATGTGTTTTACACCAGCTTCTGAAATGCAATTTCATACTTCTCCCTCCTATCAAATAGTTTGATATGACATAGCCTATTACAAAAATATATAGTTCTAATACATTCTAAAAATATCACATGGAACTAGGACATATAACAAATATATACATCACATTAGAACATAAGATACAAGATTTGATAGAGGCCAACATAACTGATGTGGGCATACCCACAAAGGTACCCAAAGTTCAAAAAAGGGAAGCTAAGGTATTGAAAATATTCTAAAATCCATTTCCAAATCATACAATAAATTAGGTAGGGGTACTTTAGGGGTTCAATATACATATCGGGCATATCCACCACCAATATCATATCACACTAATACATAGGATGCACACCCCTTACACAATATCATCAATGCATATCATATTAATATACCAACTAGACCACTCATCACTTAATTAGAGTAAGAGATTGTTGAAGATGATTCAAATTTATATTAACTCTTTGTATGAGCCTACATAGATCATCATCCTATTCAAAATGTTATGGTTGATAATGGGTCAAGTATTAACATGTAAATTATCAAACTTCTACATTATTCAGGGTATTCAAACTAGGATATATCTCCTATAAACATAGTTATTCATGATTTTAGTGGCCATGTTCATTTTTTTAATAGGAGGATTGCACTTCCACTATAGGTTAGACAAACACATGTGGCCACTAGATTCTTAGTAGTACCCAATTTAGACACATTTGACATGTTATTGGGTAGACCATGGATATAGTAATTATGATCCATCCCATCACTCTGTATAGATGCCTTAAATATATACATAATAATCAGGTGATCATAGTTGAGGGTATTTCATATGAGTATCCTCTACTTATCCCAAAATTATTTACAACACAATTACCAGTTATAGCTCAGTGATCAGTTACAACTCCAAACATAGTTACTATCAGTACACCACAAAGTTTAGTGAAGCCACCAGTATAGGTGAAATCTAATCCTATAGTGTTTCCACGTGAACATACTCTCTCATGGAGACCATTATTAGAGAGACACTTGCATTAGAAATTTGTTTCAGATTCTAGAGGCCTTCCTTCTACTCATTTTGTTTTGAGATTAATATTACTGAGTTATCAAGGTTCTCAACACAAGGCACCTATAACAGCTACAACATGTTCTACTAGATGTGTCCCTAGGACCCGTACAGTTCATCAAAAACCATAATCAATTTCATAGATTCCTAGCACCACTTCATAGGCAATGCTAGCTATAGATAACTCAACATAATAGGTTTTGGGACCATATTTGCATTTTCATACAACACACATGATAACTATTCCTTTATTTGATATAGGCCAAATTGATAGTGAGTCTCCCATGAGACTCATCAGTTAGTATTATTCTTCCCTTGTACATACTTTCCTTATTTCTTGCTCCTTGTAGATAGTTTCATTTTCATGTTGCTTGTACATAGTTTATATCTAGAAAATACAAAAACAATACAATATTTTAAAAACACAAAAAAATTCTAATATTTATGTAGAAAACATAAATTATAGATTGTATGCATTTCCATGTTTACACTTCTCGTGATTTTCTCGACACTACATATGATAGATATCTTAATATAGTTAGTTTTTATCATACATACATTCTTCACTTGTTCTTTTCAAGTGCTTGTAGATTACTTAAAGGACTCAGGTCCATTGCAATGATCCATATTTTCTATTATCTACCCAGTGGGGGCATATACACAAATACACAGGTTCTTTAATTGACATATTCACCCATTTAGGGACACCCTATACAAAGTTTCAATTACTATGTTACATCTTTATAAACTCTACATCATAGATTTAACATTGTTATATATTGATATTGATCATGCTGTACTTACTCTAATGTTTTACTGACCACTACTACATTACATCTTAGCTCTTACACATATTTATATTACAAGTTCATGCATACTTTCATTTCTAGCTTTCCTAGTTTAGACTTTATTGTGTCTCTGTGCTTCTTCTATTTTAGGGAATTTAAATATGTGATTTCTCTATGGTTCTACACCACTTATTTTCACTATATCTATGCTTTGAACATGTGCACATATCCTTCTATGTGCCTTCTTGATTGTGTATGCAGACATTCAAACATTTAATTCTCTATGACTCTAAGTGAACTTGCATATTGTTTGCATGATGGACATCATACTCCATCCCTTTAGGTAGATACTCAATTATTAATTAGATTTATTATTCATATACATTGTTATATCTACCTTGATAGCCTTGCAAATTCTATATGTAACATACATCAAACATTACAAACATATGCTTAGATTATCTTACTTTTAGATGTTATGTATGCACATTATATTAGATTATTACGTAGATATCATATATGATCCAACTAACACACATTTTATAAAGTGTTTTATTTTGAGGATAATTATTGCATAGGTTAAACAACTCCCCTCCAAAAGATGGGGCATTTATAGATGTTTTTCACATAGATCACGATATTAAAATGCACTCATAGTACAATTTTCAATACACAAACTCAGATTATAGAAATCAAACTTAGGTAAGGATAGTGGAAAGTAGTGATATAGAGATCAATTACAGTTGTATAGATATTAGAACATTCATACACTAGATCCCGAATTGAGACACTAACATTACATGGTGATATTGTACAAGATATGGTGCTACTATCTAGTAGTTTCTATTTCAAAAAATTCTAGATTGGATAGAAAAGTACCATAGATACATGCTAGGTTTACATAAGTTCAATTATATATTTACTAGTTTTAATCAGTTTATCTTAGATTCATATCAATTTTCTTAGATTGGGGGAATCATATGTAACATGACCATTCCCATTTTTAGTTTAAATACTCAAATATAGATTATTAAAATTCAATATAGAATCCATATGCCCAGATATCAGATTTGGGGTCATGTGTATAGCATATTATTTATGTATTCTCACTCACACACTATTTGATTAAATGGAATGATGAACTACATGTCATTCTCTACATTGTATACATCAAACACCATGTTTTAGGTTACACACCAAATTCATGCCTTACTTTGTCTGTAGTGGTTAGAATTCTTGAGTGGCCTAGAGCTAACTAATATACCTGAGTAGATGTAGGCTAACATCTCCAATTAGACATCTCTAATTAGACATTTTCAGTTACATTATGCAATTTCAATTTCAGATGCATCTACTACACATGGGTAGGAAATCATTGAGTCATAGTCTACTTGATTTCTTGAGCCATCTATATGAGAGGGTTGGATAATCCATCAGTCCAATCCAAGATATTCAAAGGTCATGATCCACCAAGCAAGGGTGAGCAATTATGGAGTCAAAATTGGATTGATTTCTTAATTCACTCACACATTGGGATTGAGAAATCCATAAACTCAATCCAATCTATTCACTAATTGATCACTATATACCTGCACACAAATAAGTTGTCACTAGGTTTATGCATTTCTTTGCATATCTAGTGAGGCGTATTCATTCCTCTCCTCCCTCTTATTCCTTTATTTATTTTTATTTATTTACTTAGTTTTACTTATTATTCAGTTCTATCTTTTCTTTTTATATCTCTTAAGTAATGAATGATCTATGCACATTTCATTTGTAGGACACATAATGCATCATGATTCACATACTTAGATCTAGAATCATAAGCTTTACCTCTTAGGTAAGTACGCTTATTTTTCCTTTATCCTAATCATTTTACTTTATTTCATTTTAAGAATATATGGGGGGGGGGATGTAATCACCTAAAAATGACACTTGAGTGATAAGCATGCTACTTGAGACCACCTCTCCCTATTTTAGACATAGACCTATATTAAGGCCTATTTTCATACTTATATAGCTTTTGTGTGAGTGACATGCATCCCTAGACATCCCTAAATTAGTCTGAAACCCTCATTCTGACATCCTATCCCTTTGTGCCTTTAGGGAAATAACAACACATTGTGCAAGTGTCCCAATTTTAGTGTTATTGTCTTTTACCTCCTTTTTCCACCAATAGATATCATTTCAAATGTTAAACCACCTAGGGTCAACCTAGACCTCTTTTTACACCATCATCAGCATCAAAACAATATATATATACATGAATTTTATCCCTATAACAACTATATGGAAATTAGATGCAAATTACACATACAAACTTAGAATAAGTTGTGCACAATCAAGTTATCAATCCCTATTCTTTTCTACTTCTGCATATAACCATCTACAACATTATTAAGCTTAGAGTACTTAGATTTCTAGTCTCAAGCACATTCAATTAATTCATGTCTATAATCATATTAAATTCACTTGCATTTTCACTAACACTTAGGTGGGGAGAACTACATCAGGCTTGATCCCTCTTTAGAGTATTGGTATATAGGCAATTATCATCACAATGGGGTGTTGAGGATGTCCAACCTACCCCATTAACAAACACACTTTTCTTCTTGTATTAAGAGGATTCCATAAAAACATGAAGGATTATAATTTACACATAAAATCAGTCAAATTAGGTCATCTACAGGGATTCAAAACTCATGCATGCAAGAATAGGCTTGACAGACCCAGACACAGGTGCACCTAGAATCTCATAATGGTTCTACACAAAGGACACTACTACAAAAATAGGGTCATTAGTGCCACATTGTGCTACTATTTAATTAGGGCACTACTATCTATAATGGTTTTTGACACTTGGATCATGTTTGTGACACTCATACCAACCTTTATCTCAGTTTTCATTTACATTATTTATTACTATTTTTAAAAAGGTTAAATTAAGTCAATTATGTAACAAATTAGTGGTTGTATTTATTGCATTTTTCTACCATTATTTATTACACTTATACCTTTAACAACATAATATTTACGTTAATCTAAGTTTTAAAAGGTTATAAAAATTGGTAACAATTAAGGTATGAAACCTGACATTCTTCCAACTGAACTTACCATAAGGCAAGCCAAAGGTATTACAGTGCTATAGAATAATTTTATAGGTCTCATTGCATTATATTGATCAAACCACCCTTTTATTACATATAAAAATATTTTACCTATAAATTTCAATAATACCCATACCACATTTTTCACGAGGAAGAAAAAAAAATCCCAAGCAACTCTATGAAATCCTTGAGTTTTTTAGCATTGGCCTAAAATAAATCCTTGAGAAATTTGGCTAACTTATCATATGCGGCTTTAGAGGGGGTGAGGGAAAGAAAAGTAAACATGGGTGACTGGCATAATATTAGAACAAACTTGGAATTTTCAAGCTAAGGAGAGAGTCTTCTAGATCCATTCCTCTACCTTTTTCTCTGCTCAATTAATAACACACTGCTAGAGCTCTAAGGGAGAGATATCAAAAGCAAATGAAATGCCAATAAATTTAAATTTCTCTCCCTTTTGGATCCAATCTAAATTATATCTCAAAATCCTTTTCAACATATGTATCATTGTCTGTCTAAAGCATTAGGTTTTTTTCCATTGTAGATTAAAACACAAGTCTTTCCAAAATATATCAAGGTAGTTTTGTTGGATGGTGGAGCTTGATCTTATTATAATGCGTAGTTCTTGATGGGGGGGGGGGTGTGGGGGGTCAAATCCCCCCCACTATGGTCACCATGGGGGTCTAGGGGGGACGAGACCTCACTGGAATCCCCCCTAATGGGGATTTGAGGGAAGCACCCCTAAATCAAAATTTAGTTAAAAATGCATTGTAAAATATTGTAATTTCATAGTAACCCTAGATTGTTCACTATTAAGCTATAGATCTAATGGTAAAAATTATGTTTGTGTATTTTTCCCTTATATACAACCCTCTTTTTGATATGAGGGTATTGTAATTATGGCATCATGTTGTATGTGAATGAAGAGGATATTATAATGGATGTATTACATGTCTTATCCCTTCATTTTGTTGGACTGAATAAAGAGAATAACTAGTTGTTACTATGTAGACGTAGCTCATAATAGATGAACCACATTAAATCTATGTCTACCTTTTATTATGTTTTCTACATTTTAATTCTATCTTTATTTCATTAATATTGCTATATGTTTCATATTCCTAACAACTAGTATCAGATCCAAAGGTTTATTTGGTAGATACACTTGCACAAAAAGAGGGTTATTGGTTGGAGTGGGAGTAATGGTAGAAGAAGGAAAATTTAAGGTTAAAAATTTTAATGGCTAAAACTACAAAATATGGAAGACTCAAGTGGAGGACTATATATATCAAAAGGATCTTTTCCTACCATTGGGTAGAATAGCAAAGAAACTGATGACTATAATGGATGAAGACTAGGAGGTTCATGATAGAAAGGCACTAAGAACAATAGGGCTATGCCTAGAAGCATTGGTGGCCTTCAATATTTTAAAAAAATACAATATTGGATGTGATAAAGGTATTAGATAGAGTTTATGAAAACCCTTAGACTCCAACAAGGTATTTCTTATGAATTGTTTATTTAATCTGTAATTGTTAGAAGGTGGGTCTATTCCTGATCATTTAAATGAATTTAAGATAGTCATAGATTAGTTAAGCTTTGTAAGAGTAAATTTTGATGATGAGGTTAGGTCTCTTTTGATTCTATGCTCATTTCGAGAAAGTTGGAATGGCTTGGTCAAGGTTGTGAGTAATTCTATCTCTAGTTCAAACACTTTCAAGTTTGATGATGTTATTGGTGTTATTCTTAGAGAGAAAATGTGACGAAAAAGCATAGATGAGACATCATGTAATGCTTTAAATATGGAGAATAGAGGAATAAAAAATGATAGAGGAAAGCACTGAGGGAATCATGGGAATTCTATGAAGGGCATATCCAAATCTAGAGGAATGTTGGTGTGTTGGATTTGTGGGAAGAAAGGACACCTGAAGAAATATTGTTGGTTTTGAAAAGGAAAACAAGGAGATGGATAAAAAGATAAAAATCAGGAAGAAAATGTATCAGGTGATGTGTTACAAGATGATTTAATTATTTATTTATATAAGGTTATTTATTCTTGGGTGTTAGATTTAGGGGGATTCATTTCATGGTACACCTCATAAAAAATATTTTCAAGACTATGTTCAAGGTGATTTTGGACATGTTTATCTGGGTGATGGTGAAACTTGTAAAATTATAGGAAAGAGTACTATATAGATAAAATTATAAAATGTAAACAAATGGTTGCTAAAAGAGGTGAGGCATGTTCCTGAGTTAAGAAGAAATTTAATCTTAGCAGGGCACTTGGGAAGTGAGGGCTGCACATTTACATTTGTAAAAAATTAGTGTAAGGTCACTAAAGGATAACTAGTAATAACAAAAGGAGAGAAGGTAGGTACATTATATTTATCTAATGGTAGTGTTCACTCTTATATTGATTTAGCTTCTACAGAAGTGGATATAAAATTATGGCACCACAGACTTGGGCACATGAGTGAGAAGGGGATGCAATTTCTCCACTAAAGAAATTTGTTTCTATATTTGAATAAGGTGGACTTGGATTTCTGTGAGCACTTTGTGTATGAAAAATAAAAGAGAGTCAGATTTCTTAGATTTGGGAAGACAAAGAAGGATGAAAAGATAGAGCTTGTGTATACAAATGTATGGGTACTAGCTTAGGTATCATTATTTGGTGTCTCTTATTATTATGTTAATTTTGTTGATGGTGCAACTAGAAAAACTTGGGTTTATTGCATACAAAAAAAAATGATGTTTTTGATACTTTTAAGAAATGGAAAGCTTTGGTTGATAATGAGACATGAAATAAGTTGAAGTGTGTCAGATCAGCTAATGGAGATGAATACTAAAAAAAAATAACTTGATAATTAATGTTCATTCCATGGGATTTTGTAAAGAGAAGATGGTTCCAAGAACACCAAAAAAAAAATGGAGTGTTAGAAATGATGAACAAGACAATACTGGAGCATGCAAGGAGTATGAGATTACATGTAGCTTTACCCTTATGGTTTTGGGTAGATGTTGTGGATACTATTTTTTACTTAATAAAAAAAGGGCTTGCAAGTCTTTTGGATGATGGTATTCTAGAAGAATCATGCACAGTTAAAAGGTAGATTATTCATTTTCAAAGACTTTTGATTGTGAGGCATTTGTCCATATTGATAAATAAAATAGAACCAAGCTTGAAGAAAAATCTAAGAAATATAATTTTATTGGATATAGAGTTAATGATTTTGGTTACCATTTGTAGGATTTTAAAAATCATAAAATCATTAGGAGCATAGATGTGATATTTAATGACAAGGTCATATATAGAGATCCATTGCAGGAAAAGAAACAAGAAAAGCCAAATAAAAAATATGCAGTATTTGATGAAATCATAGGAAATGAAATTCTAAAAGTGCCAAAAAGTCAGAATGTGTAACAACTATAATAAAAACAATAAGTACCTCAAACTCCTGAAAGTGTAGTTAGAAGATCTACCAGAGTAAGTAGACTCCTTGAATGACACTCTCCTTCAATTTATTATTTATTATTGTCTGATGGTGGTGAGCCAAAAAGCTATGAAGAAGCAATGTAGATAGAAACTAGAAAGAAGTGGGAATAAGGCATGAAAGGGGAGACAGAATCCTTGGTACATAACCAAATATGGGATTTGGTTCAGTTGCCTACAGGTAAAAGAGAATTGTAGAATAAATGGGTTTATAGGTTGAAGGAAGAATATGGAGGAAAAAAGAGGTATAAGGCTAGACTTGTTGTAAAGGGGCTTGTACAAAAAAAGGTATTGATTTTGATGAAATATTTTCTTTAGTTGTGAAAATGACTTCCATAAGAACTATTTTAAGTTTGGTAACAATAGAATATTTTCACCTTGAAAATTTAGATGTGAAGACTACTTTGATTAATGGTGATTTTGAGGAGGAAATATATATGGAGCAGCCACAGGGATACAAAGTAAAAGGTAAGAAGAAAATGGTGTGCAGGTTGAAAAAAAGTTTGTATGGTCTAAAGCAAGCTCCAAGGCAGTGGTATTTGAAATTTGACATGTTTATGATAAAATAAGGTTATAGTAGATGTCATTCTAACCACTATGTCTATTTTATGAGATTAGATAATGGAAGCTATATTATATTGTTATTCTATGTAGATAACATGCTTGTTGTAGGGTCTAACATGTAGGATATAAATGATCTCAAAAGAAAATTAGCAAATTTATTTGCAATGAAGGATTTGGGTGCTACAAAACAAATCCTTGGTATGAGAATAACAAGAGATAGGAAAAATAAGAAATTGACATTGTTTCAATAAGAGTACATTAAGAAGGTGTTAGTTAAGTTCAACATGCAAGATGCAAAACCTATAAGTACACATTTTTTAGGGCACTTCAAATTAATCAAGGAACAATGTCCTAAAATGCAAGAAGAAATCAATTACATGTCTAAAGTTCCATATGCTTCAGCAGTTGGAAGTTTAATGTATGCTATAGTATGCACAAGACTATATTTCTCATGCAGTGGGAGTTATCAGTAGGTTTATTAATAATCTAGGAAAAGAGAATTGCGATGCAGTGAAGTGGATTCTCAAGGACTTGAGAGGGACCATTGATAGACAATTGTGCTATGAAAGTATAGATGTTACCTTACAAGGATATGTTGATGAAAACATGGCTAGAGATTTAGATGGTAGGAGGATCACTATAGGTTATGTTTTCACTATTGGTGATACAAAAGTTAGTTGGATTTCAAAATTGTAGAAGATAATTGCTTTGTCAAATATAGAGGTAGAGTATGTTGTAGTTACAGAAGCTATCAAAGAGATGATATGGATTCAATGATTCATGGAAGAGTGGAGGCATAAGAAAGAAGATCATAGGTTATATAGTGATAGCTAGAGTGTAATTCATTTATCAAATAACTCTATATTCTACTCAAGAAAAAAACATATATAACTTAGGTATCACTTCATTCAATCGGTTTTGGAGGATGGTCAACTAAAGTTGGAAAATATCCATACAAGTTAGAATCCTACAGATATGCTAACAAAATCAGTCATAAAGGAGAAGTTGAAGAATTGTTCTACTTCAATAAGTCTTCAAGGATAACAAGGAAGATGATAAACATGTCAGGGTCAAAGTTCAAAGAAAATTCCAAAGAAGAGCTATAACAGTGGAGTTGCATCAATTAGTCTCCAAGTGGGAGATTGTTGAATGGTGGAGCCTAATATTATTATAGTGCCCAATTTTGACATGGGGCAGTGTGGCGGGGGCGGGGAGGAGGGAGAAATGGCCCCCCACTATGGTCACCATGCGGGTCCAAGGGAAAATGATCTATTTGGAAGCCCCCTTGGTGGGGGGTTTTGGGGAAGCAACCCCAAAGCAATATTTAGTTAAAAATGCATTGTAAATATTGTAATTTCATAGTAAATCTGGGTCATTCACTATTAGGTTACAGATCTAATAGTAAAAATTATGGTTGTACATTTTTTTCCCTATATGCAACCCTCATTTTGAGATGAGGGAATTGTAATTATGGTGGCATGCTATATGTGAGTGACGAGGAGATTGCAATAGATGTATTGAAGGTCTTATCCTTTCATTTTGTTGGACTAAATAAAGAGATCAACTGGCTATTTCTATGTGGATGTAGCCCATATTGGGTGAACCATGTTAAATATATGTCTATCTTGTATTATGTTTTTTGTATTTTAATTCTATCTTTATTTCATTAATATTTCTCTATATTCTATATTCTTAACAAGTTCAACACCTATTTGACATAATCTTATTTATCATCGAGGGTAAGAAAGATATCATTTGCAAAGTTCCCATTGATGAGCTAAGAAGAGGAATCATGAATGGTAATTAATTGATGAACCCTTGCTCTGCCATGTGAGCAAATATACAACCAAATGCCTCTTCATATAAGACAATAGAGTTAGATCCATGGGGAAACCCTATTAGATGGAACAAAACAAGCTATAGTTGTTTGATTTTATCGCATTGATATTGAGGTAATACCAAGATTCTAAAAATAATTAAACTACTGAGATAAAAAAATTGGCCAAAGCAAAGGCATGGATAGAATCAATGTCCACTCAATTATATATTAGTCATTATAAAAGTCTAGTTTGAGTAAAATGCTTTCCTGACAAGAGGTCCCCCCTCATTCCATTCTTTCCTAGACAATAATGAGATTATCCAAAACATATCTATTTTTAATGAATTTGGTGTGCTCTATTCTGATTATGGAAAGGAGAATGAAATTAAGATAATTCAAAGGGCATTGCCAAACATTTTTTAAGACACATTTAGGAGGGTGATGCACAACTAAATGGTTATGAGATCAACATATCCTGCTTTGGGAATGAATTTTATATTTCCTTTATTATTGAGATCACATACAGATTTATTTTTTAGGGCTTACTTATAAGCTTACAATAAGTTGAGTCATACAAAACATTAGGTAGCCTTATAGAATTCACAAGGGAAGCCATATATACCTTAGGCTTTGTCATTGGCCATGTATTAAACTACATTAAATATCTCTTAAGAATTTGAGGGGAATCATAAAGATTTTTTATTAGAATTTATAAGTTTATGGGGTACCACCTCTAAGCATTATTTCAAAGTCTTCACCCTTTCCATTGTCTTTCTTTGGGAATGAAACACTAGCTTTTAATTGTCAAAAAAATTTGAGGAGATTTTAGGTAGGTTGGTAAGACACAATTGAGAAATTTTGATAGCTTTGATTTTCTCCATAGATTTCTTGGCTAGGGGGATTCGAAAAATTATTTGTAGGATAGGTTTATGACTTTGACCCAATGTATCTGAGCTTGGATTTGATCTATTTTGGCCATATGGATGTATGAAAATTTTATCTTATGATTCATATATGTAGCCATGGATTTTAAATACACATCAAAGGGGTCATGTTTAAGAATAAAATATATCCTTTGGTACCCCTTTAGCATAGAAGCATCAACTCATTTCTAGACTTGGAAAACCTTTTTTCCATAGTGACAGAAGAAGGTGGTAGTGTGAGTGGTCACTTCATTTCACTATTTGATCAAATTTACACCATAAGGTGGATGTGGTGCAAGGTTAGAAACTATGATGATGAGATGGATGGTGCCCTTGTGGTAGAGAAGGGATGTGTTTAGGAAGAAAATATTATGTGTCACCTTGAAATGGCCATCATTCCACTCCACTCTATAAGTGATGGGACTGTGGTCTAAGAGGAAAAATTATATATGGATGGTGACAAATTTTCCATCAAGAAAAATAAAATAGAACACATGCTACTCAGAAAGCATGAAATGGCCTAACTGATTTAGGACCCTATCAACACTGGAATAATAGTTAGACTAAGTAAATGAATGTGAATGATTTAGTGAGTGCCACCAGAGAAGTTGGCCCACCAAAACCTAATGGTTTTTAACATAAAAACAAGCTTCATGTTTTCCCATGCAAAATTTTATAAGAAGGGCACAATTTTTTTTATTTGGGCTCTCAATCATATTAAAGTTATAACAATTTAGGTGGATGGAAAAACTTATATTGTCATAAAGCTATCACTATAATGTCAATCTACCATGGTCATCATTTGGGGCATAAATATTGAGAACCCCTAGAGGCTAATCATTGATGTCATGAAAAAACCAAAAATTTGATGTGAAAGATATTCATTTAAGGTAATAACCAATTGGGAATTTTTATTGGAAACCAATATACTATCACCTCCACATCCATCTTCATTCAAAGTGAAATGTGAGATGCATCCCGAGAAATAAATTTCAAATTAGTTTGTAGAAAAAATCCTAAAATATTAAATTCCTATAGACAAATAAAAGAAAATTTACTCATGAGAATAATTTATGAGATCTTGAACATTTCATGATATTAAATTCATTGGGGTGACTCTCCCATGAATAGTTTTTATTTACCATCATCTATTTCTTCTCCATATTCAATGGTTACAAATTGGTTTCCCATTAAAGAGTGATGGTTTGGAATGAAATACCAAAGTGAGTTGGAATGAAATTTATCCCCATTATTCTCTTGAGGAGATCCAAAAATTCTATGAGGTAGACTAGGTGATCGTTGATAGAAAAAATCACTCACAGATGGTGTCCCAACATGCATAAAATAAACTTTTGACTACAAAGATTGAGAAACTCGGCTCTAAGAGGCCATAAGATATTGAGGAGGGTTGAAAATGAGATAAAATTATCCTTTCATTCCTTAGAGGATGATTTAAAAATAGGGGAACTTGGTTTATCTTAGCACATTTATTTCTAGTGGTGTATTGTTTGTTAGCCACCATTTTCTAATCATCACTATTTTTACCACCTTTTGATTTTCAGGTGGTACCCATTCAATTGAGGGTTTTAACCGACCCATGAGAGAATAATTTTATATCCTATGGTTGAGTGATTGACACCAAATTTAGGTATTTATTAGATTAAAATAGGTAACCTTCTGCTTGTATTGCTCCATAACTACCTGAATGTTGATGGAATCTTTAAAGTCCTTAGTCAAGTCAAATTCTACATAAACCTACTTATTGGGTCATGAAGAGTAAAAATTGATATGATTATGAAAATGAACCTACCCTATGGGATTAAAAATATCATTCATAAATTCCCATAGAGGAAGTGGAAGGCTAGGGAGTTCAATCTAGACAAACAACTTAAGGGAGGATTGGTTAGAGACTTTGAAATAATGAGTCTGAGGGGACAAAATCATAACGTTATTCATCAAGAAACAAAATATAATCCTAGTGAGGAGGGATTAGAATTGATAGGGATACTTAAAATATGATATTAAAAATCCCTTAGTGATATTCTAAACACAAGTGACTTGGAAATCTAAGGGTTCCCAATGAAGATGAATAAAAACATTTATGGAGTCCTTAGAGGGCACACAACTAACATAATAAGATATTAAATAGTTATCATCATATCATTTGTATATGTTGTTAACAACATAAAATTTCAAAAATACATAAGGCTAGGAGATATTATAACTAATTATATCTTGTTGTATACCTTCGTGACAATCTTCCTAACTCTCTTTGATGCCATCATTCCTACTATATACAATTTTTTTGGTGACAATATGGTTAAGGTCCATTAATAACATGGTTATCTACACAAAGGGAAGATATTAATGCCCAATAAATGCATTCTCAACCTATAAATTATCATAGGAGTGGTATGACTATATTGGGAGGTGATGAAACAAAGTAGGACAAGACCAACATGAAACCCTATTAAATAAAATTTTCTCAAGATTTTCTATTTTTAATTTTTTTTTTTTTATTATTATTATTATTATTATTATTATTATTATTATTATTATTATTATTATTATTATTATTATTATTATTATTATTATTTTTATATATTGAAATAATAAACTAATATTTTTTTGTTTTTAAACTATGAAAAATATTTTTTATTTTATATATGTCATATTTAAAAAAAAATCCAAATAATGAATTGTGTGACTAGTACAAATATCTTAAATAAATTTGTTTCAAAAATGTTACGAGATTAATTTTAATGTACCTATCTAGGATTTGTATGTCACATACATTATTGATTATTTAGTGAATTGCCTTCTATGAAAATTTCTCATTTATTGGTGACATATGGAATCAATAGCTAGATCAATTTTTTGGGTTTGAAAACATATTTCCAATAAAACAATACAAGCTTGAAATTCCAATACATACAAGTTTTTGATTAACTTCTCCAAGAAAGAATAAAAAATCCATATGACAGTCAAATGGACATCATATTTAATGTATACAATTAATTATAGCATCTCATGAACATTAAAAACCACCCCCATCCCTTGACTTAAATTTTAATTCTCACCTATAATTGTAATTAAATTATAAACACTAACATGTAATGGAATAGTATATAACATATTGATGGGTTGAAGAAAACCCATTGGTTGGTTGTATGTTGAGTATGTTTATTTATTCGATCTTTTCATCTCCTCTAAGGATTCATAATATTAAATTATATGGATAGGGTTAAAAATCATGTTAACTACTACAAGACAAAAATCCACAATAACTACATAATAAATTAATAATACCTTAAAACTAAAGTAATATAAATTCATCAAAGTATCATAGGTACCTTTTTTGATTAATATTACTGGCATATTTTTTTTAGTTTAGTAATAACTATCATCCATAATATGCCTCACACTATCCCTCTATGTTATTATTTAAGAGAGTAGGCTAGTATTAGGATAGGGTTTTATGAGAAGTTACAATAATCATAAGAAAAAAATTAGTATTAGTAAAAGTCAATTAAGTATCTACTTAATTAATGTTCTTATCTAATAATAGGTTGTAGATAAGTATGCATCAATTAATAACCACCTATGAATTAAAAATAAATAATATAAGTGCATCTTAAAATCATACAAAAGTGTATAAGTAATTAAATACACTAACATTCCCATTTAATATACACTTTGATGAAAGGAGGGATGGAGGAATCACTAGACTATCTCTCATTGTGAATACCTTCCTTAACTCCAAAATTTTTCTTGAGCTAAAAAATTAAGCCTCAAGAAAGGGTCTTTTGAATATGTGTATAACCTAATAATCAATTCAAAAATATTTAAGACCAACGACCTTGTCTTGTATTATTTAATGAATGTGATGCATGCAGATCCCAATGTGCTTTGTGCATTGGTACTCCACTAGGTTTTAAAAAATGTGGATACCAATATAATTATTGCACTAAATTTGTATGTGCTGGGTCTATATAAATCCAAATTATGAAAGAAAAAATTGAATTTAAAAATACTTAAAACCAACAATGACAACTCCAATATACTTAGATTTTGTAGTAGACAAAGAAATCATAGTCTAATTTTTGAACAACCAAGTCATGAGACCTACCCTAAGGTGATATATGTAACTTACATTTGAATTGTGATCATTTGAATATCCTAGCCAATCATTTTATTTTTAGACAACAAATGTTGTGTTTCCACCAGAAGTGTAATTAGAAATTAAGATGTTTCCTCTTGACTTGTACTCAATACCATAGTTAGTATTACATCAAAGATACCTTAGAATGATTTTTTCGTATTTCTAATTATTTTAATAGGTCTCATGATATTAGTGTGATACCAAGGTCATAAAAAATGAAAGATCAAGATGAGTATGAGTCAAGTATAGAATAATTTTAGCTAATTTCCAGTAGTGTGTACTATCAATCGAAGAATAAGAACATTTGGTGGAAAATTTGACTCCAAATTGATAAGGAGTAAATGTGGACTTGTATTATTTCATGCTAAAGTGATTTAGTATGTCCTTAGCATACTTGGATTGATTTTTTTTAAAAAAAAAATTAGACTATGAAATCTAAAGACCAAGAAAAAAATGAAACAAGCCCATGTTAGCTAACTCAACATACTTCATTATCTGGGCTTTCAAATCATGAATCTACTTTGTGTAATTCCCATTGATGATATTAATTGATATAAGGAACAAAATAAATATTTTACATCTACTTTATTTGTCTAGCCTTTGGGATTGGAGAGACTTTGTGTAAAGCCAAATTTGATTAAGAACATGTATTTATTTTCACACCAAGCTTGATAAATGTATTTAAAATTGTGCAAGGAAATATTCACTCTACACACAAATATGGAGTTATCCATACCTTTGAACTTAAAAGGTTGGGACATGTAGATTTATTCTTAAAATTATCTATGCAAGAAGGTAATTTTAGCATCCATCAGATGGTATTTTGATCCCTATGTTTCATCAAGGGAGAATATTAACCTGATGGAATTCATCTTGGAAATTAGATCAAAGTTTTCATGCTAGTCAAAACCTTTAACTTGTATAACATCTTTTGTTACAATTCAGAATTTGTATCCATTAATGGACCCATCTACTACATACTTAGTGTGTTACACACACTTGCACCTCATGATTTTTATTATTACATCCTATTGTCCTCAATTTCTACCATCTTAGGTACTTTTTAAATACTAATATGATCCATCCATTTTTTCTAATTATATTTATTAACTTCACTTGCCTAAGCCTTCTTGGAATATACCACCTCTCTTTGGCCTAGTTTTTCCATGATGTTCAAAATGTGTAGATTTTATTCTTCTACCTTGCCTGCATATTTATTCTTAGGAAATTGAATTCTCATTTTAAGCTAAAAAAATTCCTTTAAATCCATACTACTCACTTTATATAGGTGTTAATCTACTCTAACTATTCCAAATTTTATTGCAAGACTTGAGGAAAAACCAATTTTTTTCCCTGGCATAATGAAAATTTTCCATAGTCTTATGAATGTTAATGTCATACTTGGCTTATAAATATTATTTGGTTTATGTAGTCACATTATCTAACCATTGATAAAATAACAATATTTTAATTTTATATAATTATTTATGTGCCATAAGATTATTGTATTCGACCACAAAATTTTGAATGAAGACATGTTGAATACAACCATGCCTTTGTCTTCCTCTTGAATTATTGATGCATATATTAGGATTTATGAAAAGAGGTTAGATTACCTTTAAATATGTGCACCCAATAACTTGTATTAGTGTGTTGTGCCTTACAAGTGTCTAGACATGAATTATCATGCATATCTAAACACTGCTTGATTGGAATTTAAGCCATTTTTTGAGAGACAAGGTGCAATATGAAATATCACACATAAAATATCATAATATTCCTCCAAGTTTATCTCATTTTATCAATTTATAAACCCAAAAATAGTTCAACACATGATTGAGTGAAGTTACCCTTGCTTCTAATTTTAGAACATGAACCTCCAACCTAAAAATGAACATACCAAGTCCTTTGTGCCAAAGTATCGAGGAATATGTTGGTTTGTGGTGAATACCATACAAATTGACCTATTTTAATGATCCCCTCACATGTATGTTTCCATGTCGACATATGAATATACAATGATAGATGCAAAACCCCATGGTACTCCACCTTACCTATTGGGTTCAATGTAATTTTGATTAGTCATAGCAAAATGATAGCTATTATAAATTTTAGACCTCGTAAGTGATTGCATGTAAGTCAAATTATACCTTTTTTATGAAAGTTTTGGGATTATTGTGGTATATATTTTGTTTGAATCCATGGTCTATCTAATCCTTAGATCCCTTGAACTTCCTGCATAGGGTTTAATTAATATGGAAAAGTCCTTTCCTACACTGCTTCTCTTTTTGGTATTGTGTCCATCTTAAACAAACTTTATTGAACATGTGTGTATGAAAGGGATGGTTCGTTTGGTATATTGTATGTATTGCATTCTAATTTTTTCAAATATATGATGATAGTGACAATGTCTTGGTGATATTCGAGATAATTATCCATTGTATTGATAGTAATACAACCATTGTAATCCCATCATTTCTAATAAATTTGGGGTAGTTGGTCTCATATGTCTTAATATCAATGACTTTAAAATACCCTCAAAATATGTATTTTAACACTTTTATATCTACATCTTCCAAAATTCTAATAGGTTCAACATGACTATAATTTTCTAAGATTAAAGTCATAGGGTTATAAGTTAGTTCAAGCCTTCCACACTTCCCAATTGGATGGGATCATGTTAAAATTCATTCCAAAATTGAATATATAATTAGATATCTCATATCAGTAAGTTCAATTTTTGATAACAATCCATAGCTTGCATCCATTGTTCATGACACAATTCTAATTATTTGGTCAATGAGATAGACCTTTGACCTTCTTTAAGATTGCTTGGCTTTTACAATTAATATATAATCCCTTTAAAATATTGAAATTTTGGTTATTGGTCACAATGATGATCAATGGATTTATTTTAGAGTTTACAAGTTGTCTCAAAAATCTATGTCGACTTTTGACTGCAATTTGTCTTAATCTGCTTATTATCTTCAAAACTACAGGAATTTTCAATATATACACAACTGAGGTATTAAAAGATCCTTAATTATTAAAATTTCCCGAATGTTCTCATTCATGTATATATTTCCCTCTCATTACTAATCATACCTCAATATTTCTGTCAACAGATTGAAAATATTCATGATAGGCATAATTTAGATTTTAGACATGTAATATCTTTGTAAATAGTTCATACAGTGAAATGCCTAGATCCAAATCGAACCTTGCTCTCTCTTATCTGCTAAAAAATAAAAGGAATCGTTATTCTCCTTTATAATCATAACAGACTCTCTTCAATAACGAATGTTTTAGACACTTCTATTTTGCCAAGAATCATTCAAACTGCAGCATTGAATCAAATTAGTACAAATACCTGTGTGGGCTCCATTCTCAATAGCATCGAATGAAGTATTGGTCTTTACATGACCAATTTGGGTATCAAATTTTATTATATACAAAATGAGACATTTGCTATGCTCCTGGACCTGTTTGCCTTCAAGATATAACGATCTTTGTCTTCAAACAACCCTATCAACTTAAAAAGATTTTGATGTGGATTATCATGATCCAGGTGAGCTTGATTCCCACACAAATATAAATGATTATTTCTTCGCAATCCCAATGAAATATTTTTATCTGATTTATAATGCAAATCGATGTGGAGTTTACCTGCCATGCAAATTGAATAAATGATTTCTATAATATTAAATCAAGACATAAAAGTTCAGTTCTCACTGTCATATAAATATACTATTGTTGAAACCAAACCATTGACAGAATTCAGATCATTCGATGAAGAATCGAAGACTTCGTCAAGATTCATTCTATCAACTACATGTCTTGACCAATTTGGATAGGAAGAAACCCAGTTACAAATGAAAATATTTTAATAGATCATACCTAGGCAATAGTTATTAAGCTTCCATGAATTTCAAAGCATGTTTTTTTCTCCTTATATCAGATCTACGGATTTTTCTTTACACAGTCATATATTAGCACCTTCAAGATTCAAACCGTTCCTGTGAATAATGTTGTGAGGATTTCCTTTAGTATTAATCATTGCTGCAAACACTTCATAATTGATGCGGCCATCTCTTTCTGTATTTACTGTGGTCATTTTACATTAAATGACTTCTTAACACGATTTTGGTCTATGCAGACACTAATCATAGATTTTAGGTGCCAACATCATATTGAACTTTTCTTACCAAATTTTGTAAATTTTCAAGTCATCGATAAATATTGGCTAGAATCATTTGACTTATTCAAGGCTAGTCTGAGTATCTCCAGGTGGTAATAGAGGATCTAGATAAATCTAAGAATGCAACTCACAACAGATTTAAAATGTCTATTGACATTCTTGCTTTGTAATTTATCTAATTGCATATAGATTGACAGCTACAGATTTTACAAATCGTTATGCACAAAGAAGAGATACCGTGTATAGATTCTCCCTTTACTATACACAGACCAAATTGAAGTCTTGAATGAATATTTAAAACTTTAGATACATACCAGACATGTTGAGAATGACTGGATAGAGTTTATATCCCTTGTATATTTATCTTACCTGATTTTTGATCCTCCATAAATCTTAATCCACATTCCCCAAATAATTTCTTCATTCTCGATCTGCTTATATACATATTTTCTGCCACACTAAATAAACTTATTTTATTGATCACAAAACACAGTGTTTGTAATCACAATGTAGGCCTAAGGCCCGAAACCTCCTTACTTACTCATCCATCACTCCTCTATGTACGGAAAAAATCCTTAGTCATGCTTTAATCCTTATTTATTTGCATTGTATAGTTCCTATTTACTTGTTCTATGTTTTATCCCTACGTACCAACTTGACTTGTTCCAAAGATTCTCTCTATTTTCTTAACAAGTATGCTTATTCAAACCTTCCACCTATGTTGGAGATTTCTAGAGAGGTCTTAGGTAGATTCACCTTTACATGGATGTAAAAATATCATTTACAATATGTCACTAGATTTTTTTTTATAACAAGTAAAATATGAATATTCACATTATGAACATAATCATAACCTGATGATCCTGCCTCAGACTCCCCTAGTTGGAAATATTTGAGCACCTGGTCAAATGACCTTTTTCTTTCTTCTCTTCTAGTTCAAGACTTTTTTCTTCTTTGTCAATTCTTCATGGTGTATGAGCCCAAATGGCTCAATCTTTATTGCATTTTCTTTATTAAAATCTACTATGCAAGACTCCATTTATTCTTTTTCAATTTTATTCACACCTCCACATACAAAGCTTAAAACAAAATCAGTTTCAAAAACTTGAGGAATTATTTCCCCTTCCTCAGCATCTTCTTCACTTAAGAGATTCATTAGCTCCATTGTAGCTTCTTTGATAGCCTATTCATCTTCTATCAAGCTCAAATCTTCTGTCTTTAGCATGATTTGATTCTAAATCATTTCATCTCCTTCATTAAACTCTGCCATATCTTTATTCAAATATGAATTATCTTCATCTTGTGTCATTTGAGACACTTTTTCTTGCAACATATAAGATTCTACAAGCACTTCAATGGGTGCTTCTTCCTTACAGTCACTTTTTATAAGTCTATCAAATAGTTCAATTGTTTGTTTGTACAGATCATCTTCTTGAAAATTTTCATTTTCACTATCAAATATAATATTACAAGAAAATTTTTGAGGACATTGAGCCTCTTCAAATGCTTCTTCATCTTCATCAAGCATTTCACCTTCCTCTGAATAGCATAATTTAACTTCTTCGTGTTCCACTATGCAAACACAATGTTCATGCTTCTCTATTGCCTCTAATGTCTTGTCTTATTTTAATTTTAAGCTGTCAAAGTGAGATTTTTGTTCATTCATCTCAATACATGTATTCACACGTACAAAGAAATCATCAGTTTTAAAAACATGAGACTTGCTTACCTCTTTCTTTTTCTCCTTAGATTGTTTTGCTAGCAATCTCTTTTGTTTCTTCTTTTCAAGGATCTTTCTAAGAGGCCACTTGATCCTTCTTTTGATCCTTACAATAAACTTTTGTCTTGACTCCTCCAAGAATTGTGTTATAGTTGCTAAGATCATATTCATCTCAACAAATTTCTTTTTCCATATATAATTCTCTTTTCTTAACCTCTTTTCTCTCTATCTTTTTTTGGTGGCAATTAACTTTCTCTAATCCATCCATCTCTCTCTTTTCACTTTTCATCTTATCTCAGGGCTTCACCGGACCTATATCCTCTTAACAAGTTTATCCTTCTAACACCTCACCTAGGTCTTTCTCACCCTAGTCTTTTGGTCACCTTCTAGTCCTTTTCCTTGGATCTCTTCACTTTCTCTAAGCTCTCCTTGAGCTTATTTTGAGCTTTCACTAACTCTATTTTACTCTTTCAAGCCTTACTAGCTATAGGGCTTTGCCACTCAATCTCTTATGAGAAACTTCTCTGCCTATCACTCCTTTTCAAACATCTGCAAATTGTCAATCACTGTCATTTACCTCTTAAACAAAGACATACCTTTTCAAACAGATTTTGCCATGCTTCTCGAATTCCTTTACTATTTTCCTACAGATTGATCACTGTAAGCACATCAAGAACTTAATCTTCACATAAATCCAAAAAATTATACCTTTCCCATAGAGCTTCTAGATCTGATACCAAAAATTAATAACAATTCACAACTTGCATCCATTGTTCATGACACAATTCTAATTATTTGGTCAATGAGATAGATCTATGACCTCCTTTAAGATTGCTTGGCTTTTACAATAACTATTATAATCTTGGAATTTTGGTTACTGGTCACAATGATGATCAACAAGTTTCTTTTAGAGTTTACAAGTTGTCTCAAAAATCTATGTCGACTTTTGACTGTAATTTGTCTTAATCTGCTTGGTATCTTCAAAACTACAGGAATTTTCAATATATACACAACCAAGGTATTAAAATATCCTTAATTGTTAAAACTTCCCGAATGTTCCCATTCATGTATATATTTCCCTCTCATTAATAATCATACCTCAATTGTTCTGTCAACAGATTGAAAATATTCATGTTAAGGCATAATTTAGATTCTAGACATGTAATCTCTTTGTAAACAGTTTATATAGTGAAATGCCTAGATCCAAATCGAACCTTGCTCTTTCTCTTATCTGGTCACAAACAAAAGGAATCATTATTCTCCTTTATAATCCTGACGAACTCTCTTCAATAACGAATGTTTGAGACACTTCTATTTTGCCAAGGATCATTCAAACCGTAGCATTGAATCAAATTAGTACAAATACCTGTGTGGGCTCCATTCTCAGTAGTATCGAATGAAGTATTGGTATTTACAAGACCAATTTGGGTATAAACTTTTATTATATACAAAATGAGACATTTGCTATGCTCCAGAACCTGTTTGCCTTCAAGATATAAGGATCTTTGTCTTCAAACAACCCTGTCGGCTTACAAAGATTTTGATGTGGATTATCATGATCCAGGTGAACTTGATTCCCACACAAATATAAATGATTATTTCTTCGCAATCCCAGTGAAATATTTTTATCTGATTTATAATGCAAATCGATGTGGAGTTTGCCTGCTATGTAACTTGAATAAATGAATTCTATAATATTAAATCAGGACATAGAATTTTGGTTCCCACTTTCATATGAATCTACTATTGTTGAAACCAAACCATTGACAGAATTATACATAGATCATTCGATGAAGAATTGAAGACTTCATCAAGATTCATTCTGTCAACTACTTGTTTGGACCAATTTGGAAAGGAAGAAACCCAGTTGCAAATGAAACTATTTTAATAGATCATACATGGGCAATAGTTATTAAGCTTCCATGCAATTCAAATCATGTTTGTTCCTCCTTATATTAGATCTACGAATTTTTCTTTACACAGTCATATATTAGCGCCTTCAAGATTCGAACCTTTCCTGTGAATACTGTTGTGAGGATTTCCTTCAGTCTGTACCAGTCTTAATCAATGCTGCAAACACTTAATAATTGATGCGGCCATCTCTATCTGTATTTACTGCAGTCGTTTTACATTAAATGACTTCTTGACAAGCTTTTGGTCTATGCAGACACTTATCATAGATTTCAGGTGCCAACATCATATTGAACTTTTCTTACCAAATTTTGTAAATTTCCAAGTCATCGATCAATATTGGCTAGAATCGTTTGACTTATTCAAGGCTAGTCCGAGTATCTCCAAGTGGTAATAGAGGATCTAGATAAATCTGAGAATGCAACTCACAACAGATTTTAAACGTATATTGACATGCTTTGTAATTTATCTGGTTGCATATAGATTGATAGCTGCAGATTTTGCAAATCGTTATGCACAAAGAAGAGATACTGTGTATAGAGTCGCCCTTTACTATACATAGACCAAATTGAAGTCTTGAATGAATATTTAAAATTTCAGATACATACCAGACATGCTGAAAATGACTGCATAGAGTTTATATCCCTTGTATATTTATCTTGCCTGATTATTGAACCTCCTTAAATCTTAATCCATCTTCCCCAAAGAATTTCTTCAATCTCGGTCTTTTTATATACATATTTTCTGCAACACTAAATAAACTTATTTTATTGATCACAAAACACAGTATTTACAATCACAAAGTCGGCCTAAGGCTCAAAACTTTTTTACTCATCCATAACTCCTCCTCTATGTACGAAAAAACTCTTTAGTCATGCTTTAATCCTTATTTATTTGCCTTGTTTAGTTCCTATTTACTTGTTCTATGCTTTATCTCTACGTACCAACTTGATTTGTTCCAAAGATTCTCTCTATCTTCTTAACAACTATGCTTATTCAAACCTTCCACCTATGTTGAAGATTTATAGAGAGGTCTTAGGTAGATTTACCTTTACATGGATGTAAAAATATCATTTACAATATGTCACTAGATTTTTTTTATAACAAGTAAAATATGAATATTCACATTATGAACATAATCATACCCTGATGATCTTGCATCAATTTCCATTCAAGAATCCCATGATTTCTTTGTCTTGACATACCATGAAATTTTATTTTTTTTCTCCAACCCCTACTTTGCACACTCCAACAAGTTGGATAGTAAATTGGTAATATTTTTTGAAATATAATCATTGTAAAACACACTTATCAATTTCAAAACATCCATTAAAGTCATCATCAATCCATCTTATCATAGAATATGCATAGTTTTTACATATATTTTCTTATGCTATCATAACACCTTTAATGTTTATCCTTAGATTTTATTGACCAAAATAGTTGGGTTGTTTCATTTGTTAACACATTTTCTCTTGTAGGGTCTACATACTTATCTTCTCACACATTTCTAATTAGGTTATCTTTGGGAATATATAATGTGGGAATACTTGATCCTTGTGTTAATTCTAAATGAAAACCTATATGAATACTTACTCCTTTGTATGTGCCATCTATATATTGACACCCACTAACTTATCTTTCCTTTTCTTCTCAAGTGCCCGGAAATATTCAGCATTATGTTTTGTCGAGATTCTATAGTAAGCATAGTAGGTTACCCATTGTGGATTTCTTGGTAAATTTCATGCAATATGAATCATATTCCCACCCAATTAGTAGGTGATGGGTTATATGGCTATCAATTTCCTTATCTATAACTCTCGTAACCTCCGTGATATCATCCTCATCATTTTGATGAACCCCATTGTTGTGATTACTATGGATATCACCCACACTAATTCTAATATGAAAATGCTTCCCAACTTGATTGGTAATGTGGTGAAGGTGATGCCCAACATAGATATTATTATGGTGATGGTAGAACCCAACCTTATTGATACTGCAGTGATGGTGGATCCCACCTATTTTATATTTTAGTGATGGAGGAGACATACCTAGTTGTGGTTGCAATGATGATGAAACCCAACCTCCCTCTTATGACATATTTATGTCTAGTTTTGTCGTACTTAGTTTTCATAGTGGTGTTTCTATGCATTGAATTTATATACATTTTTAATGATATAATATTTTAAACTTTGTAAAGTTATCTAGTTGTTATCATCATTCATGGTGTATTTTAAAAACTTATAACACTATTCTACAACTGATGAATATTCATAGTATCATGATCCCAAGTGTGGAACAACTCAAAAAAATAATTTACGATGTGAGGACACTTTCTATAATGGTGTCATTCTTATCCACACTCGATACGCTAAATATAAATTTACAGATTCTTTCCTCTTTGTGTCTTATCCATGCTTCACACCATGACATCTCATTTAGCATTGGTCTTCACACATCAAACATGATACTCACTATAGTCCTTAATATAATATATCCTTCCTACAACTATTCTAACTTTAAATATAGTATGTAATTTTATTGTGCTATCACAAATCATATATTACTTACTAGCCATTATATAAACCATGTGGTCTCATTAGTATCTTCAAACCTTAAATTTTCATTATTTATCCCATCAAATAACCTACGATCATAGTTCCATAATTTTTTTATTCATTTATGTTTGATCTCCATAAGTTCCTTGATGGTATGAATCATGCACCTTTACACATTTAATTCTCTAATTAGTTTACTTTTTACCTCTTTCAATGTTAGCATAGTGCCTCCATTATTAAAGATTAATTTTAATGCTCAATCAATTAGTGATCCTATGATATTAGCATTTGGCTTCCTATTTCATCTCACAAGTCAATAAATATTATTACAATTCTATAAACCATCATAATGTTTTAGAGTAAAAAAGGCTCCAACAGGGTCCGTCATTATCCTTGGAAGTGGATTACTTACACATGGTTTATTTGTTAAGTGTACTAATGTCTATGAATGCATTGTGACACTTATAAGGATGGTTTGTGTACTTAAAATAGGAATTGAGATTAAATGATTTCCAATTTCTTGCTTATATCTCTTTACTATTTCTATAACTTCATAAAATAACTTTCTAGATAATGTGGCCTTCATATATACTTCTAGAGTACTGGTTTTTTAGATAGTGATGATGTAGGGGATACATTCCTATGCAATTAATGAATTAAACTATGGATGTCAATAGTAATCACCTTAGAACATTTCCTGGACTCTTCTCCGTATAGAGTGTTACAAAAATACTACCCTTCCTATTTCATATACATGCATTAAAGTTAAAGTTGATTAATAAAATTTCTACTAATCTATTCTATTTCCTTTGTCATACTAGCTCCATTGGTTCTATGGTCTCTTTCCCATTCCCATTTTCGAAATGTTTCTTCTTCTCAGTTGATGTATGTGATATGCTCAATTTCAATTGGATGCTTTTGAGTTCCAGACTCATTCTCTTCCAATGGAGGTCCAATTCCTCACAATATTATGATGTTCCTCATCTACTTGTACTTGTATGTAGCTTTACCCTTCCATCTTCAACAAGGAGATATTTACTTCATATTTTATACTGTCACATTTCTTGTTGAATCCATGTAATATTCTTTGTGTCTTCTATTTTCTTACCTTCCATAGGTTGTATTTTTCTTACTAGATTCATTTTGAATAAGTCTACTAGGTTCTCCTATTATTCATTCATCTCCTAAAAGTTCAAATCCATGTGTTTCCTTGTTTGACTACTACATATTGATTACAATCGGTGCCATAGCCTTTTCCAGAACCAACATCTTCAAAAACATTAGAATTTTCTTTTAATAAAACATCTTATTCTCATCATGAATAGTTCACATGTAATATATCCTTGCACAATTTTTTTAAGTATGGACCTATCAATAGTGGTTTTAACCTAGGGATCAATAGCATATGTCAAATTTATCTCTAAATTAAGTAAAATTAAAAAAATTAATTAATTTCATTCATTTTTAAAAGTAAAAAATAGTAGTGCTTGAACCTTGAAAACCATGGTGCTAATAATTTAGAAAAATGCACAATAAAATATCATAAATATCATCATATATATGGATAATAATAATTTGTTATGTATGGAATTGTATTTTAACAAATTATTCTTTAGTTAACTTGTGTTTCTAGTCTTCAAACCATATTTCAAGGTATCTTTGACTCGACAACCATCTTAACACCTTAAAAATCCTAGCAACATAACCATTTTTAACAATGGTCATTCTAAATCCTCATAAGAACAAACTGGTGTTGTAGTCTACATGGGTTACATGACTTAGAATATAAAGAGTATTACATATATGATTTTTTTTACAACTAAAGGTGCTATAACCTATATTTATTCCATTTATATACCAAGAAGGGAGTAATGTAAATCTAGACTTCACAAATAAAAAAATATTTTCACACAGAGCAGTGTACATTTAAGAAACCTAATAATTATTATTTGTGTTATTAGTTAAAAAAAATTATATGGAAAATGATACATTTATTCATAAAAGACACTTGTTTTCAAAACTTAATATATCAATATAAAGAAACTATTAATAAGGAAAATAGTAACTAGCTTATCTTTCAATGAGTAATGAATACTTATAATGTTGACATGACCCTTCAACTTCTCATATATTCATTTATATTCCTACTTAATCCTAAGAAATTGATAGATAATCCATTTTAGTTTTCTAATTATGTGAACGTTTACCAAAAAAAAAATATAAATGTGTCTCATATGCAACTTATATAAATTAAATGCAAAATAACATTTGATATCCCTTATTAATATACGTTGATGTAACTGGGATTGCACATACTTTTTTACCCATGTGTGGTTTAAATTTAGACTCCTAATACTAATCATATATGATTGATATTCATGATTTTTAGTCACATTGGCTAATAATTTTGGGAATTGATGGGTATACAACTGAATTGACCACCAACATTTCATCCATAGACATATGGGAAAAAAATAATTTCAACTACACACTTATTTATCTTTTGTGAATGTATAACTATACACATGCTCACAATTTGGACGAAAAATTATTTTAATCGAACATGCTTATAATAGAAAAGTTGATAGTTATACAAGGAATATTTTATTCCATAAATATCTTGGCTCCATCATTCAACACCTCAAGACATGTCCTATTATGCTCATGAATAAGTTTATTAGATTCTCTCTTTCCCTCAAAAAAAGTATAAGAATCACCATGAGTTGCATCCCACACCTCATGATTTTTTAGTTGTAAATAAATTTCACTTACACGATAATTAGTTATTCAAGGTTACAAATTGGAATATCAAGCCCTACACTATGGTCCTTATGCCATTTTTTGTGTAACTAGTTACAACACTAATTCTTGATATCCCTCAATCCTTAGGCATGTACATAATATGTAATTCAAATATAATTAAGCCTTAATTTGATAAAATTATTGAGTAAATAGGGTCACAACATCCATTTCACATGGATCATGAACACTTACACCTCATAGATAAGGATCAAATTATCAAAGTGATAGACACATGCACCTATCCTGATGCACATAATTTTTTTGGATTGTTGAAGTAGGGCAGTAAGTTGATATCCAAGCAGTACCACAGAATTTTTTTTTTGAATTTTAGGTCCCATAGCTACACACCAACACAATGAAAATTATTAAATTTTAAATAAGTGTGAATGATTTATGTGTAGCCATGCTGACATGCACACTACTCCATTGAACTACTATGTATATTACATAAAAATCAGATTAGAGTCTATCATGGTTGAATCCAAGTTCCATATATGTCTAAAGCACAAGATGAATGATTACACTAACCAAGTAGGTGCATAGCACAAATCATATGAAATCAAAATGAAACAACAATGAAAGAATATCACACACAATAAGATATGAGCCAAAAGCTAAAAATTCCATTAACAAAGATCACAAATGTGAGAAGTGCACATATAAGAGTGATAAGTAACTCTTCCATAAATGGTGGTCAATAGAACCTCAAAATAGAATATTAAATCATCTATAAAAGGTGGTAAATAGAGCTAAGAATAGAGGAATAAATTTCATACATAAAATAGCTAGTCAAAGGAGTTACTTCCTAGTCAGCCGATAAACCTACACGCATATGCAAACTTCTTCATGAAATTAGGAAAATTTCAAGCGAGGGAAAAAGTTCCATAATAAATATACAAAAAAATAGAACTTATAATTTTGAGTCTAGTTTTAAAAAAACTATTTTTTTAAAAATATAGTTAACTATAACTAGGTCATACATTTAAAATTTGAAGAGGAACTCCTATTTTTTCAAAATAAAATAGAGTAAATAGAAAATCTATAACCCACCATTTTTTGAGCAACATTTACTATTATTTGAAACCCTTTGGGGAATATTTAGATAATATATTCTAGTTTATGACCTATATTTTTTCAATGAATACCTTTTTTTATGATTTTTTCAAGTAAATAGATCTAGATAACTGATAAAAACATGGATAGTTATCCATGTGATGCACTTAACTACCTCAAAAAAAAAACCAAAATCAAATTTTTTTGAATGTGCATATAATTAGTCATATCTTGCGACCATATAAATTTTTTTCACTTGGATAAATGAAAAATAAATTATATGAACATGTATAAACATGTATATTTGCATCATGTAATGGCTTAAAAAAGGTATAGTTAGAAATCAACATAGTTTGAAACCTTAAATTAGTTAAAAATTATAAAAATCATATTTTTGGAAAGAGAAGAGTGTGATCATCATGATGGTATTAAGTTTTTGAATTTTACCTTTGAAATTTATAGTGTACTTGGCAATCGAAGTTGAATATTATTGTTTTTTATCATAACTAATCGGTTATAGATTAATAGGTCCAAGCCTTTAGCTCAGGAATCCAAGCCATTATTGAACCAAAATGCATGGTGTTTGAATTCAAATTTAAATAGTGTGATCACTTTAATAAAATTGTCACATTGATGTATAATGATAACATGATGACGTTAATAGATAACATAATTAATGTAAACTTATACTTAACATTTAGGGTATTAAAAATAAGCTTCGGGTCAAGGTTGGCTTCATGTGCTTGTTCACATGATTTTATGTACAAAATAGTATTAACACAATCATGTTATTAATTTTATAATAATTTTATCATGTTATCTATTAACACGATCACATTAAAATTATACATTAATGTGATAGTGTTATTAATGTGATAATGCTATTTGAATTTGAATTCAAACACTATGCCCTTTAGCTCAAGAATGGCTTGGATTCCAGAGCCAAAGGCTTGGACCTATTAATATACATCCAAGTCTAGGGGTTATTATAAAAAATAATAATATTAAACTTCGATTACCAAATACACTATAAATTTCAAAGGTAAAATTCAAAAACTTAATACCATCATGTTGATCATGCTCTTCTCTTTCTAAAAATATGATTTTTATAATTTTTGACTAATTTAAGGTTTCAAAATATGTTGGTTTCTAACCATATATTTTTTAGGCCACTACATGATGCAAATATACATGCTTATACATGTTCATGTAATTTGTTTTTCATTGATCCAAGTGAAAAAAAGATATATGGTCACAAACTATGACTAATTCTACACACATTCAAAACAATTGAATTTGGTTTTTTTTGAGGTAGTTATGAATGCCACATGGATAGATATCCATGTTTTTGTCTATTTTACAGATCTATTTACTTGAAAAAATCATTAAAAAATATTCATTGAAAAAAAAATATATAGGTCATAAACTAGAATATCTTATCTAAATGTTCCCCAAAGGGTTTAAAATAATATTAAATGTTGTTAAAAAAATGGTGTGTTGTAGGATATCTATTTACTCTATTTTCTTTGAAAAAATAGGAGTTTCTTTTCAAATTTTAGATGTTTAACCTAGTTATACATATCTATTTTTTTTTTTAAATAGTGTTTTGGAAACTAGACTCAAAATTCTACATTTCATGTTGTTACACCATCTTCAAATTTGGAGTGTAGATATATCAAATTATCTACAATAGTTCATATTTATAAAATTTTAGTAAAATCATATCCATAGATAGGCCCCTTTCTATCCCACAACTTTGTGCACTTACTCTTTTAACTTCATCAACTTAAAAATTTAGGCTAAAAATATTTGTCAAGGGGATTTTATCTATAGACCCCAATAGAATTAGAAACTTTTATTGAGATATAATTACCAATTTGAAAATAAGCCCTACAAACACTCACATTCAAAAAACAATATTTAATCATCTAAAAATGTGACTATTATTTTAATGAAAAACTACCATATTTTTGAATCCATGGGTTGTGTGGATAGTTTAAAGGAAAAACCATGGGTATATTTAGAGTGTAGTTTGGTGGCAAATAAAAATTATTTTATTCTCCTTCTAGCTACCCATTGATTTTATTTGAGATCCTTGTACTTAGCCAGGGACACAATGATTGTAATGTTTTGCTTTGCCACAATAGCAACCAGAATGATACCTCTTTTAGTGGTGACATGTAAATTAGCATCCAACATTGAAATCTCTTTGAGTCACTTACCATCGAGCATTGCTTCTACTTATAGAATCATATGAACTCATTCATTGATAAGCTTCCCTTCAGAGTTAAACATCTCATCCATATTTTCATTGCTCATGAGTGGTGGCCTTTACAAAAGGCCATTTTCTAGGTCAAACAACCAAGTGGCCTAATAATTGACATGAAGACCAAAAAATTTTAGTTTATTTCCATGTAATTTTGATGAAATAATTACTAATTTTATATCCTAATACCAAATTGGCACCACTTGGTTTAATTGTCCTAAACAAGCAACACAAAAATTGGTGTGGCCTTTTTATAATCCAAAATGGCTAAGTCAAGCCACCATTTTGGATTTTTTTCAATATAATTTTCATTCATGTCCTCAAGGTATAATGATCCATCCAAAACTAGACAAAAAACATGGCCAACCTTTGTTTTAGCAAAGACCTCACCATGAACATTGAAAATATTGGTGATTAGTAGCAAATTTGCACCTTGTTGGCTTCCCTATGTTGAGACAAGTGGCTTTAATGATAGTGAAAATTGCATAAAGCATCCCTCCATAGCACCTATTGCCTCTGGAACACTTATTAAATATTTTCATTTGCCGTGGTTATTACCATAGGAAAAAAACTCATTTCATGGTGTTTGATTCACTCCCAGTCATAGAATTAATCCCTCATTAAGGACAACTAGGAAAGTAATAAACTATTGAATTTGTCCTCAAACATTATGAAATAAATTCTACCTACATCCAATAGTATCCTACGATTGGTGGTCAAGTGCAGTCAGTGTAGTTTAATATCAATAACAAAAATAATAGTACATGAGGGAAAGTAATAACAAGGTAAAAAATGTAAGAAAAGATACTAATAAGAGTCATATGAGTTTATAATTGATAAACACACAATTTTATTATAGGAATGATAATTTATAAATTAAAAATTCCCTTGGATCAAAATTAAATGTCTATAGTTTTTTATCTCTACTTACATCAATAATAAGGGCAATATTTTTTAGTCATTCTTGGGTCCTTCGGGGACATATTCCATCATGAATAATTTTTTCCTTTTTTATTTCTTTCCTTTTTGTCAAATATGCCTCTTTTCCTTTTAGTATCAAGAAAAATACATTTTCTTCCTAATAGCTTTGAATTTCTCCCTTCCCGTGTATTTTTAGATGACTTGTTTTTTCCACAGAGCTATGGATCCTTCCTTAATGCATCAAAACAAGTTTCTTTGCTTTTTATGCTTCAACCTCAAATAGAAAAAGGCACATCAAGAACATTGAAAATGATCCTTCTCTATATGTTACTATGGTTAACACTTTTGGATTATATCTATTAGCCCATAATTCCATGTAAGGTCTTAATAAGAATTAGCTTCTTAATGTTCATTTTTTAAATGACATTTTTATAACTCTTGTAGAGAATGAGCATTCATTATATGAATTTATTTCATGTATTGATAGTTTTTGGAAACTTTTGGGGTCAAACTTGTAATGGAATAACACTCGATGTCATTGGAAGAGTATGATGCCCATGCTTTAGTGGATTAAAATAATCACTAGAAGTGGATTTATAAACAAGATATGTTTAAATTTATGCTCATCACCACTCCTTTGAAATATCTCCATCTTCCCTTTTGCAATATGTAATGTAGTGGGTTGAGGAGAACGTTTCATACTAGATTAACAAGATATTATCTTTCGTTGCTAAATTTTAAGTTCACACCAAACATATTTTATCTACTCATGTCTATTGTTCCTCATGTAGGGATCTATCTAAGCTACCATATAACAATCATTCCAAGCTACTAGAGGTCTTACTTCGGGATAACTCCAAGAACACTTATGGTTATTGTATAATGTCTTGGGATCCTTGTTGTCTTCATCAAGTAAAATGAGGAATTAACATTATTGATGTCCATAGGAAGAACATTTACCTATGTAATAAATGTGTCATTTTGGATATTGAAAGATATGAGGCTTGTAAAATTTATCAAGCACTGTACATTCACATGATAAGATCTAGATTGAATTTTAATAAGCGAATCATAATGAAAGAGGCACACAGATCAATGAACTAGTACATAAGAATTACCATGGGAAAACCTCAAAGAAGTAAAAAACTCACCAATGTGATATTCATATATTTGAGAAACTAAATCACCCCAATACAAAAACTCCTTCTTACTTCTTCAATATCGTTCACAAAAACTTTTGTTCACGCATAATTCATGATCTCTAATATATTATTTTCACATAATCACAATAGAGGTAAAACCCTATTTATAATGAAATGTGAAGGGATGTGACTGTTGTAAATAATGGGTCCAATCATCCCAAGAACATTTTAAATTAGTGATAATAATAAATAAATATGTTTAATTTTTATTGATAAGTAATAAATAATTTATGTTTTATTATTTATTTACACGAAGTTTTTAACCCATGTTAGTAAATAATAAGTAATAAATCATTATTATTTAATTAATTAAAAATATACTAAGGGTCTTATAATTTCACCATTTAGACATTAAATATTCTAACACTCCACCTTAATTCTAAGTGGAGATAAATGTCATAGTAACCTTTAAGAAAAGGAATTATACTATGTATACAATTTAAGGATTTAAAAACCTTCATCATTCCAAACATCACCTTCTAAAACAAAATGAATTTTAATCCATAAAATATTTAAAAATAAGTTTAGGCTAGCATGATCATGAGACTACATCTCATATTTTATCATGAATAATCACTAAGCATGTTTGGATGTTTTTATAAGATAAGGACCTCCATTACAAAGTATGCTTTTAATGTATTGGGGTACAAAAGTAAAACTTCCACATGAAGTTTGCAATGCTTTAAAATGAGAAGAAGTATAGAGAAGGATAAAAAATACATGGCCATTAAGAAGTGGCATTATCATGCACACTCCCCTTCAATGACAACTTTGAGAGGTCCAACATTGCATGAAACTAATAGAACATGGTCGCACTAAATAGTTTTATGAATATATGCTACTTGTTCATTCGTAGAATAGAATTATATATCAATATCACCTTTGAGTATTTTTTCTTCGATAAAATGTACATTAAATTCAATATGTTTAGTTCATTAGTGTTATTTTACACCTACACAAAACTTAAATACATATCCAAACATAGATTCATGATAATATAATATGGTTAGCATCACAATAACCATGTACATAAAAATATCACATATGTTTTTAAATAATAAAACATATTTTAAAACAATTACATCATATTTTAGACAAACAAGTTCACTACTTTGATTACAAATTTAGTGAAAAAACATAAATTATTATATGTAATTCATTATTGAATGTCTTCAATATTGATAATATGAACATCCCCAACTATCATGTGACGCACATACAATAATTTACTAATAATATGATATAAATTTTAACCAAACATTATATATCATATTAGCAATAACTCATTTTATCATTTGAGTTTTATGAAAAAAAAATTCAAGTTTAATATGCTTCAACAAAAGATTGAGGTATAATTTTTTATACATCAAATATGGATAATTTTATCATGAAATGCCATCATCTGATCAACCTTATAGGAGATTGAAATAAATAATTTTATATATGTATGAACAAAATGCTTATTAAATTAAATCATGAAGAGCCAATAATATAAAATCCATTTAAACTTTGGATTTCATAACATATCTTGTTATCAAAAAAAAAATATAAGGATGTTAGCATAAAAAATCAATTGATAAAATAATAAAATGAGAGTATCTAAGTAATTGAAATAAAAAATATCTAAATTCATTGACCATGATCTTCTTACCAAATACAAGAATTAAAACATGATAATTTTGTCAAATTAAGTATGATGTTATGCATATAATATATTTTAATGCTAATTAAATTTAAAATAATCATAAAATCTGTATATTTTATTTGATGTATCATCTAAGATAAATATACCTCTTAAAATATAATTGTAATATGTTATTTTTCAAGAATCAATACTAAATAATTTTACTAATAAATAAAATGTAGATGAGACACTATCAATATAGTTAGTATCTCCAAAATAAATAAAAAATAGTTTTATCAAAAAAAAATGTTATATGCATACATGTATTTTTGATGTAAAAAATGAAAATATTAAGTAGAGATTCTATTCAGAATATGTGTAGTAGTATTCATGGCTTCGGTCCATAAAATTTTAAGAACATTTATAGATTGTAACATTATTTTAGCCATTTCTATGATGGTGTGGTTTTTTCTTTCAATAATACCATTTTGTTGAGGGGAATAGGGATTTGTTATTTCCATTTGAATATCAAAACTAATGAAAAATGAATCAAATTTTTTAATAACATATTCACCACCATTATAACTTCTTAATATCTTGATAGAAAAATTAGATGCATATTCAACACTAGCTTTAAATTTCTTAAATTTAGATAACACATCAGATTTATTTTTAATAAACAAATTAGATCATTTTAGTGTAATAATCAATAAAAGTAATATTATACAAATAACCATTAAGAGATATAACTTTAAGAGGTCCTACAATATCACTATGAATCAATTCTAAAAGGTGTGAGGAATTCACATCATGATTCTTGTGAAAGGGGTTAGTATGTTGTTTACCACGTAAGCAACCCTCACAAGTTTCATGATGAGAAAAGATAGAAAGAAGTAAAACAATAAGATTATTTGTAGACATATCATATAATATTATAAAATTAACATGTTTTAATATTTTATACCATAATTGAGATTCATTATCACTATGCGATGGAAAAAAATATGCAGAAGAAGGAGAAAAAATATATAAATCATTCTTTTGAACACCTTCAACAATCAAAAAATTAAAATTATTTCTAATGGACCAACTATATTTAAGTAATTTTATAATAAAATTATCATTTTTATGTTGAGAACAAGATAGAAAATTATTTTTAATCTTAGGTACATAGAAAACATCATTAATAACAATATTTAAAATTTTTAATTTTTCCTATTTAATTGCTTCTAAAAAATTTATCTCATATATATATATATATATATATATATATATATATATATATATATATATATATATATATATATATATATTAGATAAACATGTCATATGGTGAGATGCACCACTATCTAAAATCCATTTATTTTCATTTGAATTATATAAAGTAGCATATAAAGCAATAATATTTTAATCTTGATTGTTATTATGATTAGAGTTTTGTTTATTCTACTTGTTTTGATTATATTTCTTTCCTTTGTTATTTTTATAAGTTTGATTGTTAAGTTTATCCTTGTTTTTATAATAACTTTTCCTTCTTTGACTAAATGTACTACACAAATTACAGTTTCTATTAAACTTAGGTGTATGATTCTTATTATAAGATTTTTTGTTCATGTATTTACTTTTAGCAAAATTTGAGTTAGATTTTTGGTTTTTAGTGTCATCATAAATATTATTAAGAGTGAAAAGAGTTTGAGTTTCATTATCCTTAGAATCAAAATTTGTCATAACTTTTTCTTCTTGAATCAAGAGAGTAGACAAGGTGATAAGGTTAAGGATATATTGCTCAGTTTATACTTTAGAATTCAAAATTGAAATAAAATTTCTAAATTTTTCATGAATATTTAATTGAATTATAAATTAAATAAATTGACCTTGAATAAAATTAAAATTATATCCATATAATTGAGCTTTAATGTGTTTTATTTTATCAAAAAAATTAGTAAGTTGTTCATCACCTTTCATAAGTGTAGTTAACAATTCAAGGATTAATTTAATAATCTTTGAAATGTGAGTGCCTTCATGTATAGAATCAAGGAGTTTCCAAGTATCGATAGGAGAATATTGATTACTAATGTGGACAAGGAATTAATCCTTAATACTCTGCATGATAATGGACATAGCTTTCTATGATTTCTATTGAAATGCATTGATAAGTGCAAGGGTTACATGTCATCTAGAAGGGGATTTTTCAATCTCGATGATAATATTACATAATTTATGGGTCATAAATTCAATTTTAACATAAATTTTCTATATATTATAGTTATTTATATTAAGTATTTGAGATTTATCTAATAAAAAATAGAGTGAAGCCATAACTTCCCTTTAAACAAGATAATAAACAAAAGCTTTAAAAAGAAACTATTTTAAATGAATTTTTGAACTATTTTCAAAATAAAATAAATTTTACATGCAACTATACTTAATTATATAATTTAAATATTAAATCATAAAAAAAAATGAATTAAAATTGATTAAATCTAAGTGTCAAAAGAGTTGCATTGAAAATAAGCATTTAAAAATTATTATTAAAAAAATGAGTAAAATTTTTAATAGGAGACTTCAAAACAAAAAAATGACCACTCTTATACTCTAAAACGTATCCAAACTTAGAGATCGACTCCTTACATGACTATGTTTATCAAAATATTTATTAAATCAAAAGTTGAAATAAGTTTGATAGGTCAGTTAAAGTTTTTGATGTGTGAAAAGTTGGCATGCAAATCAAAAAATGGATTTTAAAAATAATTAAATCTAAAAAATTGAATTGACCAAGTTAAATAATAATAAATTTATGAGATTTTTAAATTGGAACCTCCTTAGTTAAAAGTTTTTAACAAAACAAAAGCAACCAACCCTTCCAAGAGCCCAATTAAGGATCTACATGCACTAATATATATTTTAACATTGTTATATTTGATGTGTGTGTGTGTGTGTGTGTGTGTGTGTGTGTGTGTGTGTGTGTGTGTGTGTGTGTGAAATTTTAAAAGTGAATCAATTTTTTTCTTGTAAATTTTTTTTTTATCAATGTGGGACATGGGTGGCTTACATAGAAAATTAAAAAATAAATTATTTTTAAAATATGTTTCAAAAATATATGAAATAAAATTCTTACCTTTAGCGTGCACAAGAAAAGAATGGTACAAAATTAGTATTTTGGTGATGGATAGTAAGATGAATAATCCACCAAATAGTTTAAAATTTTTCCACTCTTCCTAAATTTGTTTGTTAAAAATAATTACAAGTTCAAATTTTCATTTTGGCAAAGAAAATTGCTTTCTCACTCCACGAGGTCATATGGTGCTGCCTACAGGAGCTTAGAAAAAAATAAATTGAAGATTTTAATGCTTCAAAGAAACTATCAAG
This sequence comes from Torreya grandis, assembly GCA_037957365.1. Taxonomy (NCBI): domain Eukaryota; kingdom Viridiplantae; phylum Streptophyta; class Pinopsida; order Cupressales; family Taxaceae; genus Torreya; species Torreya grandis. Next base: position 864,751 of record JARHVA010001074.1, read on the forward strand.
GGGTTTTATAGTCAGAATAATTGATAAAACAATTTTTAAACACTATAAACCACCACCACAAATAATTTAGATAATTTTTGAAGTTTCCAGGCTCCACATGCCATACTTAGGTCATACAAAATTTCTTAATGAAAAATAGACTAAAAAAATATTCAAAACTATTCCCTTTACTCTTGAGTGGTGTTTGGATTAAGATCCAAGATGTGGAAATGATGAACTAGTCTTTCCAAAGATCCAAACAAAAAAAAAATCTTCCTCTATGCCATACACAGGCTTGTAGGAGGCTTAAAATAATTAAAAATATATTTTAATTTGAATAAAATCTAAATGATTTTAACTCAATGTAAAAATTCTTGCCAATTAAATACACTCACTAGGCTCTAATACTATGATAAAATTTATCAAGTAGTGTACATCCACATGATAGGATCTAGAGTAAATTTTAATAAACAAATCATAATGAAAGAAACACATAGATCAATGAACTAGTACACAAAAATTATCATGAAAAAATATTAAAGAGGTAAAAAACCCACCAATGTGATATTCATGTATTTGAAAAACCAAATCATCCCATACAAAAACTCCTCCTCACTTCTTCAATAACATTCACAAAAATCTTTGTTCATGCATAATTCATGATTTATAATATATTATTTTCATACCCTCACAATAGGGGTAAAACCCTATTTATAATGAAATGTGAAGGGATGTGACCATTGTAAATAATAGGTCCAACCATCTCAAGAAAATTCTAAATTATCGATAATAATAAATAAATATGATTTATTTTTGCCGGTAAATAATAAATAATTTATGTTTTATTATTTATTTACACAAAGTTTTTAACCCATGTTAATAAATAATAAATTATTATTATTTAATTGCTTAAAAATATACTAAGGGTCTTATAATTTCACCACTTAGAAATTAAATTTTCTAAAAAAAATTATTCTCATACATTTTATTTTTTCAATTATCCTTACAATAAGAAGGTTTAGAAAGGGCTTGGGTAGCACAACTTGCCCATTACCACTATTGTTGTCAAAATTTAAGGCACTGTATGTCCTAAAGTTTGGAAAATACTTTAATATTGTCAAACCATTTATGAAATTAGTAACTATATATTTTATGGCTATCTTTTATTTCAATTACCATAGATAATGGTGTTCTCCCATTATTATTTACAATAGACTATGATTGGCAAGGAATCTAGGAATTATGGAATTCAAAGTTCTTAAATGGGTATTCTTATTATTAGTGATATTTTATCTTCTCAAAATTCATATCCATGCACCATTTTACATAGGAAATACAAGTTTATTGCCTCTAATATTCCTTCCATATTATGAACTTACAACCTTAGGCTAGATGATATGATGCATAAGATGTGACTGTGCTGAAAACATTGATGATAGAAAGAGTATGGTTATATGTTTCATTTTGGATCAGGTGAAATCTGATGGGCATATAATAATTAGTGTATCGTCACCCTTCCATCTGTAAAAACAAAGTACGTGGCAGCCATATCAACAACATGTAAGGGAGTTTGGATGATAATATTTTTATTTAATTTAGAGCATAATCAAGAAGACACAACAAATATTTATTGTGATAATAGTTCATCTATAACATTGTCAAAAACCATGTATTTCACAAGATAAAGAAGCACATAGATATAATATATCACTCCATTTGAGATTTAGTCAAAAATGATGAAATTTATCTTGAGTTCTACAAGTTTGAAGACTAGTTTATTGATATATTTATGAAGCCTTTATCAAAGAACATTTTTGAATATCTAATAAAATGTATAGGTGTAACAGATGTTATTGATAGTCTATATTAAGTGGGAATGTTGGATTATGTATCTAAGATAGTTGTAATGTCACCTAACTTACATTAATGTCTGTCATTACTTGAAAACTTGATGATCCAAATGTATATCTCTTTGTAAAAAAGATCTCTCCCCTTTCTTGTTGGCTAATACATTTTTGATTAATGCATTTATGAAAGATCTTATCACTAGTGTCTTTGTTTTGTATCATGTCTAGAGTATTCTAAAGGATAAAAATAGAGAGTCTATTGTTGTTTTTTACTTGTGCATCAAAATCTTGTAACGTTGTGTGTTAAAAAATCTGAGCAGTGGAGCTCTCTAGACATAATAATATAAATTTGAATTTTATGTGTATGGTTTGGATCTATTTATAAATATTTGTATATTATTGTATTTTATTCATTTTATTTTATACTATATTTCATTTTATTTGTTTATTCTCTTCAAAATTATTTTTTTTGTTTTCTATCACATTTACCTTAAAAGGTCTTTTGTATTTTGGTTTTGCTTTTTTGTTGTAGCAAACATGGGATCTATGTTTGGTTTTCCTACTATTGAACCCTTCATTCTAACAGATGATAATACAATTAGTGAATAATTTTGCCATGGTTTCATCGTATGGCCATACGTGAATGGAAGTGCTTGAGAGTAGACATCAACAATATATAAAGTTTTAACTTTCACAAAAATGAATTCTAATTCTATTACTTGATTTCAAAGACGTACAAAGAGCCTCATCATATAAAAGAATGACAGGATGAATTAAAAACCTTATAATTTTAGAATAACAAACTTCCTATTTTTAGAAAAGATTCAACAACCTAGAAACATCTATAGCATGACTACAAATAGAAACTACTATTTTTAAAAGTGGGAAAAATTACATTTTACCAACACTCTCCCTTAATTTATTTCATTAGCTATTACAAAATATATTACTCATAAATTTTGTCTCAAATACTCAAATTTATCCTTCAATATTAACTTCATGAAAATGTTTGATAACTGATCTTCATATTTTTAGAGTGATAATTTTATTTCACCATCTTCAACCAATTATCTTATGAGTGATAATAGATATGTATGTGCTTGCTTCATCTATGAAACACTAGATTCTTTGTCAAGGTTATTAGAGACATGGTATCAAAAAATAGGATTGTGCCATTTGTTTGTTTCTTCTTCAGATCTACTAAGAATCTCTTTAGCCAAATAACTTAACATGCTGGTGCATTTGTTGGAATGTATTCGGCTTCGATTTTAGAAAGAGAAACTATGGTTTCTTCTTAGATGTCCAAGAAATGGCTCTTGAACCCATTTGAATCACATAACCTTATGTTTTTTTTTCCTATCATCTACACTACATACCCAATCACTATTTATATAGCCAACTAGATCAAAATAACTTGATACAGTATAAAGAATGCCATATTTCTTGGTTCTATTTACATATCTTAGAATTCTCTTACCAGCTAGCTAATGTGTATCCTTAGGTGTTTCCATAAATCTAGAAATCAAAGTTACTTCATACACTATATTAGACCTAGGTGTTTGAAAATACATGAGGCTACCTATCATGCTCTTAGATAAATTTGAATTCACCTCATTGCTGAAATTTTCCTTACTCAATTTGAGGCCTGTAGTGGTTGGTGTTGGCATAGGCTTAATGTTTAAAATTTTGAACCTCTTAAAGATTTGTGAAGTATACTTAGAATTAAATATGGATATGCCATGATACATCTGTTGTATTTATATACCAAGACAACATCTTAACAAACCCAAATCTATCATTTCAAAAATTTCCTTTTCATTGCTTATTTGAACTCAACAATAAAAGCACCATCATTTCTTATGAAGATTAAATCATCTACATAAAACACATCAATCAAAATCTTATCATAGCTCTCCTTTATGTAAAGTGTGGTATTTCTACTTCTTTTGATAAAGCCATTGATAGTAAAGTATGAATCAATTCTACTATACCAAGTCCTTCGTGCTTGCTTAAGCCCATAGAGTGCTTTCTTGAGCCTACACACCTTGTTTTGTTTTCTTGGTACTTAATATCAAGGTGGTTGATCAACATAGAATTATTATTTGAGTAATCCATTTAGGAAGGTAGATTTCACATCCATTTATATACATTCCACTTGTGTGAAGAATCTATTGTTCAAACAACTTGAACAATTTCCATTATTGAAACATGAGCATAAGTCTCGTCATAGTCTCTACCAGGTTTTTGTTTGTATCCCTTAACAACAAATATTTATTTTCACTTATGAACTTTTCCTTTTTTCTATGATCTTGGCCTTGTGTACCCACTTCATTATAATCACTTATTTACCCTTAGGTAAATTAGCTAACTCTAACATTTTGTTTCTTTCTATTGCATCTATTTCCTCATCCATGGATTTACACCATTTCTCTTCTTTTACTGCTTCTTCAAAAAATGTAGGTTCATCTAGAGAAAATAAATCAAAATTAAAATTTTCATTAAGATCATCATACCTTGATTCATCATAGATCTCCCTCAAGCTCCTTGTCTTTTTGGGTATAGGGGAAGCAAAAGTTGGATCTAAACTGCTATTAGAGTTACTTGATTGAGGAGCATGTTGTGAAGGTGATGGAGGTGCTACTAATGGTTCACCTTGCTGATCTATGACTTGTTCAATTTGAGCATTTTCATTTCCATCATTTATGAGTATCGATTCTAAGATCCTTGATGTAATGTTAATAGTGCCATCCCATGACTCATTCTCAATGAATTTGACATCCCTACTAATCACAACCTTATTTGTAATAGGGTTGAATAATCTATATGATTTTGTGTCTTAATAATATCTAATGAAGATATAATTTTCTCCTTTATCATCAAATTTCTTCCTCTTTTCCTTTGTCTCATGTGCATATGACACACACCCAAATATTCTTAGATGCTCAAAACTATACTTACTATTTATCCATGCTTCTTGTGAAGTCATGTTTTAAAATACCTTTGTGGGACACCTATTTAAAAAATACGCTTTTGTTTCTAAAAATTCACCCCAATATTATTTGAAAAGTCCCTTGGCTTTCAACATACTTGTGACCATCTCTTGGATGGTCCTATTTTTCTTTCTACCACTCCATTTTGTTGTGGAGTATATCTAGCTATGAACTAATTTTTAATTCCTTCATTCTTGCAAAAATTTAAAAATTACTTAGAAACATACTCTCCCCCTCTATCTGATCTTAGGGCCTTAATGAAATATCCACTTTGTTTCTCAACCAATGCCTTAAACCACTTAAATTTCTTAAAAGTCTCAGAGTTATTCTTTAAAAAATAAATCCAAGTTTTTGTACTATAATCATTTATGAAGGTTAATAAATATGCATTATTAGAGTGGGTGAGAGTTTCATTGGGCCAAAAAAATATATGTTTACCAATTCCAAAGGTGTTTTTGCCCTTATATACATCCCTAATTGAAAAGGCTTCCTATGTTGTTTTCTTAGAATGCATGCCTCACAATTTATTTCAGGTTCTACTATCATTGGTAGACCTATAACCATATTCTTCTTAAATAAAATATCTAATCCAAAAAAACTTAAATTCCCATACCTCAAATGCTAGAGTCTAGATGTGTCTTTGATGACTATCTTGAAGGTTGCTTGATGTAGTACTATTATACTCTTGAGAGGATCAATTTGAATTTTGAGAGGAAACATGTAGTTCCTTGTCATTTGAACTGTAGCTATAATGTTCTTCCTTCCTATCAAAGATATCACTAGGTCTAGATAACATGAAATCAAGCTAGAAGGATCTCATGAGATGAAGCTTGTGCACACCACTATGTTGTTGAAACATGAATAAATCACATAAAATGAGAATATTGCAAGAGACAAAGCAAAGTGGAGAAAACTGATCATTTATTAAGAGAATAAAGCTCAAGTAGAGCATACATATAGGAGAGAAAGTAACTCTTCCTCAAATGGTGGTTAAGGCACCCCTAGAATAGAAATGTAACTCTTCCACAAAAGATGGTCACAAGTGCCTATAATAGAAGAGTAACTACCATACTTAGAATATCAGGTCAAGAGAGTTACATCCTAGCCTTTCAGTCAAACCTATGACATATATGACACTATCTCCACCTAAGCAATCATATCCCCCAAATGTAGGAAAACTCTATGTGAGTAAATATAATATTCTCAAACAAATAAATCCAAGAAAATAATTACCTACACTAACACCCCCCCTCCCCTGCCATAAGCATAACTTAGATAGGTAGTGTGAAATGAAAATGGGTCTCAAAAACTAGGCTTGATCAGGTAACCATGTACAAAGTAATCTCTAATAAATCAGAGAAAAAGAGAAAACCCATAATAAAAAAATCTCCCCCCAAAAGAAAGACATAGAATAAGTGAAGAGGTTAGAAGGCCCCCCTCAAAGATGATGTTGTTGATGATGTAGACTATACCCAAAGAAGATCTTGTAGATGAATGAACTTGATCTTAGTGAAAGGTTTGGTAAAAATATCTACAACCTGCTATGAAGACTAGAAAAATCTTAAGTCAATGATCTGACCAGGAATAAGCTCCTAAATAAAATGCATGTGAATCTCAATGTGTTTGGTTCATTGGTGCTGAACTAGATTCTTACATATCTGTATATTACTCTAGTTGTCACAATAGATGATGTTAGGTTGCCTAATAGGAATGCCAAACTTGAATAGAATCCCTTAAATCCAAATAGCCTCAGTAGCTTCATTAATAGCTCCCTTATACTCTACCTTTGTGGATAATATAACAATAGCATTTTGATTTTTTCTAGACCAACTAATAGGGCTAGAACCCAAATAAAAATTATAACTTGAAGTGGACTTGTGATTTTGAGTAATACCAGCCTAATCTAAATCTGAAAATCTAACCAAGATAACCTCTGTGTCAAATCTATAATAAATCTTGAATCTATAAGAGCCTTGAATGTAGTGCAAGATCTTCATAGCTTCTTTTTAGTGTAGCTCATGGGGCTCCTACATGAATAATGAAATAATCTCTACTGTATATGAAATGTTAGGCCTAATATGAGTTAGATAAATGAGGCTACCACCAAGTTATCAATATTGAGTGTCATTAACCAAAGGAGTAGAAAAGTCAGCCTCAAACTTGAATCCTGGTAGAAAGGGAGTTAGAGATGGATTATAATTAGCATGTGAAACCAAACCAAAATATCAAGAGCATACTTGGGATGTGTAAGTGAAATTCATGAATTGGACTTTGAAATCTCAATGTCAAGGAAGTAATGTAAAAAAACCAAGTCTGTCATGTCAAATCTATCCTATATAGTTGTATTCACTGCCGCAATAGATGATGAGGAACTCTCGGTGATTAAAATATCATCAACATAAAGGACCAATATTAGTAAAGAATCATCCTACCATAAGAAGTATAAATTGGGGTCTAAATGACACCTAGTGAAAACTGAAGTTAGGAGGAAGGAATCCATCTTGGAGTACTAATCCTGAGGGGCCTATTTAAGGCCATAGATAGAATTCCGAAGTCTACAAACTAAGGATGAATCCTGAAGAAACATAGGTGGCTACTCCATATATATCTCCTCCTCAAGGTCTCTATGAAGAAAGGAACTCTTCACATCCATATGATGCACATCCCTACCATATACTATGGTTAAAACTAGTGTGATTTAGATTGAAGTCATCTTTGCAATGGGTGCAAAGGTCTCTATGTAGTCAATGCTAGCTACCTATGAAAAACCCTTGGCAACTAATCATGCCTTGTAATTATTGATTGACCCATCTCCTACAAACTTGGTTTGATATATCCACTTACGTTGAACCATCTTCCTTCCCTTAAGAAGTGAAGTCAAATCCCAAGTATGATTTTTAATCAAGGAAGAATATTCTTCCTACATAGAACTATCCCACTCAAGTATGCCTAAATCCTCTCAAAATGTTTGTGGATCTAAAACTAAAGCAAAGAAGGCATGTGGACCACTTGATAATGTGATCGAGTATTTTTGTCATCTACTAGACCCCCTACCCAAGTGCCTACACTTTGAAGTGTCTACTTGGCCCAAAAGGGCCAAGATGTGAGTGAGTTAGGTACTAACTCATCATCCATTGAGACATTTCTAGAGGTGGATGTAGAAGACTCCTCATCACTATCCTCTCTATCAAAATTGGAAGAAGAAGACCCTAGCTTAGGAACTTGCTCTGGATGATCTAAGTCATAAGAAGAATCATTAAGTCTAAGTGTATCCAATGAAAGAGAATAAGTTTCAAGTGTTGATTCTTTAGGACTCTCCTAAAAGTGAACACTTATCTCTATGAATAAATCATGTGTAGTTTAATGTAGAAGGTGGTACCCCATGACACCATCTAGATAACCTACAAAGATGCAAGGTTTATACTGAGGTTCTATAGCTTTGAATTTTTTATTAAATATATGTGCTATAGCTAGAGATCCAAAAACCTTAAAGTGCTCAACATCAGGTTTATTTCCATACCAAGCTTGAAAGGGTGTTACACCTTTCAAATCCTTATGAGGAACGTTGTTCTAAATATAAAAAGCACAATTAATGGATTTGGTCCAATACTGAGGTGTTAAGGACTTAGAGTGAATCATATAACTATCCATCTCTTTTAAAAACCTATTCTTACATTCTATAACTCCATTTTATGAAGGAATGTAAGTGACTATTCACTACATATCAATCCCCTCTATGGTGAAAAACTACTTAAATCTGTTGCTGACATATTCACCTCCATTTTCAGTTTGAAGAACCTTGATGGATTTATCACATTATTTCTTATCAAGAGCCTTGAAGTCTTTAAAATATTCAAATACTTCAGACTTTTTCTTAATAAAGTAGACCCATGTATATCTCGACAAATCATTAATGAAAGTGAGAATGTACTTAGCCCTTATAAAAGATAGACTAGGGAAAGGTCTAGATACATCACTGTGTACTAACTCTAGTGCTTGTGAATCCCTCCAAGCTTTGCCTTTTTCAAATTTTTCTTTGGGGTGCTTTCTAAGAGAGAAACCCTCACAGAGTCCATTAGAGAAATAGACTCGAGGCAAGCCTATGACCATGTAATTTTTGCTAAGTTGTTCAAGATAGCGGTAGTTAAGGTGGCCAAACCACTTATGCCATAATTTCCTAAATCTATCTGAATGATTCAGTAATGATATCAAATAAGAATTAGGTACTAAATGAGATAAGGTGTATAACCTGGCTTGGTGATTTGACCTCCCCATTACCACTATAGAATCACTATGCAACTCAACTCCTTAATGATAATTAAATCTAGTAAAAACTCAACCCTCATGCCTTTATTGATATGGGTGATTTGATACAAGGATAGGAGATTGGTTGAAAGAGAGGGAAAACTTAGAACATTATTAAATGTTCCTCCTTCCATTTCAATATAACCTCTCCCTGCAACTAGTATAGAAGTGTCATCACCCAAACCAATAGAAGACATGCTACAAGGATCTAAGGAAGAAAACTCAACTAGTGAATGGCCCATATGGTGAGAAGCATCTGAGTAAATAACCCATGAAGATGTTGAGGCTAAAATTGATACAAGAGCCTTACCCTTTTCTCTCTTTCCCTTTTCCCTTTGCCTTAGTAGAATCTTGGGTAGATGAATTTTTCTTGATGGACTCAGAACACCTATGTTGTTCTTCTCTAGGAGATGAGTTAGGTGATCTATTTTCTTCTTCATACACTTATGTTCATCATGCCCATTTATCTTACAGTAGACACACTTAACATTCTATTTCTTAGGTTTGTCATTGGAAGAGGAAGATTTAGTGTTGGTTTTGGAAGAGGTTTATTCTTTCTTCTTCTCATGATCCTTATTATTCTTCTTTTTCTCTTTGTTTGAAGTCTTTTATTTTTCATTCCTAGCAATTAGGGCTTGAGGTTTTGTGGACTTTAATGTACCCATCTAAATCAACTTATCTTTCTCCCTAGTTAAGTCGACAAATAAAGCATCTAAGGAGGGAATTTTTCATGCAGTGCCAAATGCACTTTTAGTGGCATGGAAAGTAGAGATAAAGACTAAATAGTTAGGACCTAGCTTAGAGAGTATAGAAGAAAAAGTTGGTCATCTTCTTTCTTTATCACACACTCTTTCAACTAAAATCTCAAGGACTTGAACTTAGTGAATAAATATTGAAGGGTGTCAAAGTTACAAGGGCTTGAGTTCATTTTTAAGCTTGTGACCTATCATCACATCTTGTTCTCCAAATAGTTTACCCAGAATGGTCCATACATCATGAGGTGATTTGGTAGGCTCTAAATAAAATAAGATATTAGGTGCTACAAAAAAATATAAAAGCCCATAGGCTTCATCACTATAGTTATACCACTTAAATATCTTTAAATTTGTGCTAAGTTTAGTTTCATCACCCATGGTTATCCTCTACAAACCTTTACTCCTTAGAATAATTATCATCTTGATTTTCCATTCATGATAGTTAAATGGAGTTAGTGGGTTGATTGAACTTGAATCCATTAGTGAAAAAATGATTTGTATTAGTATTTCAAGTTGTAGTTGTTGCATAAATGAAAGTGCAAGTAGAAATGAAATAGTGACATAGAAAAAGTACACCCCTCTTGAACTATGAAATGGTGAACCCCCCCAAATGTTATAAATACATGCTAAAAAATGTTAGAATCAATCGATAGTGCATCTATAACAATCAGTACATGTGTCATAAAGATAAATTTATACAAACAAGGTGAGGACATCGGGCTCAGTCAATAATGCATCTAAGAGTGTACAAGTGCAAAAAGAGGGTCAAGTAGAGAACCCCCAAAAATGACACTTTATAAATTCAATGTATTTACAAAAATAAATTAGACAAATAGAAAAAGGATAAAAAAATATGTAGTTTTGAAAAAGATGACACTCAATTCTGAGTTGTTGATCAAAAGTTATAGCACATTAAATTTCTTGTCATTAATGGCATATTTTAAAAAAATTGCACTAAAATTTTAAATGGATAAATGAAAAAGCAATGAACATAGCCTTACAACTAGTCAATATAACCATAATTAAATGTTAAACCATCTCAAGCAAATTATAAGTCTTTTACAATCCTTTCTCAATACATTGTTTTTTTAAAAACAATAAATAACTTTTAGCAACAATCACCAGATTCAATTTTGTTTTGAGTAGTAGTTACTAAAAACAACATAAATTTTGAATTTTTTTAACTAAATTCAAAACTTTAAAATGATTTGGAAAGATAAGATAAAGGCACACCAAACCCAAAAAATGTTTATCATGATTCTTTAGGGTTGGAGTGCACTTTTAAAAAGAATAGTTAGATAGAAAATCAGTGACAAAAATCAATGTCTTCCTGCAAGTATCCAAGAGAACATAGCCAAAAAAAGGAACTATACAAAAACTTTGATGTATATGAACATTTTAGAATAATTCAAATTTTGTATTTGACCTTTAAACTGATTTAGTAGAACCAATCTTTGAAATCAGAAGATAAAATAACACACATTCTGAATAATCTGACAAAGAACTTATGATTTTGAATGAAAGCTTAACAATAAATAAAAGTAGACTAACATTTACCACAGGTAGGCTCTGATACCATATTAGAGATGTTGATAGGTTTGGATAACATGAAATCAAACTGGAAGTGTCTCATGAGATGAAGATTATGCACACCACTATGTTAGTGAAGCAAGAAGAAATCACATAAAATGAGAATATTGCAAGAGACAAAGCAAAGTGGAGAAAAATGATCATTAATTAAGAGAATACGGCTCAATTAGATCATACATATAGGATATAAATTAAATTATCCTCAAATGGTGGTCAAGGTAACCCTAGAATAAAAATGTAACTCCTCCACAAAAGGTGGTCACAGGTGCCCATAATAGAAGAGTAACTCCCATACCTAAAATAGTGGGTCAAGGGAGTTACATCATAGTCTTCTGGTCAAATCTATGACATATATGACCCACTATGTCCACTTAAGAAATCATATCCCCCAAATGTAGGAAAACTCAATATGAGCAAATATAATATTCCCAAATAAATAAATCTAGGAAAATAATTACCTACACTAACACTTATCAAATATTTTTCACTCTTCATTCTCCACCAGGACTCTATATCCTTTTTAAACCAACTATCCAATAATTAACAAATTGTATTTCAATTTTGGATCATAATAGACATCCTAGATTACTCTACTTTCACCTTGTTTGGTGTAGATAATGACAGTCCCTATGCCAAAAATAAGAAAATTTTCATTGTTCCCCATATTAATATCTGACTGGATATTCTTATCAATAAAGTAAAATAGGTTCTCATTACCACTCATGTGGTTACTACATGCACTATCCAAATACAATTGCTCAACACTACTCAAATCAACAAAATTGCATACAATGAACATGTTTAGCAAATGTTTAAGTTCACTTACATTCTTAGTTGCTATATTTTCACTTAGCCTTGATTATTTATATTGTCTCTTTCGGCATTTAGTAGAAAATGACCATACTTATGACAATAATAACACTAAATATTAATTTAATCATACCTTTGATTTGAAGTATTACTCTTTTTCTTATCTTGAAAATTTAATTAGGAGATGCTTGTTCCCTCTTGATTGTCTAAACTTGATATAACATAGTAGCTCCTTCCTCTTTCTCTACCTCTAAAATTTTTTCCTCTTTTTTCTCTTCCTCTCCCCCTGCCTCTGAAACTGGCCTGAGCCTTGAAGGCTTTCTCTAGGGAATAAGGTCTAGATTTGTCCAGTTGGTACTCATGAGTCTAAAGAGAACACATTAAATCATCCACTGTCATCCTTGAGAGGTCTTTGGACTCATCAGTAGCTATAAAAATTGGATTATATCTCTCAAGCAAAATCCTAAGGATATTTTCAATGATCCTTTGGTCTTCTATTTTTTCACTATTAATTCTTAACTAGTTTTTTAAGTGAGAGAATCTAGTATGAAATTAAGAAATAGACTCATTATCATTCATTTGCAATGTTTCAAATTCTAAACTAAGCATTTGGATTTTTACTAACCATATATTATTGGTACCTAGACAATAATTTTGTGAAATATCTCTCATGCTTCCTTTGCATAATTTTCAACTACAATTCTTAGATATATGGCTTCTACCATTATCATCTCTATCTAATTCAATGCTTTCACATCCTTCCTCCAACTCTCCTTGAACTGGGTCTTCTGGGAGTTAGACAATGTATTGTACGTTGCTTGATCGATCACATCTATGAAGCTGGTGATCACACACTCCCATAATTAATTCACTACCAATATCATCTTCATCTTTTTCCCCAATATCATAGTTTTTTCCATCAAATAAAGGTGGATGCCACTAAATTTTACCATCTACTCCATCTATATTAGATATCTAGATTATTATTTTTAACTAACTTACAAGTCTTGAAGTATGTTTACAAATATAGCTACAACTTTTCTCTATGGATTAAAACAACCTTATCATGCTTAAGAGACTTTAGTCTTGGCTCAATGCTTCTACTAGCTGCATTATCTTCCAATGGCTTACACTCTTCTTCTTATTCGACCTTCTCTTTTGATTTCCATTTATCTAAATTTTAATGACAATGATATTCCTACAACTCAATGCTTGGACACTCCCTTCCAAAATCAGGTTCTACTTATTTATGCCTATCTCTCTTGGTTTCCACTTCAAATACTTTTTTAAAATTCAATTTGCCTGCCCATTTTGATAGTGGCATGTTGTCTGTAGATAAAAATTAGGTGTTTTCTATTTTTTTTATTTTTTTAAAAGCTTGTCTACCAATATTTGGGAGCGGTTTACTACTTATCTTCCAAGGGACATATTTGTTCATGATCATGTGTTATTTCTCATGATTTGTTTTCTAGCTCTGCTTAGCTAGCTCTACATGTCTCTTCTAAAATCTGTTGACTGATATGATCTTTCAATGATTTTCTTTAATTCAGTGATCCACCTTACTTTTCAATCGCTTTGCTTACGATTACACCATGTACATCTTATACTTCTGGTTTCAACTTTCCAAGATCTACACCATCAGATTTGATACCAAAATTGAGAGAAAACATCAATAATATGGAAAGCTTTAACTTTCACAAAACTAAATTCTAATTCTAGTGCTTGATTTTAAAGACTTATAAATAACCTCATCATATAAAATAATGACAGGCTGAATTAAAAATAAACTTTCTAATTTTAGATTAACAAACATCCTATTTTTATAAAATATTTAACAACCTAGAAAAATATAGAATATGAATACAAATAGAAACTACTATTTTTAGAAGTGGGAGAAATTACATTTTCCCAAGAGTAGTTTCTATAAAAATTTGGATGTTATTTTGGTAACTATTATCACCAAATCTTGCACCCTAGAAGAGGTTGTTCAAACCTCTTCTAGATTTGGGAAACATAGGAACACTTCTAGGTATGTGGGTGTACCTATAGTGGAACTAAGCCTCTAGATTTAAGGGTTAACTCCTTGAATCTGCCTTGAATGTTTACAACCTAAACTAGTGCTTGTTTGTGGAGAAAAGAGTTAGAAATTACATGAAATGAACCTATCCTAGGGAGTGACACATCAATATTTTTTCCATAAGACTATCATACTCTATCACAAAGAGATAATGTATAAAACACTAGTCTAAGAGTCTTAGAATGCACAAGCATTAGTGTTTCAATATGAAGGTGACATGCATGAAGACTATCCAAGGTAAGTGAAACCATAGATTAGATGTAGATACTAAGGCTAATTTTACACTTAAGAACATATCCATACACTTAACAACACTTCATATGACCTTCTATGCTAGAATCACTTGCATCAAACATGTAAGGATTGAGAGAAAGCAATGATAGATGGATATCTCTTAACCATTTACTATATATCTCTTCACATCCTTTCACAAGATGATATATGAACTCAAACCAAATTTCATTTATTGTTATATGAAAAATTAAAATGTCAAAACCAATGGGGATTCACCATACATGGTGCTGTATTATATTTACAAAGGCCAAAATGGTATCTAATGATATAATTTCAGAGAGAGGAGAAAAGAATGAAGTTCAAAGGTTATTAGAACACATGTCTAATTGAAAACTAGTTACATTATAGAGGAATAGAGTGTGAAACAAACCATGAATGTATCCTAATATAAATTTCCATATAAACCATGATGAACTCTCCAAAATAGTGTAGAGACTCTTTAGTTAGCCTTTACAAAATTTCCTTCCTCATTGATCATCTCTCAAGCATTTAAAACTAAATTAGGAGAGTCAACACATATGCTATGATAGTCATAGACATTTTCCTAGTTGCTAACTATATTTTAGACAATTATATTTACCATTTATAGTCATTCATTGGTCTTTTAAACATCAATTATTTAATCTAGTAGTCACTATTTATCTTGGACTTTAACTAAGCTTTCATGGTGGTTTATGAGTCTACAGTGCTTGCTCTACTACCGAATCCTTTGATCCTACATGGTTGCCTATGTGGCATTCCCTTGCCATGTTATTCATCTCATTTAAAAATATGCCTATAATCATTTGGACATGTAGCCTCATCTTTTCCATCTATAATCTGATCAAATTTTCCAGATCAATCTCCTCTAGAGTCTCTTTGATTCTACTTTTGATTTTATCCATTGATCATTGATCTAAGATACCAAGATTATGACATCTAGAAGCATTAAATTCAATCTAAGATCTTTGACCTTTGAATCTCACTCACACCATTAGATCTCCATTATATGATTGAATGCATGCCATTGGATCTTTGGGACCCACTTACATCATGCTCACTCTCACTCCATTGATTTGCTTGGTATGATTGAACTGTACCATTAATGTTACCTAGACCCACTAACTCTATCAGGTTTTCCTCACTCTATTGGATTTAAATGTATGATTGAATGCTGATTATTGGATCTGGTTCTATTTAAACTCAAATGGCTCTTTTAAGAGGTCTAAATTTGATGTTTGTGCACCCATCTTTGACATCTATGTTACCATATTTGACATCCACATAGAAATATTTGACATTTACATGAACATATTTAACATATTCATTCTTTTCTCTAAGATATTTGAACCCCAAAATTTATTTATCATGGCTTTAATTTGACGCTCGTGCAACCATCTTATACTGCATGTCTAAATTTGAAGGCTTGTATCTTGAGATGGAGAACTCATTAGGATACCATATTTGAAAGAGTTGATCTTGACACCAAAATCATCATGTCCACGTAGTATTTATATCTTAAAAGGTTTTTTAAGCACACTTATAAAATGTATAACTAGACTACCCTATTCATTCCTTTGTGATGTGCGATGATAACCTAGTTCTTTTTCGAATAAGCTCTTCCAACCATGAAGTGATCAAAGACAAGAGATTGATTTTATTTAATGTGATGACCTTCACATAACATATGTAAGTTTAAATTTATGGTAGGCATATATGCATATATGAGACATATATTACAGTCTATCTTTATCATTTAAAGGTCTCACTCAACTAACTATACATAGAAATGCAAGAAATTATTATTTGGCCTACCAATGCTTTAATTAATCATTGATACCTGTGTAAACTTTATTCATGTCTCTTACTACTTGAATACTATTAAAACTTTTCACTTTCATATATGACTCTAAAATGACCTCTAAGACATCAAATGACACAAGGACTAAACTAGACTATGACATCAAATGACACAAGGACTAAACTAGACTATGACCAAAAATAGAATGGCATATGAAATGACATAAAATTAACTACAACACACCCTATGACATTATATTAGACCCATATATAAATTTTTTATTATAGGGGGGTTGACCCATTTTGACTTGTGGTCAAAATGGTCAACATATTTGATGATTTTCTAAGGGTGGTATGCTTGCTATGCCATGACCAGTTGCCTAATCCTATCCATTGGTCTATAGAGTCACATGAAAATTAGGTTTGACATATAAATTACCTTTGACAAAACACTAAACAACATAAAATAATAAGAACAAGACACAAAACAAGAAACACACATGTGTTCAACTAGAATACTTAGGGAACATAACACAACAATTGAAAGCAAAACACACACCTAATATACTATTTACAAAACTAACCTTCACTACTTAATAGTAAGGTTTCACATGTATCCCATTCATAGGGATATGCATCTCTTCTACATTCATCCTTGCTAATTGGAAATAATTACCTTTCTTGTACTTGATGATGACATATGGTCTACTCCATAGGTTGTCAAATTTGGTATGCCTCCCTGGTTTTTATCTATCTTCATCCCATTTCAACAATATATCACCTTCTTGGAATGTTATTGGAGTTGATTTCTTGTCAAAATAACTCTTCATTATTATTTGGTTATGTTCCATATCTTGATGAGCTTTATCTCTACTCTCTTGTAACTCCATTAATTTTGGCAATCTCACATCCATTAGAGTGTTTTCAAGAAACTCTAGTTTATGTTCTAACTCTAAGGCAGATAGCTCTTGAGAGATAGACAACCGAGTTTCTCTTACATAGACAAGCATACAAATAGAATTACCTACTAACCTCTTGGGGTTTATCATATCATACCATAAGGTTATCTTCAATTTGGTGTGCCAAGCCCTCTGGTTATGCTCTAAGGTTCTCTTGATGATTTTGATCATATTCTTGTTAGTTGACTTAGCCAATACATTACCTTGAGGGTAATAGTTAGATGAAGTACTCAAGAATATGTGATTACTATTTGCCTAATCATATATCTTAACACCTATAAAAACAAGATCATTGTCTAAAATAATAGTATAAGGATTGCTAAACCTTGTTATGATACTCTCATAGAACTCCAAGATAACATTCTCATTATCTTCCTTCAATGTTACTACTTTAACCCACCTTGTAAAATAGTCAGTTGCTGTGAGTATCCATTTATGACCAATAATTGATGGGGGGTTTATCATGCCAATGAAATTAGGACCCCATCGTATGAAAGGTTGATCTACTTGAATAGGCTTCAAAGGTAGAGTTGTAAGCTTCTATTTTTATAAAAGGAAAGCACATTGTACACACCTTCTCACCCAAGCATGGAAGTCTTTGAAGAGGCTAGGCCAATAATAATCTACCCTCATAATGCTATAAATTGTAGTTCTTAGAGAGAAATGACCTACTACTATTTCATCATGAAACTTCTCAAGTAACACCCTAAACTAATCATTATCAACACATCTCAATAACACATCATTAATGTCCCTTATAAAAATAAAACCATCCACAAGGTAGAAGAAAATAGATTGAAATCTAACATATCTCCTTTAAGATCCACTCTTATCATTAGGCTACTCAAAACTTTGGAAAAATATGATCACATCTTGTCCAACTCTATTTATGCAAGGAACAAGCTGGTTGGAGAAAATTATGATTGAGTAGAGCCTCTTCTTTTGACTCATGAACATGTGAAGCTAGATGTTCACAAATGCCCTTACCTCTTATCAACTTTGATACTTTGATATCAACATCATATTCCATTACCTTAGTGATCCACCCTACCCTCTTTTCACTAAGATCTTATCTCAAAATAAACTCCTTGGTACTAGTATTAGAAACCATAACATGAATTTTATTGTTTGAAACCATATGTCCAAACTTCTTTAGCCCCATTACAATATTAAGGACTTGTTTCTCCACAAATATGTACTTGACTTCATAATCTTCTAATAATGCAATAGGAAGCTCCACACCCTCATTATTATTTTGTATTAACATTACTGAGATAGTATCAAGGTTAGAAAATGAATACAACATGAAGTCTATATAAAAATAAAGATTCACAAGAGTAGGAACTTGTGTAATTTATTTCTTATTGGCTTTAAAACTGTTCTTACCTTCCTGAGTCCAAGAAAAGACATGATTATTTATAAGCATGGTTGTGATAGGTTTCACTAAAGATGCAAAGCTAGGTATGAATCTCCTTAAAAAATTTATGTTACCTAAGAAAATTTAAAGACTTTTCTTATTTAATGGAAATGATAGTCCTAAAATAGCCTCTATCCTTTTAGGATCAATAACCAAACCATATTTGGAAATACTGTGTCCTAAGAGCTTATCTTCATGGAAAATAAAGATGCATTTTTTGGATTAAAAGATACTCCATATTGCCTACATATTTCAAACATTTGTCTCAAGTGTTGCATATATTCATTAGCATATTTATAAAACACTATTCTATCATCTAGATAAACCAACAATATCTCATTAATTAAACCTTTGAAAGACATGTCCATTACTCTTTGAAAGGTAGCACTAGCATTTGAAAAACCAAATGACATATTTCTATAAGAAAAAATCCCCCATTTAGTATTGAATGTTGTCTTAAAATAATCATCCTCATTCAAAAGAATCTGATTATAACCTGAATATCCATCTAAGAGAGAGAAATGTTGAGAACCTGAAACCATTTGTAAAATATGCTCCATTAAGGGCAAAAGACAATGATCTTTGAGTGACACTCTATTAATATCTTTAAAGTCCACACAAATTCTTATCTCCCCATTATTATTTATAATAGGCACAAGTTTAGTTACCCATATTAAATGATTGATAGGAAAGATTATTTCATATTCAAGGAGTTTAGTGAGCTATATACTCATGAGTTGTTCAACATTGGGATTGATTGGTCTTTATTTCTGTCTAACTAGTTTAATTCTAGGTTTTTACTCACTATTATGGTGTGATAAAATAGGATTAAATACTTTTAGGTATTTATAATCCAAAGTAAATATGTCATGAAACTCTCTACACAAATCAATGAATGCTTTCTTCTCCAATGTAGAACATACCTTTCCTAGTTTTAAAAGCTTATCCTTGAAAATCAAGACTCTTTCATAGTTCTCCTCTTTTGTAGACATACTCACTTTTTCCTTTTTTTATTCATCTTCATTAAAGATAATTTATAATGTCACTAATCCCTTGGGTATCTTATTCATTCTTAGCTACACAATTTTATCATCAAATTGTTCTTGAAGTCTCTTTTGATTTTTTAAGGAAAACTCAACCTCATTTTACAGGAAGCATGCAATGTGTTTATCACTATCAGACACTTACCAAGACACCTCATTATTAGGCATGGAAGGTTTGATAATGATCCTAATATGAGATTGATTTCCTTTCTATTTTATGGTAGTTGGTGTATCAAATTGAGCTCCTATGGTAGCTAGTCTATCATCATGATTATTTTTCTCCTTTAGAATTGATTGAATATTAAATGCATTGAAATATTTCAGAAAATACCATACCCTATGTTTATATGACTTAAGTAAAGGGTTATTGGTAGTGACCACATTCCTAAATTAATGAACAACCAATTCACTACCTCCAGATACTTACAAGTTCTTGATTCCCTTTCTCCTTGCCCATTGAAGGCCATGAATTAAACCTTCATACTCATTCACATTACAAGTACAACTAAACTAGAATATATATGAAGAATAATAATATTACTTATATGGGAATACCAACATAAAACTAGATCCTATACCAAATTTACTTATTGAACCATCAAAAAACATCTTCCACATCTCATCATCTTCACCTCCTTCCTTGGGAAGTAGAGGTGTTGGTACTCCTTCTTCATGTATGCAATACACTCCTAAATCAGTTTCCTCCATGAGATTATAAAGATCATGCTCATAAGTATTAGTACCATATTCATCAAGAAACAAATCTGAAATGACTTCAAGCTTGGAAGAAGTACCATCCTCTAGAATAGAATATTTTTCTTCATGGACCACACAATTCAAATTAGAACTTGTTTCAATGTAAGGCTCAATGTGAAACTTTGCAAGAGGATGTGTCCTAATTGTCACCTTGGTCACATAAATTTTAATAAATGCCAAGAAGGAATAATCAGATGATATATATCCACCTATCTTGGCTATAAATTCCCTTGAAAGGCATATTGTAAAATGGGCTGGGAGGTCAACAATAACTATGTCTTGCAAGATAGGAAAACTAGGACAATCATGAAATAAAACCTTCAATTTTTTTTTTATCAATCCTAATATATTGGTGGGTATACCATATATTTGGATAAATCCTTTAATACTAATATCATACTTTAGGCCCAATTTATTATCTACCACTTTGGGCATGACTAAAGTAGAAGCTCCACTATCAACTATGTAGTTATGGACCAGTTTGTCACCCACTATGAGAATGAGATAGAGTGATGGAGGTTTCTCATCCCTAGTATATGGTTTAACTATGGTATTAGGAATATTTTCAAGGACAACATGACTATTAATTTGGTTTGAAGGTGAATAACTAGAAAGAATAGTGGATAATTTCTTTTGTAACAACTCTTTTTAGTCGGGCATATGAAGGACATCCCATAAAAAGATTGATGCTTGGGTACTTTTCAAGGAATCCACTATGTTTAGGTTATATTACTCACTTTTTCTTGAGTTTTTGGATGAAAATATTTTCTTGAAACTTAAGGAATATAGGCACCCTGAGAAGACCTTGTTATATTTTAAATTGAAGGAGGTGTATGAGATTTTGGAACTGTCACACTTACAGCCATGTTTTACTACCTTAGAGGATGATTGGATGAGCTTGTAGGCATTTTATTGTCACCTCCTAGATCCTTATTTTTGGACCTTGTATTATTTTTAATAGAGGCTCCTTGATTGAGCACAAAAATGTACTCAACTAGGAAGTTGGTGAAGATCTCTCCTTGTGGCTATCCACATTCACATATTTGCATAATGATTGCATCCTCAAATGATAAGAATGGAGTGACTCCTCCTTGAGAAATAAGATATTGCTCTCCACCTTCATTAGAATTAATAAATTGGCCTTGTTTCCAATATTCTACTTGCACCAAGTTGTTATGAACTTATACCATCTCTATTACATTAGTGGTAGAGTTAGTATGCATTAGCAAGATTGTTGGGATTAGACTGCCATTGGCCTCTTCCCCTTCCTTATTGTTGACTATATTGTTTCTGATAATTGTATGAATTTTTAAAGGCACCTTATTGCATATTGTCTTGCCTATTTTTAGCCTCTAATACTGAGAACTTTGCTTTCCAATTAATATTACTCTATACCTACCTAAGGGAAACCTTAGACTTAGTATTGTCATTAGGAACTTGGGCTACATCTGGAGTATTATCATAAGTATGAGAAAATGGAGGCATAGACACCTTAGGGGTTAACCTTCCACCTTAGATGAGACCATTTTCAGCTTTGATATAACTTTCATATGCTTCAGGGAGAGTGGAGCCACCCATGGATTGAAGCATGATAACAATTTCAATACAATGGATTTCAAGTAGGTAGGGAACACAAAAATAGGAGGTGGATTCATAAGATGATGTAAACTATTCCAAGTATTTTGAAACCTCTCATTAAATTCATGCATTATTTCTTTGGATCCTTTTTTAATTACATTAATCTAGGGTATGAGAGAGGCATAGTCACTCTCATTTCTAAATTTTGAGGTCAACAACACTCCAAATTCATCCCATGACATGATGCATCCACCTTCTAGAGTCCTATACCAATCAAGATCCTTCCCTCTAAGGGACATTGAAAGGATTCTAAAGACAATATTATCTTGAGTGATATTTTGGAAACTATAGAAGTTGGAGACATCTCTAATATGTTCACTTGGTGTAACATGGCTTTCACTATTGAATATGGGTACACCTTTTGTAGAATTAGGAGGAATGACATCATATACTTGAAGGTGAAATGGATTTTATATATTGAAGGTAGGAAAAGCATGAGGTCTAACCATTTATTCTTCAAACTCTTCAAAATCTTCAATTTCTTCAATTTATTCAACCTCTTATTTTCTATCAAAATCTATTGGTTCTCTAAAGGGTAGATTAGGTTGAGGATATTTAACTTCAAGGGAAAGTTTACGGTGAATAGGTGGATTAATGGAATTAAGCACTCTACTAGAGGATGACCTAGAGAAAACCATGAATTACGAGAGCAAGTTTATAGTATGAAAATGGCCTTGAACCAAATTTACTTTGATAAAGTTGCCAAATGCTAAGTATCATACCAATTTGTAGTTGATGTTGTCAAGATCAACATTCACCTTGACAAATTGTCTTGAAGATAATGGGTCCTACCAGGTGAGCTATAAATATTGTCACCAAATCTTGTACCCTAGAAGAGGGTGTTCAAGCCTCTTCCATATTTGGGAAACATGGGAACACTTATATGTATGTGGGTATACCTATAGTGGAGGTGAGCCTCTAGATTTAAGGTGTAGCTACCTGAATTTGTCTTGAATGCTTATCACCTAAACTAGTGATTGATTGTGGGGAAAAGATTTGGAAATTACATGAAATGAAGCTATCATATGGGATTATATACCTTCCACAAGACTATCATACTCTATCACAATGAGACAAGGCATACAACTCTAGTCTAAGAGTCCTATAATGGACTAGCATTAGTATTTAAATATGAAGGTGACATGCATGAAGACTATCCAAGGTAAGTGGAAACATAGATCAATTACAGATACTAAGGCTTATTATATACTTAAGAATATATCCATACACTGAACAACACTTTATATGACCTACTAGGATGGATTCACTTGAATCAAACATTAAAGGATTGAGATAAATCAAGGATAGATGAATATCTCTTAACCATTCACTATATATCTCTTCACACACTTTAACAAGGTGATATATGAAATCAAACTAGATTGCATTTATTATTCTAAGAAAAAATACAATGTCAAAATTATCAGGGCTTCACCATACATGGTGTGGTATTATATTTATAAAGGCTAAAATGGTAGCTACTTATAGAATTTTAGAGAGAGGAAAAAATAATGAAGTTCAAAGGTCACTAGAACACATGTCCAGCTAAAAACCAATTACATTGGAAATTAATGGAGTGTGAAATAGACCATTCTCCTAAGACAAATGTCCATATAAACCATGAAAAACTATCCAAAACGGTGCAGAGACTCTTCAGCTGGCCTTTGCAAAACTTCTTTCATCATGGATCATCTCTTGAGCATTTGAAACTGAATAAGGAGAGTTGACACATATTATATGATAGTCATAAACATTTTACTAGCTACTAACTATCTTCTAGATACTTGTATTTACCATCTATAGTCATTCATTGGTCTTCTAAACCTTGACTCTTTACATCTGGAAGCACTATTTATCTTGGACTTCAACTGAGCTTTCATGGTAGTGTATGAGTCTAAAGTGCTTACTATACTATAAAATCCTTTGATACTACATGGTTACCTATGTGGCATTCCCTTACCATGTTTTTCATCTCATTTTAAAATATGTCTGTTGTCTCTTGGACATGTAGCCTCATCTTTTCCATTTGGATCCAATCAAATTTGCCTTGTCGATCTCCTCTGGAGTCTCTTCGATTCAAATTTTGATGCTGGTCATTGATCATTGATCTAGGGTGCCAAGATTATGACATTTAGCAACATTGAATTCAGTCTAAGCTCCTTGAACTTTGACTATTGCTTGCACCATTGGATCTCGACTTCATGATTGAATGCATTTCATTGGATCTTTAGGACCCATTTACATCATACTCACCCTTACTCTATTGAACTTCTTGGTATGATTGAATGTGTACCATGTATTTTTCATATACCCACTAACTCTATCAAGTTATCCTCACTTCTTTGGATCTAGATGTATAATTAAACACTGACTATTGGATCTTATTCCATTTCAACTCAAATGGTTGTTTCACAAGGTCCAAATTTAACATCTATGCACCCATATTTAATGTTTTCATGAATGTATTTGAAGTGTGCACATCCATATTTAATATATTTTAACCCTAATAGTTATTTACTATGGCTTCAATTTGACATTCTCATGATCATCTTACTCTGCAAGTCTAACTTTGAAGGCTTGTATCTTGAGATGGAGAATTCATCGAGATATCATATTTGCAAGGGTTGATCTTGACACTAAAATCATTGTGTTCATGTATCATTTTTGGCATGAAAGGTTTTCTAAGTAAAATTGTAAAATATACAACTAGAATACCCTATTTATTCTTGTGTGACATGCAATGATGGCCTACTTCTTCTTCAAACAAGCTCTTCCAACCATGAAGTGATCAAAGCCATGAGATTGATTTTACTTAACATGATGACCTTCCCATAACACATGTAAGTATAAATTAATGGTGGGTGAATGTGCATACATAGGATGATTGTTACAGTCCATCTTTGTCATTTGAAGGGATATTGCTCACTTAGTTGACTATGCATGAAAATGTAGGAAATGACTATTTGGCCTACCAATGCTTTAATGAATCATTGAAACTTGTGTAAACCTTATTCATGTCTCTAACTACTTGAAAACTATGAAAACCTATCACTTTCATATATGAATCTAAAATGATCCCTAAGACATCAAATGACACAAGGACTACACTAGACTATGACCAAAACTAGAATGACATATGAAATGACATAAAATCAACTACACCACACCTTATGACATTATATTAGACCAATATATAAGTTTTTTATTATAGGGGGTTGACCCATTTTGACTTGTGGTCAAAATAGTCAATAGTAACTTTTGTGTCAAATCTATCTAATTATAGATTTGGTATATTTTGGAGCAACATTTACAAGATGAACCTCATGTATGGCCTCATTTAGTGTAGAAAAAACTTAACAACTGACTAGTGCTTAGATTATTTCACCCTAGTCAAGGTCAAAATTAAAATATATTATACTATATTTGATGGATCCATAATTCATCTGGATAGATATTATTTTTTATATGAAAATCATAGTATATCTAATCATGAGGGCATGAACTTAGATCATTAATTTGTGTGCTTCAATAAATGATAGTCAATCACATGAGTTCATTTAGTCAGTGTAGACACTATTAACTCAGCTATTGATTGAGTCATAATGTTTTTTTAATTACAAATCTCTCAGATATGCCACCAATAATTTATATAGTAGGAATTTACTTGGCAGAGGAAGATTAGGGAAATTTTATAAATTAGAAAATTAATTTTGGTTTAAGGTTTAGTTTTTGCGATGTTATTTAGTATTGAGTATATACATTTCATGATCAGGGGACACTTATCGATGAGAAAAAATATTATCTTAAAATATATGTGGAGAATGCAATTGACTCAAGTGATGGATGAGTTCGTAAAGGAAGTTTGCTTTGATGTTACATGCATGACCATGAAGGCTTGATAGTTTATGAATTCATGTCAAAAAATAGCCTTGATTATCATCTCTCCAGTGGGTCTCACTTTATTTTTTCTTATATTTAACTTGTTCATAAATTGAAGTGAATAACAACCTTTATGTGTTCAATTATTATTCCAAAAGTTAGTCTTGGCTTTTATCAATTATGTTTAGAGTTATAGATTTTAATTTCTAACATTAAAAAAAATGATAGGAAACACTTGGATTGCAATACCCATTTCAGCATAATATTGGGCACATATCGAGGCCTTAAATATATACATGAGGAATCCTTGAAAATAATTTCATCTTGCCTCATTTAAATACAACACTTTATACATTAAAACATTCTATAACATGTTTATGGATCTTTATAATGGTATGCATACAATATAAAAATAGGTAGCTATGCATATAGACATGCAACTCCATGTTACATAGATTTTCTAAATTAGAAGAAATTAATAATTTATTATAATAATCCTCCTTCATTTTTATGATTAACTATTTCAATATTTAGAATGCTTAAATTTTGTCTCAGGTGTTCAAAATTATCCTTTGATAATGCATCTTTGAATATATCTGTGAATTGGTCTTTAGAGCTACAAAACTCCAAATGTATTTCTCCATGGTTCACTAACTCTTTGATGAAGTGGTACCTTGTATCAATATGTTTACCCATATTGTGAAAATCATGATTATTTTATAGTGCAATGCATGACTTGTTATCACAAAAAATTGGTGCTATATTCTCTTGTTTATGCAATAAATTTGATAATACTCTTCATAGCCAAACTTCTTGTCATGTTATTGATATTGTTGCTACATAATTTTTTTTAGGTAATAAAATTGTTACTATAGGTTTCTTATTTGATGACCATGAGACTATACTTGTTCTAAAGAAAAATATGTATCCATGATTTCTTTTACTATTATCTATGCTACCTCGAAAATCACTATGTATATAAACTATCAAATTAAAATTATTAGTTGTGGAATATAATATTTCATATCCTATTGTTCCTACTACATATAACAATATTCTCCTCCCAAATTACTAGTGTGAATATTTTGGTGACTAGATATATTAAAATTAAAATAACACCATACACAATATTTGACCTTATAGTTGTGAGGTACATGAGACATTTAATGAGTCTTTTGAACATAGTTGGATCAACATTAGATCTCTTGTCTTATTTATTGATTTTTGTTCTTGTTACAATCAAATTCAATATGGGATTGTATTTCATCATCTTAAATCTCCTTAATAATATTTATCATACTTAAATTAACAAATGAAAATACTATAAACTTATTGAAAAAATTCAATGCCCAAAAAATACCTTATCAATAATAGATCTATCATTTCAATCTCTCTCTCTCTCTCTCTCTCTCTCTCTCTCTCTCTCTCTCTCTCTCTCTCTCTCTCTCTCTCTCTCTCTCTCTCTCTCTTCATGATTTTTTTAAACATGTCTATATATAAATTTTAATAAATATTAAATTATCGACATATAAGCATATAATAAAAATTTGATCTTGCTCATTGATATTTGTATACAATGTAGGCTCATTGTTACTTCTACTATAATAATTTTCTAATAGGTAATATTATGATAGAGTGAACCCAGAAGAATTTTCTAACAATGACCCTACTTGTATTCATAAATATGCAAGAATATGTGTAATAATTGCCTTTTTATTAAACTATAGTGCTTACCAATTACTTTATTTGTTACAATAACTTAGTGAAGAAGAATATATAGGAGTAGGGGGAGTTAACTCATAAGAGAACTGACCATGGGATTGAGTGTAACTCACTATGGAACTCATAGAACTCATAATGGCACTCAATTGAACTCTAGGTGGAAATCACCCTCTCACCCACTTAACCTCTTTATTATACCTAAATAATATGAACCTAAATGTGTAGGGATAATCTAGTTAATAAATAAATGCAATAATAAATATCCCACACCAACACCCCCCCTTAAGCATAGCTTAGGTGGGCACAAAATGAAAATTGGGTCCCAAAAATAAGGCTTGATGAGGTGCCCACATATAATGTAACTCTCAAAAAGTGGAGTAAAAGGAGAAAACCTAGTGGGAAGCCCACCCCACCACCCCCCCACAAAAAAAAAAAAAAAACAAAACAAAAACAAAAACAAAAACAAAAGAGAGACAAAGAAGAGAATGTAGGACTAGACAACCCCACTCTATCACCCCCTTAAGCATACCTTAAGTGAGATAGAGAATTGGGTCCTGATAACAAGGCTTGATGAGGTACCCAAGTAGATAGTGATGATCCTAGTATCCAAAAAAATATTAAGGATGTGTGCCTCCATAAAAAAGAGAAAAGGTAAGCATAGAATGTCACATGGAGAATGTTGTAGTAGGTACTTATACAATAAATGTTGTCTCTTCCTTTCATAAGAAATAATCCCCAAGATGAAAAATTATGAATCACAACTAAAATGGAATGTAGATTGGAATCATGATGTAGATCTCTATAAAATTCTCAAAAGTCTCCCCACTAGTGCTCAAATGTGTCAAAATTTGATCAAAAATCACAAGCCTAACTATAGAATATAGAAATAATGAATCATATAATGAATGAGAGAGAATAGGAAGGTTTATAAGTACCCTAATTAAATCCAAAGAATAAGAGTGGCATGGAACATTCACTAAAGGAATTTCCATGGGAAAAAGAGAGCAAGGCTCAACAATCATCAAAACTAAAGACTAGTCTACAAATAAAGCACTCAGATCTGCATGATGAATGTGCATAAGAACATATGAGTGATATATACTCTTAATATGTATAATCTCACTAGAATTAGTAAATTCCTATTTAAGGTACAAGATGACTAAGATGGAGGGGGTGAATCAGTCAACCAATCTTTTTACTTTCATATCACTTAACATTCATTTATTATCATTCATAAATCATTACAACAAAGCATGAGAAACTAGTCTAACATATTTACAAAGAGATCACATACAAAGTAACATAAACACAACCATGAGACATCATTAATGTGGGAAACCGTCTTGTGAAATAAAACCCACTCTCAATCCTATAAATAATGGACAACATGTCCTATAATGTATTACAAACAAGAGAGTGGTTAAGTCATTTAGACCAAAATTTAGTGAAACAAAATTTCCATAAGGAGAACCAGCCCCTAAGATGATCAAGTCCTTTTTAAAACTCTATGGTCAATTCCTTTTGACCTAAAACCTTGGTCAAGTCCCTCTAACCTAAGGCCTTTAGTGAAACACCTATTTCATGAGGAGTAAATTCCCATAAGGAAGATCAAGTCCTTTAGACCCTCATATGAAATGAACACCTAAACCTTAAAAATGATGTCTTCAAAACATGATGATGGAACTCTTATTTTCTAAATACTGCACAAAATCCATCTCTATCTCATACAAGCCTCTTACATAGGCATGCCACAATCTCTCTCCTTCACTCAGACTATCCTCTTATACACACTTAGACCTCTTTGCACATTTTCAATCTTCAAACCTACAAGAGAAATGTTATGAAATTATAAATATGACCTATAGGTTATACACACCATCATCAAAAATCTCTTATATTCAACCCATCCATTGGGCACACTCTCTCTCCTATATTCTTTTCTTCTCAACTCTCTTCTATATTCAACATCCTCACACATGTTTGCTCATCCTTAACCTGAAAGAGAACTATTATGTCATAAAAAATATTACCTACATTTCATGCACATAGTCCTCAATATAATATTCTCATCAACCAAACTATTGGGCACACTACCTTTCTTCTCTTCTTCACTTCATGATTTTCAACAAATTAGTCAGCCATTAGACTTTAATTAACCCTTAAGACTTATCTCACATCAATACATGTCTCAAAACAATCTTTATAGGTCAAACATAGCATCTATGGGTCACCCTTAATCAATAATTTCTTTCAATTAGGCCATACTAGCCCTTATAGGTCTCATGGAGACCTATTAACCCATTTAGCACTTCATCAAGAAAAAAAAGCTTAGGACCATGTCTAAATACATAGGTCCAATCCAAATTACCCCTTAAACATACTCAAATTATTATAGTCAACTTTACTTACCTCTGTGTATGAACAATCTACTCAAACATTGGTCTAGTACACCAGAACACCATGAACAAACACATAGTCAACTTATAAACCTTTATTCATATAGAATATCATTTTTTAAAACCTCAAAAGAACATAAATATCATCCTCATGGAGTCTTCAAAACTCTAAAATAGCTAAATCATCATGAGACATTGAAATACCATCAGACCAAGCTCAATTATCCTTCACGAGTTCTTAACAGATGAACATCAAACACACAATCAAATTTGAAGTTTAATAAATTTGATTTTAAAAATACTCAAAACTTTAACCCAAGTTCTTTGGATGTGCCATGGATTTGTCTACAATTTTTACTTTTAAAACACTAGCAAATTTGTCTTAGATGAAAAGATATTAATGAAATATAATAGACTAGTTTTTTTCCTTTATTAAAATTGAATATTCAAAAGCCAACGGTCACCTGTAAACCTCAACCACTTTTCCTTAATATAATTCTCTCCTAATACTTTGGAAAAACTCTCTCGATTTATCTACATAGAAGAAGCTTTAAATTTAATGTTATTAAACATCGAATAGGTTGATCGCTTTAACTTCACTTGCATCATTGATCTACACCTGTATGAATGCTTGCTTGCCATTAGATCCTTATCCTTTACCTTTGGTCAGCATTAAAAATCAATCACTTCTTTCCATCTCGATGATTTTTAACATCTTTGAGAAAACACACTCCATGTATCTCCTTGAGAGTTTCTCAAACATTACCTTGTGCAAAATTGACTAAGTATGGGGGCCATTGCAATATGTTTGAGAAGCCAACTTTGAACCTCAATAACGTTTGTTGTATTTAGATGCATGATCTAAAATTTACACCATATGATCTTTGTTCATATGGAGATATAACCATGTATTAAACTACTCCTAAAACCTTTGTGTGTGTGAGATATAATGCCATTAATCTTCTCACTCAGATTTTTCTGCCATAAATCCAACTATGCTTAGAACTTCCTAGAAGGCCAACTTTGCACATGCATATCTTTTGATGCACTTCATTGCATGACTTGAAATTTAGTGCATATAAACTAGGCACAAAATTAAACAAACCCATATGATCAAATTATCCTAAAAACTTCACACATGTGAAATATAATACCATCAAAATCCCTATATAGATTTTCTTGCCACATGTAAATTTGGCTAAGTATGGAAAAACATAGTCAAAATGCCTGTGAACCTAACTTTGCACTTACAAATATTTTGACGTACTTCATCACATGACCTAAAATTTAGTACATATTAACTTGGTATAAAAATGAATAAATCCATATGATCAATTCCTTTTGAAACAACCACACGTGTAAAATATGACTACATCAATATGCTTACTTGGCTCTATTTGAGCTCCTTTGCAATTTGGGTAAGTATCAAAACTTAGTGAGTTTTGTTTGAGAAGCCAACTTTGCATCCTCATATATTTTGTTTCACTTCAATGCATGACCTGAAATATGGACCATAGCAGCTTAGAACTAATGAGATGATACCCATATGACCAATTCCCCCTGAATTATCCATTGTGGTCATG
Source organism: Torreya grandis (assembly GCA_037957365.1). Lineage (NCBI taxonomy): Eukaryota > Viridiplantae > Streptophyta > Pinopsida > Cupressales > Taxaceae > Torreya > Torreya grandis. The sequence continues at coordinate 896,570 of JARHVA010001074.1, forward strand.
GTGATGTCAACACACTACCTACTTAGATTTTTTGCCACTAGACCCAAAATATCTAGATGAAAACAATGATTAACTAGATTAAATCCACTCATGCACACAAGCACTCAAAGTATAGAAAACCTCGTGTGGGACCTCTTGCACATCCTCAAATCACCATACTCATCCTTGAACATCCCTAACCATGCCAAAATAGAATACCAACCAAGCCTACTTCAAGCATACTAGAACAAGCACATTACGCACTTTATCATTGTCACTTAGGCTATCAAATCACTTCATCCACTCACTATGACACCTTCATGACATCAATGACAACTCTCTAATAATTCCTCTAAAATTTAAGTCTATGAAAGCTCTAAAATAGCAACAATATGCATAGGAATGGATGTATAATCTATAATGAGACAACTAAGGTCTAGTAGAATCTCATTCTATACTAGGGGCTTGACAGAATGAAGAACACTTCCCACCATGGATGTATCATCACAAGAAATAAAATTAGGAGAGGAGAGTACCATGGTATCAAAAGAGACAATAGGAAGAGGAGGAGGTGTGATGTAGGTCCTAGTAGGATCCCTCAAAAGACTCTGAAGAGTGCTCCAAAGTGATGGGACACTCTATGTGCTCCACATAGTGGTGTAGATCCCATGAAACATGTATCAATAATAGACATAGTCACAATAGTTGGCCTAGTCATCATATTAACTAGGGTAAATAGGAATATGAATCTATCTATATAAGAATGGAATAAGGTCATGATCCATCAGTGAATGTTCTATGTACACACACTATGAAACATAATTGGTCTTCCCAATAAGGACCACTAGATTAAACTCAAGATTTCTCTTTTTAAGTCTCTCAAATGGAGTCATCATGACTAAGAGAAGACACTAAATAAGTGTAAGACTACATAAGATACTCAGTACTGATGTTAGAATTATACATGCTCATGAATGGGATGTTAGGAATTTTTGAGAATGTATCCAAGTGAGCACCTGATGGAATAATCAATAAAAATAGTGCATACTCAAAATAGGGATGTTAGGCACAACTAAGAATGCATCTACGTGTGAGCAATCAAGGCATCTATGTGTGATTTAATAGGGACCATAGCATAGGTATCCCCCAAAATATGGAACTTTATAAATTTAGTGTGGTTTAAAATATAAATAAGCCTAATGAATGGGAAATTAAAAAATGTGAACTTTTACAAAATACAGTGCTCAATTTCAAGCTATCAATCAGAAGTTATTACACAATCAATTTCCTATCATTATTAAGCTATTTAATGGATTTTACACTAAAGGTTTAAATACTTGAATGTTTTAAACACCAGGCATGCCTTGTAACCACTTTTTGAAATTGAAATTGAATTGTGGTCCTCTTTGAGTCAACTAAAGTCAAAAAACAACCCTCGTACTTGTCTTTATGTGCTCTCAAGCAAGAAATAAGCCACATAAGGCAAAATAAATTAGCTATTTAAAAATAATAATTAAAAAAATAGCTATTTTTAAAAATATTTTAAGGGAAAAAATAGGTTTTTAAACTTTTGAAAATATAAGTAAGTGACCAAAATAAAAAGGTGTCACCATTGAGAGGAGCATAGACCATAAAAGAGGCCCAAAATGCCATTTATAGGTCACACAATCTTGGATCAAGGGTGTCTGTATAGATGAAATATTAAATTAGGCCATGATAGGGTCAAAACACAAGTATACACCACTAATGTAAGAGTTAGAATGTTTCCATAGGTGTAGGACCACACAAAACACCATTAACAAATTTGGGAGGAGCTCGATGTTTGATTAGAGGTGATATCCAGTTGTTTTAAACTCCTATATTAATGCCACACTAAGCTAATCAAAATCAAAGAGATGTAAGGTTGATAAACACATGTATATTTAAAAATATACTAAAAGAATACTCTAGATGAGGATTAAAATGCTAAAACTAGAGTGCAATAGGGTTTCTACTCCATCTAGGGTGGTATCACCTAAATAAAAAGGATGTAATGAATAGAAATGGATTCAAAATGGGTCCTTTTCAAGATCAATCCTTCCCCCCTCTACTACATCCTTTCATGCAAGTTTCCCCATCTTGACATCGATGCTAAAGGACCCCAGAGTAGAGGAGGGAAAAAAGAGATCTTAATGTGCTCTAAGGGTACCAGATGGGGCAGGCCAAGAAAAGTGACCCATGTGAGTGAGATCTAGGACTACCTACACAATTTTCCTATCCACCAAAAAAGAGTCACAATAACTACAATGTATTCATTCTTCATCTCACATTCACAACCCTTACCATCTGCCTAAATCCAATCAGATGAAGTGACGAGGAGTAATAAATTTGTATTACAATCAAATTTCAAGTCATGTGTGTTACATGTACCACTAATTAGGTTGTATAATAGGTAAAATAGGCCATGTGCAAGCCAAAATGATTCAAAATAACATAATTGTTATTAAAAACTCAGACAATGATGTAAACAACTAGGCCTTCCTCTAAACCCATCAACAAGATATGCAACAAAAACTTTCAAATGACCAACTTAAAAGCATGCAAATGCTAATATGAACAATATGAATTTTTTTCTTAATTGATTCAAAATAGGATTTCTTCTAAACCTGTCGATAATATCTACAACAAAATGCTTCATATGACCAATTTAAAATCATGCAAATTCCATTACAAACAATATGGAAATTCATCTTAATTAATTTAAAAGATTAAAAAATAAATAAAGAAATTGATGGTCATTACCAATACCTAGAGCTCTGATATCATGTTAGAATTTTCCAATAGTTGATCTTATGATAGAGTGAGCACACAAGAATTATTTAAAAATAACCTTGCTTGTATCAAAAAGAATGTAAGATGTGCAATAATTACCTATTGTTTTAAATTGTATTACTTACCAGTTGTTTGCTCTATTACAATATCATGGCGAAGAGGAATATATAGGAGTAGGGATAGTTAACTCATAAGAGAACTCACTGTGGGACTAAGTGTAACTCATAAGAGAACTCACAATGGCACTCAGTTGAGCTCCAGGTGAAACTCTAGGTGGAACTCACCCTCTCACCCACTCAACCTCTTTACTACACCTAAGTAAGCTAAATCTAATTGTGTAGGGATAATCCATTTAATAAATAAATGGAATAATAAATATCCTACACCAAGATCTATTAAATTCATTGCTAATTAAGTATGAGTTAGTCTGACTATACCACACTCTTGGTGTTTATTTGAGCTCATAAAAATATTTATTAAATCTATATACCTTGTCTTCATGTCCATTCACTTTACACCCTGGTGGTTGTTCCACATACACTTCTTCCTCTATCAAACCATTCATAAATATTGATTTTACATCTATTTGGTAAAATTTCTAATTGTTTTTTACTATTATGGATAAAACCCTTCTAAATATATCAAGTTTGAAATTGGTGTAAACGAATCATTATAATTTAAACCATATTTTTATGGAAAACATTTTGCTACTAACTTTGCTTTGTAATTTTCAAGTTCACATTATGTATGGAACTTAATCTTACAGATTCATTTGACTCCTATGAAATCTTTACCTTTTAGTTAGATCTATTAGCTCTCATGCTTTTATTCTTTCAGTATAATTCATATCTTCATCCATAGCCTTGATCCAATGTTCTTCCTTAATTGCTTCCTCAAAAAATATGTGATCTTGATAGAATAAAGGAAATTATGAATGTACATCTAAATTCTCCTCTGTTTGATCGTAAATTGCTTTCAAACTTCATATTTTATTAAATCTATACTGAGGCCTTAGTGAGGCTAGTGGGTAAGTTCACAAAGTTTGGGGATAAAAAGGGGTCTACTTGTGGACATGATTCTCCTAAATTTTCAAAAATATTAACTTTTGTAGATAATTTGAGATATCTATAGTCCAAATTTGAAGATGGTGTAAGAACATGAAATGTAGCATTTTGAGTCTAGTTTGTAAAACACTATTTTTAAAAAAAAATTGTTAAGTACAACTAGGTCAAAAAACTAAAATTTTAAAAGGAACTTTTTTAAAAAGAAAATAGAGTAGATAGATCGCTGTGCAATACACCATTTTTTGAGCAGAATTTAATATTACTTGAAACCCTTTAAGGAACATTTATATAATATATTCTAGTTTTTGACATATATTTTTTTATATTTTTCAATGAATACCTTTTTTTTGAATTTTTTAGTAAATAGATCTAGAAAAATTAAAAAAACATGGATAATCATTCGTGTGGCATGCCTAACGACCTAAAAAAATGATAATCAACCTTTTTTGAATGTGTGTATAATTAGACCTAGTTTATGACCATATAAATTTTTTTGCACTTGGATCAATGAAAAACAAATTACATAAACATGTATAGACATGTATATTTGTGGCATGTAGTGTCCTAAAAAAGGTATAGCTAGAAATCAACATAGTTTTAAACCTTAAATTAGTCAAAAAATTAAAAAAAATTATATTTTTGGAAAGAGGAGAGCATGTTCATCATGATGGTATTAATTTTTTTATTTTTACCATTGAAATTTGTAGTTTATTTTATGATTGAAGTTGAATTTTGTTGTTTTTAATCATAACTCTCAGATTTGGTTGTATATTGACAAGTCCAAGCCTTTGGCTTAGGAATCAAAACCATTCCCAAGCCAAAAGGTGTAGTGTTTGAAAGGCTTGGAATCAAAACCATTCCCAAGCCAAAAGGTGTAGTGTTTGAATTCAAATTCAAATACTATGATCATGTTAATAATGTGATTGTGTTAGTAACATGATTGTGTTAATAGATAGCATGATTGTGTTATTATAAAATCAATTATGCGATTGTGTTACTATTGTTTTGCACATAAAAGTATGTAAACATGCACATGAAGCCAATCTTGACCTGAAGCTTATATTTACTGCTCTAAATATAAAGTATAAGATTACATTTATATTTTTACATTTATTTCTTTATACTTTAAATTTATTTTAGTAAATATAATAAATTAAGTTCACTCTAAATCTAATAAAGTTGGTCTCACAGTTGCATGCCTTATGATGTAGAAAATAGTTTTTCAAAATCTAATTTGGTCAGTACTTAGGCATTTTTAGGGTCTAAGTATTAAAACTATGGATTTAAGTACATAAGTTTTACAATTGATATCCATATTTGGTAAACATATAGTCATTTTTAGGTTTTTAGTGCCTTCTAATTAATTCTTGGCATTTTTAAGAGTCTTAGGTTTATCAAAATCTAATTTTAAAAACTACCCACTTTTAACTTAATCCAAAGTGGTGTGATTGGGGTAGTGTAGGTCACATTGATGACCTGCACATATCAAACAATGACTTTTTGTTAATTTTACTTGTTCACCATCCCTACCTCATCCCTAATCACTTCCTACTCATCCCTCATTACCCATAATCACTCTCTCATCATTCCTCATTCTACCTAATCACTCCTTTATTGACCCTCATTATCTCTAGTCATCTCTAATTACTCCCTTATCATCAATAACCACTCCTCTATTGACCCTCACTATCCCTCATCATCCCTAATCACTTATTCCTCATCCCTCATAATCCATAATCACTCTTTCCTCATCCCTTAAAATCCATAATCATTTCATCATCATTTATCATCATTCATATTCACTCCTTCCTCATCCATTCTCATCCCTAGTCACTCCTTAATTTACTTTCATTTCCCCTTATCATCTCTAATCAATTGGGTTTATCATACTAAATCACTCCTTCATTAAATATCACCATCCTTCATCATCTATAATCACTCCTTCCTCATCCCTCATAAACCGTAATCACTCTTTCCTCATCCCTCATCATCGTTAATCACTCCTTCATTGACCCTTACCATCCCTCATCACTCCATTATTGACCCTCACCATCCCTCATCATCCCTAATATTTCCCTCATCATATAACATAAGTATATACTATAAAAGCATATTTTATTGCAATCATATGTTTTTTAATCCATTATAATAGATATTAACTCTTTTCTAGGACTTGTTGTGTTGTCAATACCCATTCTTGATAATAAATTTTATTACTGAATGAATTGGATGATCTTCCAAAGTTATAGTCAAGTAACATAAGTACAAACACAAAATAGAGTATAAATTTTAGTTCATTGAATTATATTTGATGTGAAACTGAGTATATGTAACTTTATTGAGTTCCACCTTTGGTAGCTTGGTTCAAACGATAAAAATTAAACACAAATCTACTGCATAATTTTCTAATTTTGAGTAGGTTTGAATCAAATGCAAAGTTAATTGGTGTTTCCCATTCCTATATGACTTGAATATTGTTTAGGTTCACAAATGTTGTCCTTATGTGTGTAATATATCCCAAATATTTTATCTCTTACATGAAAAATGAACATTTAATCATGTTATCATAAAAATGTGTTTGTGCAAAATGTTAAACACTAGTTCAACATGGTGTAGATGTTCATCCCATGTTTTCTAAATATTAGGAAGTCGTCAAGTTATATTTAAAAAATAGCATAGGTAAAGGACCTGAGGATGTCGTTTAACATCTCAATTAATGAATTTACTACATGAGTTAACCTAAAAGGAATAACCAACTAGTCAATGAATCCTTCCTTTGATTTTAAGACTATATTCCAAATGTCTCAAGGTTCAATATGAATATGATTATACCCAAAATTAAGATCAATTTTGGAAAATACTTCTACACCATGGATATGGTAGAAAAATACCTTAATATTTAGATGAGGATAATAGATCTTCACTTTAATCCTGTTAATATTTTTTTAATTGATTCACAACCTCATGTCCCATCCTTATTTGGTAAAATAAAAATTGTGATTATACAAGGCAATGATTTGGGCATGATGTGTCCATTATCCATGATTTCATGGATTTACCACTTGATCTATTTATTCTCTAGAAATGATATGTTATATAAAGAGGTTTGAGGTAGTGGCAGTTAAGGGATGAAATCAATAGTATTGTTTAGTGTACAGTATGTAGGAAATTATTTAGGTGACTAAAATATATCCTTGTATTCATCTAGTTTATGGTTTAATTATTTTGTATTTGTTATTGTTGGATAAACCAAACTATGATATGGTGCCATAAGGATGCTATTACATTTACTTCTTACTATTAAGAATATACTTCTTACTAAAACTGACAAGATTATTGAACTTCTTGGCACTAATGACTAAAAACTTATGAACTAACTATGATATATGGTATTTCAAATCATGATAATCTATCACAACATTTCAAGGATTTAAATTATAGACTACATACCAATGGTAAATATATGGTTGATCACATGTAGAACATCACACACCTCTAATGGCGATATGTCACAAAGGATTGTATCTTTTAAAAGTTTGATTTTATATACCAAGTGACACTATTAGGTGATCCATTTCTCAAGGCCTACACTAGACCATACACTAGTGTATTTTTATGGATGATTTATCAATTTAAGTTCAATTTTTGAAAATATGCTTTAGGAGAAATTAAATTCTTCTTACCTCCATTGGAAATGATGAATTATATTGGCTCACCATTTATCTAAATTTGTTAATGAAACAATATTTTTAATTCATATAATTTCTTTCTAGGGCAAGTAGAGATATTTTTAGTACCGACCATATCATTGGGTTCATAATATATTATCTACTTACCTTTTTATAGTGCTAGATAACTTGTACCCACTTCTTGAGATGTGTAAGTAGAGATATCATAGTCTGACACTCTTTATTGGATTGAATATTGAAATTATGAATTAAGCACCACTTTTCAATCTTGGATTACTTGTTATAATCATTTAAAATTTATTTTCCTCTCTTTGATATGATGATTCAATTAATAAACATATAAATAGAAGGCCTTGAATGTAATTATTTAGATAATAAAATGTCCTCATATGGAAAGCAATTGATTGGTTTAAATAAATCACATAGCTTGGTGATTTTCATATTTACTACCCATTTTTGGTGTTTTGGTAGTTTTCTTGCTTCTCTTTTTATAGTGGATATTTAATTGTGGATTACATCATTTATAATAGGCACATATTTTTTCATAGGTGCTAAATATTTATTTTTCAAATTTGAATCCACATCATTTTGATCACTATGCCTTATATTTTATGCTAGCAATTAAAACTCCATTTGTATCTCCTAGAATTGTTAAACCCCAACAAAATACCACCATAAAGGTATTAGATGCAGTGATTAAGGATGAAGAGGGATGAGGAGGCATTGAGTAGAGACTATGAGGGAGTCAATAGGGATGATGAGAAATGGTGAAGGGTTAATGAGGGAGTGATCCGGGATGGTGAGGGGTGGTGAAGGTGAATGAGGGAGTGATTAGGGGTGATGAGGGATGAGGAAGGAGTGATTAGAGATGATGGGGAATGATGAAGTAGTGATTAGGGATGATGAGGGATGGTGAGGGTCAATGAGGGAGTGATTAGGGGTGATGAGGGAATGATTATAAATGATGAGAAATGGTAAGGGTCAATAAGGGAGTAATTATGGATGATGAGGGACAAGGAGGGAGTGATTAGGGATGATGAATAAATGATTAGGGATAATGAAGGAGTGATTACAGATGATGAGGGATGGTAAGAGCTAACGAGGGAGTGATTAGGGATGATGATAGAGTGATCAAAAATGATGAGGGATGTTGAGGGTCAATGAGGGAGTGATTAGGGATAATGAGATATGAGGAGTGAGTTATTAGGGATGATGATGGATAGTGAGGGTCAATAAGAGAGTAATCAAGGATGATGAAGTAATTATTAAAGATGACTATGGACAATGTCAATGAGGGAGTGATTAGGAATAATGAAGAATGATGAGAGGGTGATTAGGGGTGATGAATAATGAGTAGGAAGTGATCAGGGATGAGGGAGGGATGATAAATAAGTGAAATTAACACAAAGTGGTCATTTGATGTCTGCAAGTCATCAATGTGAGCTATGCCTACCCAAATTACACCACTTTGTATCAATTTCAAAGTGATTGGTTTGTAAACATCAATTTTGACAAACCTAAGACTCCTCGTAATGCCAAGAATAAATTTAGAAGGTACAAAAACCTAAAAAATGACTATATATTTTCCAAAAATGGACGTCAATTTCAAAAGTTATTCCCTGAAATCCATATGTTTAATACTTAGACCTTGAAAATGCTTAAGTACTGACCATCTTAAATTATGAAAAATTATTTTCCACATCATAAGGTGAGCAGCTATGAGATCAACTCTAATAGATGCATAGTGACCCTAATTTCTTATATTTACTAATATTAATTTAATGTATAAGGAAATAAATGTAACAATATAAATGTAAACTTATACTTTATATTTAGGGTAGTAAATATAAGCTACAGATCAAGATTAACTTCATGTGCATGTTTACATGTTTTTATGTATTAACATGATCATGCTATAGATCAGTAATTAATGAGCCATAATTTAAATGTCACGATTGTGTTATGTCAATAAAAATATCATGTTATTTAATAATGTGATTGTGTTATGGGAGATGTCCACAAAATTATCCCTTGATTTTGTGCACATACCCTAGTTTAGGATTTGATTCATTATTCACCTGTGAATTGAGAGTAGGATGGCTTACATGAATTGATGTTTTACCTTGTATAAAATTCCTTGGTGCTTTTAACTCTCCTAAATTGTGTCCTTGTAGATTTCTTGCTAGAGTACTTATTACTTATGAATCTAGTTGACTACCTTGCATAACTTGTTCTATTGATTTTTCTTCTTCATAAGGTATAACTACTCTAATTGTGATGGGATTGTAAAACTTGTTATTTTTTTTACCACCATTGATTACCTTCTTGGTAATAGGATTATACAACTTGTAATGTTTTGACTACACACTATAACTAATAAAGATATAATTTTTAACACTATCATCTGGTTTTATTTTTATTTATTTTAGAACATGCATATGCCATACATCCAAAAAATATCAAGTGAGATACACTATGTTTGTTGTCACTCCATACTTCTTATGGAATTTACTCCTTGACACCCTTCGTAGGATATCTATTTAGAATATGTACTACACATACTACTTCTTTTGCCTAGTATTCAATATTCACGTGTTTGGACTTCAACATACTCTTAGGCATATCCATGATTGTTTTATTTTTCCTCTCTACAAAGCCATTCTGACGTGGTCTTTATTTTATAGCAAATTATTTCTTAATTCGATGATATCTGAAAAAAACTAAAAACTTATTTGAATTGTATTCACCAAATCTATTTAATATGTTTAATTTGATGTATAGATCACTCTAATTTCCAACAATTGCTTTGAAATCCTTGAATATTAAAAAGGCTTCAAATTTCTACTTGAAGAAATATATGCATGTTTTCTACTCAGATCATTAATAAAATTTAAAAAACATAAACTTCCTTATCTCTATATCAAGAACTTGCTTTTCCTCTTCCTGTACCATTATTGAATGAAACATGTGATTTAAATGCATTATCCAAAGAGGTAGTATTGTTCCTATTCGTTCTGAATTTGTGAGATAATAGAGATCCCATCAACCCATCTATTGATAGTTATGTAAGGATTTTGGACTCTTCGATTGGAACAACAATAACATAAAATTTACTAGGTATGATCCTAAGAATATTTTTTACAACCCTCTGATCAATTATTTCTTCTCCATATGATCATATTTGATTAAAAACATTCATAACTTGACTATAAAATTGGTCTATAGGCTCTAAATATTTCATCTGTAAATTATCAAAACTTCTCCAAATAGATTATAATTTAGCCACATTCACCTTGCTGGTTCCTTGATAAATTATTTATAAAATATCCCATGCCCTCTTAAACCTAATTGTTATTTCAACCGTATGGAAAATTTACTCATCCATTGTTTGTTGAATAAAAAACATGGATTTTGCATATTTTTTCTTATTTTCTCTAAGCTGGTCTTTTCCTACTTCTATCAAAATCGATAGGCTACCTGATATTGGGATTCTAGAAATCAATTCTCTACTAGTTTGCAAACATGTTGTGAACAAAATAATTTTTTTATCTTAATTGACTATAAATCATAGTTCTTACCCGTAAAAATTAAAAGTTGAAAATCTAAAAAAAAGAATTTGAAACTGAGTAACACTATTGTTCATTTTCATAATCTTATTGTAATATCAAATTCATTAAATTGATTCATTATTTTGACTTCATGTGTATGTTCACATGCTTTTATGTATTAATGCGATCATATTATGGATAGGTAATCAACGAGTCATAATTTAAATAACATGATCATGTTATGTCAATAAAAAGATCACATTATTTAATAACGTGATCGTGTTATGGGAAATGTCTATAGAATTGTCCCTAATTCCATGCGCACACCCTAGTGTAGGATTTGATTCATCATTCACCTATGAATTGAGAGTAGGATGGCTTCCATGAAGTGATGTTTCACCTTGTACAAAATTCTTTGGTGTTTTTATCTCTCCTAAATTATGTCCTTATAGATTTCTTGTTCGAGTACTTATTACTTGTGAATTTTATTGACTACCTTGCACAACTTGTTCTATTGATTTTTCTCCTTCTTGAGGTATTACCACTCCAATTGTAATAGGATTGTATAACTTGTAATGTTTTGACTACTATTGATTACCTTCTTGGGAATAGGATTATATAGCTTGTAGTGTTTTGACTACTCACTATAACTAATAAAGATATAATTTTTACCACTATCATCTAGTGATATTTTTATTTCTTTTGGCATGTGCATACACCATACATCCAAAAAAATTTAAGTGAGATACACTATGTTTCATGTCACTCCATACTTCCTGTGAAATTTAGTCCTTGACACTCTTTGTAGGATATCTATTTAAAACATGGCTTTTACATCTTTTTTCTTCGTTTTCTCTACGGTGGTCTTTTTCTACCTCTGTCAAAGCTTGATAGACTCCCTGATCTTGGGATTATACAAATTAATTCTCTCCCAGATCCCAAACATCTTGTGGACAAAATAAAAAATTTACCTTAATTGACCAGAAATCATAGTTCTTAACCGTAAAAATTAAAATTTGAAACTCTAAAAATTAGAATCTGAAACTCTAAAAATTAGAATTTGAAACTGAGTGACGCTATTGTTTATTGCCATAATCTTAGTGTAATAGCAGACGCATTGAATTGATTCATTCTTTTATCTTCTTGCAGTACGTTTTCTCTTTGGTATTAAAATTGGAATTTCTGCGCCTACGTGTATTTCCTCCCCCACCCCTTTTTTTGCCCTTTGCCGTCTGGACGGACTATTTGCCGACCATGCTCGCCCCGCCCCGCACCGCGCCCCCCGCCCCCCTCCGATCTGTCTTATCTGCTGGCTGTATTTTCATGCAGCGACTTCTGGAATAGCTGACTGGACCGCTGTTGCCAAATGTTGCGCTCCTTTAAACACTACGATCTCGCTTTACTGATCAAGTGTCTTCTTCCAACGATTAACTACGATCCGTTTCACTTCCAATGATCTTCTTCAAAGCTCAGCGGCTCAGCTCTTTCCCCTTGTTGGCTGGTCTTCCCCATATTGGCTTCTACCTGGCTTTGATACTACAGTGAAGCTATAAAAACAAACACACATAGCTTCAGCTTTTAATAATTTTATCTTATTGAAAAGAATTACATGTCGTCCCATTTAAATAAAGGATTTTGTCGGTTAAACAAAACATTCTAGAACATGCCCACGGATTTTTTTTAGTGGTATACATACAAGATAAATATAACGATCTTTGCATATAGACAAGCAACTGCAGATTACATGTATTTGCTAAATTAGGTGAAATTAATAATTTATTCTAACAGAATAGCAGATTTGGGTTTGGCTAAAATCTTTCGTGAAGGGGAAATGCATGTTTCTACTGGATTTGGGGGAACACTTACGGGAAATACATGTTTCGACTGGATTTGGAGGAACAATGTAAGTGCATTTGTGCTTTTCGGCGTATCAAAGCCACTCTGCAAAGTGATGACCAGCGAGATTGATTTATTTTCAAGCAGCAGATAAACTACACCGGAGTACGTCGTGCATGGGCAATTGCCTGAAAAAGCCAACGTTTACAGTAGTTCCTCAAATCGTAAGTGGAAGAAAGTGCATGAATCCAAAAGTGCAGTTTCTTTTGGAAGGGGTGAGCCGTATAATATGTTGAGTCGTGTGATTTGTTAAACTTATCTACAAACCATGAAAATATCTGTGCCAATTATTGAGGTTTGAGAATATCTCTGTGAATTATTGTAGGCTTGGAGACAATACGAGAGCAACCGAGTATTAGACATTGTTGATCCAAGTTTAGAAGCAGACTACCCAAGAGGCCAAATGCTGAAAGTGAATAGGGTTGCCCTTCTTTGCATTCAAGCCTCCCCAGCTATGCTTCCCGCAATGTCAGAAGTTGTGGCCATGTTAGTCAATGGTTCAGATTTTTCCGTGCGACCGACACACCCGGATTTTATAGATACGAATGGCCGACCCTTGCCTTCCATATCAGAAAATTCAGGCCAGTCTCAGTCTTAAGGAAGCGAGATTAATTTTCAGGAAGTGTGTTTCAACACATAAGTTGAAGAGCAAAATTTCGCGTCAGAACTTCCAATTGTGTGGAAAGACTCACCATGAAAGTTATATGCAAGTAAAGTCAACCTACCATGAAAGTTATAGTAAAAGACTCACTCCTATATTTAAAAAAACACACTTTGTTTAAAACCTAGATATAAATACTTGCAACCAATACTTCTAATATCGTTATGCAACAATCATGGAGTGATCTGTAGCAAATATTGCACTTTTTTTAATTTCCTTGCTCAGGGGCAGCCAAATTTTATTATATGTAATCATCAATGGAATATGCCACAACTGTCCAAGGTCTTTTAGCTGAGGTTTCTATGAGAAAAAATGACGCCAAGAAAAAATTAGCATGAGATAATACATCCATGGAAATGCGAGTTTGGATATTTCTATGGAAGATTAGACAGCTAAATTTTCTTCTAATGTATCTTCATACGTAAAAAACAAGTGAGCATTTAAATTTTTAAAAGTGCAAGGGAAATGAAATTAGGTCTAAGTGCAAAGAAGAATGCATTCATTTTGTTTTGTTGGCCGCCCCACATGGATTTGTATTATGGCCGTAACAATAGACATATCCAGATCTTGCCAACTTATAAAGGAAAACATTTTAATTATGCAAATAAAATGGAGAAGGCAATGTATCTTACTTGAAACACAGTTAGATTATGTTTTCAAAATCTGAACATGTCAAGAATGGCCTAAAGATATATATAACCAACATTTCATAAGTCAGAAGAATTCAGGGAAAGTATGAACTGAGTTTCTTCCCCATTATCCTCTGATATACCCGCCATCAATACATCCCAATCACTATTTAATCCCACACCAGTAACCTACCATTATAAAATAAGACTGGATATTGTGAATTCTTAAGTCACAATCAGGAAGTAGAACAACATATTTTTCTAAATGATGACCAGCATGTACCAACCTACTAGCATTAATCCATAGTTATCTTCTACTTTACATCCAGATATAAAAAGGTATTTTTCTGACATTTGTGAATCTGCACCCAAAAATGGGGTAGTTATATGTGATATTAATGTCAGAACCTTGGAATCGTAAACTTTTAAGATGTATGTCACTTAGCAAACAAGCCAAGGAAAGAACATAGGAAAGAGTTAAATACCAAAAAAATCCCCGATCATGTTAGATTCATCGATTGACAAGGAGCGTCCTTCAATAATAATTTCTTATGCAAGGAATGGAAAACAAAATTTAAAAAAAAAAGAAAAAAAGAAAAAAACACTAAACCATTATCTAATTTCTAGAATGGATCCTAATATGTAGCATAACAATACTAGGATGTTTCCACATATGTGAACCTGATCACCAATATTTAGGGTATAACATCACCAACAACAAGATTAAAAATATGGAACTTTAAATCATTTCCTCGTTCTTGGATAACCGAAATAAGAAATGCAAAAATATTGTCACATCTAAGACTGAAACAGTTTCACTTGGTGCATTTATTATGTCTGTGGATGAGAATTGTTATTTAAGAAACACAATAAACAATATGATCACTGGCATGCTGAACCATTATTTTCACAGCAATTTTGATATGAACAGAGCAATATGATCCCTGGCATGCTGAACCATTATTTTCATATTACACAAAAAGTTCCCTGACTATTCAAATTTTGGCCTTGCCTATTGCACAATCATCAAATTTGATTAATTGGATTGACATAAAATAATGTTGCAAATATCATTGAAACCCGACATCTAAGGTTTGTTCGGTAAGTTTGATTTTAGACTTGAAGTTTCATTTTGTCAGTTTTTCATCGACATAAACAAGTATTTTGTTTGCATATCTCATGCCAACCCCAATGATCTGTTTTGGTATTTGTGGGTACTAATATAATTTTTACTTTCATCATGCAGAAATGTTGTAGCACCAGGCCATGTTGATTTCTTATTTCATGGATTCATCCCAAAAACTCCTCGTCTCAATTATTGATATTCTTGTAGTTCATGTGACCATGGAAGATGGAAAATTCAAGGGATTTCCTAGTCCAAATGAAGCAGGAGTTGGGGTTTCGAGCAGTATTGACCTTGAAGATGGAAAATAAAGAACCTTTTACAATGTGGATGAAGCGTAAGTTTATGATTCATCCATTGTATAATCTTCCAACACTGCATTGGAAAAAAAATTTGCTACAAATATGTCTTGTGCATATTCAAAGGCCTTGAACAAGAAATATGGTGGTGATAGAAACAAGTCCACAATGAAGAGATCCTTATATGGGGGGATATCATTGAAACCTAACATCTATGTTTTGTTGGGTAAGTTTGATTTTAAAATTAAAGTTTCATTTTATCAGTTTTTTATTCACATAAACAAGTATTTTGTTTACATATCTCATGCCAACCTTAATGATCTACTTTTGTTATGAGTGGATATTAATAATTTTTTTACTTTCATTATGTATAAATGTTATAGCACCAAGCCATGATGAGATCATATTTCATCGATTCATTCAAAAATTTCCTTGTCTGAACTACCGATATTCTTGCAGTTCATTTGGCCATGGACGATAGAAAATTGAAGGGATTTTGTAGTTCCAATGATGTAGGAATTAAGGTTTTGAATAGTATTGACCTTGAAGATGTAAAATACAGAACCTTTTATAGTGTGGATGAAGCATAAGCTTTTGCTTCATCCTATGTGCAATCATCCAATGATGCATTTGAACAAAATTTAGCTACATATATGCCTTGTGCATATTTAAAGGCCTTGAACAAGAAATATGGTGGTGATAGAAACAAGTCCACCATGAAGAGATCCTTATTTGGGGGGGATTTATTCTTCTTCAG
Source organism: Torreya grandis (assembly GCA_037957365.1). Lineage (NCBI taxonomy): Eukaryota > Viridiplantae > Streptophyta > Pinopsida > Cupressales > Taxaceae > Torreya > Torreya grandis. The sequence continues at coordinate 913,026 of JARHVA010001074.1, forward strand.
AAAAAATAAGGGAAGGAGTGATCCTATCCTTCCCACACGAAATTATATGGGTTTTCCAAATTTATTATATAGACCTATTTTGGGCTTTAGAGTTATGTTTCAATATGTTTGGATAATTAATTTGTTTAAGTTGTTTATGATGATTATATTCAATAGGTAAAATATTTGTATCTTATTTTATTTATGGAGGATATAACATATATTCAAAATGAGCTCCCACACTCCTCTTTTTGCTCTCCGCTTGGCTGAGCTCGAATCAAACTTCTTATTGAACACATAATATTTAAATCCATTGACGTAAAATAGGAAATCATATGCTCTTCTTCCCTATAGTGAGAACAAGAACTAGACTTCCACCTAGTTGAGAGGTGATGGAGTTCAAATCCAAAAAGGTACTATGTAGAGCCTTGTAAAAAAACTTGATGGGATTATAGATGGAATCATGGGCTCTCCCAATGCACGTAGATCTGACATCTCCTAATGATCTCTCAAGTTCCAACAACTGATAAGCTAGAATTCTTATCCTATACACTAAGGAAGGTTGGGCATTACTTAGACACAAAGTATAGGCTACTCCATGGGAGCCCAAATCTTAAAAATCCATCCTCCATTGACTATCTAGACTCCCATGAAGTAGATGAACATTTTACTAAGCAAAGATAGAAGGAGACAATCTTTGGGTCATCTCAAAGAAAGTATGAGCAGAATTTTTTTATAGAAATGTTTAGATGCATACAACAAGCTCCTCCTATACATAAGTCAAAGTAAACATTGAAGCCTCTCAATCTAGCTCATTTAAAACCCTCCATATCTTTGAGTAAGGAAGCTTTATAATTAGTCCTGGTGAATAGAAACTCCTATTTGGGCAAAGGAGTTATTTGTCATTTTAACAACCTTTGGGAAAACCTCCCAGATCTAAATGCATGGCTCTCTGAGTAGTGGAAGCCTCTCCTTAATGGTTAGCTCAAATTGTATCCTTGTGCAAAAAAAATCTTTATAGATTTTTTCCATCTTAATTTAGACAAAGACATAATTATTGACACACAATGAACCTTGGGTAGGCAACAAATACTTATAAAAGCTTAGTTTCAAAGCATCAACCCACTCACCAAATATTTTTAAACTAAACCCATTTAGGTATGCCTACCCCATCTTCCCTTTCTTTTTTGATCTAAACCTTATTTAAAAGTAGTAGGCAACTCATTGGGTATATTCCAATAGACTGACATTACCACTTGTATGTTCTCTTGCAGCACTTTTACTAGAAGATTGATAATCCTTGATATGTATGTTGATCTTACGACCTTTTTTGACATGATTGTAGAAGATACTATGTGGAATCAACCCCTGGACTATTAAGGTCTACCTTTTAGGTGTTGCTAGTGTTTTAGCATTGGGCATCTGACCTTAAATTGTAGAAACTTTAACAAAAGAAAGGATGAACCAAATTGGTGGAAGAATTCCCCACCTAATCTTCTGATAGTGTCTGGACATGATTTTCATGAATCTTTAGACTTAGAAAAGGAAGCTAAGGAGGAAGAGGAATTCCATACCCAAAGAATTAAACCCTTGGTTTCTATAGTTAGGATAATCACAGAGGCATGAGTGTTGGAAGAAGCTAATGTTTCAATTTCAAATGTTATAAATTGAACATAACAATTACTGAACAACTTATCTCTAGTGAGGTAGAACTTGAGATTGATATATCTAGCTCAAGGGCTGAGCCAATGGAGCACTCATAATAAAAATTGGAGCTTTTTAATACTATTGAATTCTCTTTACCCTTCTCCCTATAGTGTGAAAAAAAAAATGGGGAGTGGATTGAATTGCAATAAAATAAAATAAAGGTAAGTGCAAAAAAGGTAAAAAGGAAAAAGATACAATCCAGATACCTTCTAGTATGACCCTTCGCTTCGGTGGCTTTTAGCCAGTTCTGTTGAGGATGAGTGGAGTTCTCACAGAAGCTTGTTGTAAGGTTGACAAAGAAACATGATTATTGTTTGTCATTTTTTATTTATTGTGAGCCATTGACATAAGTGTCCCATTTGATCTTTAAAGTTTTACCTTTCTCTCCATTGTATTAGGTTATAAAACCTCCCAAAATCTATATTTAACTCTATCAAATAAAAAATGGAGGATATGAGATCATAAGTATGAATTAAAATATTCTTTTGAACTCTAGATTTCATCCTAATTATATATTTGTTCATCTAAAGATTAGGGTTGTTGATCTCTTGGATGGATCCTCTTACGATTGATTTAAGAAGTGTTCCATTTTCTCAAAACTTTAAATATGTTAGAATCTCTCTTTAAGTTGTTGTTAAATGGTTAAATTTAAGTTGTTATCAACATATATTAAATAAAATGACTTGAAACATATTATTTGTAATATGCTTTAATGTCTCCAAATGACCATAATTGTTATATGGCCAACCACTTTTTATTTCACATGTAGAGGTTGTTGTAGGTGGTTTTTTTTAAATTTCCAGTGACCTATTTTAATCACTATTGATGTTTTTTTTCATCTGTGTTGCTTTGTTATCTACATCTTTTTGCTTGTTAGTCTCAAGATGCTCTAAACAGGGTATACAACCACATAAACATATTTATATTGGTTCCTTTATTGTTTATTATTGAACACCATCTTTTTCTATTATACTCTTACTCCAACAATTTTTCATATCACATTTAAAATAAATAATATAAATACATTCAATTAATGGTCCGTTATATTTTTTACTATGTCCCTTCATGCACATATTCTCATGTCACATTTAAAATAAAATACATGTATATTTTATTAATGGTTTCATTCTTTCTTATAATGGTCCCTTTACTTCGTATTAGGGATATGTAGATTTTTTATTATGTCCTTTTTGGACATATTTCCATATCACATTTAAAACAATAAATGTAAATGTATTTAATTAATATCCTCATTCTCATAAATAATTGGACATATATATTTTAATGTTTGGTCATACTTTAAAATGGTATGTAAATGAATTTTCAAAGTAGAAATCGATGTGTGGTGTCTTACAAAACTGAATCATTTCCGATCTCACCTTTTTAATTTAAGAAAATATTCCAACAATTAAATGTCAAATTTGATATGATGAAGTGATATTATGTAGATTTGGGACCCTAAAGTTAGAGGTCCCATTGTAATTCTAAAATCTTTATTTATTTGAATTATAATTACTTCACATATAACAAGTTTAGAAAAACCCATTTACCATGAATATCAATAATAATTAATAAGATCTATTTTTTGGCGACAAAAAATATTTGATACTCTAAGATTTAGAAAAAACTATTTCCCATAAATATCAATAATAGTTTACAAGATTTATTTTTTTGGAATTTTTTTTTTGATACTTTTAAAAAAATATGTTAGAAAAGCTCATATCTCATAAGTATAAATAAACTAGTGAGATTTTGTTTATCATTAGTTATCAATATGATATCTCATAAGTATAAATAAACTAACGAGATTTTGTTTGTCATTAGCTATTAATATGTACAAAATTTAATGACATTTTAAAAAGATAATTGTAAGATTGATATTTTAATTTTAAAAATTAAAGTCAATTGCTATAATATATTTTTAATGTTTACTACTACTTATTTTCTTTTCATTCTATGTAATAAAGGATAAATATACAAGTAAAAGGGTAAGGAACACCAAAAAACCATTTATATGTTTTATTTTCATATTATAATTAATATTACATATAAAATAGTAATATTATCTAAATAAAAAAGGATTTAACATTACATGTATAATTTTTTTAATGTTACCTAATAATTTTATATACTAAATAATTTAAAAAAAAAAAAACATATTATAAAAATATACAAATGTTAAACATTAAATATAATTACATGTAATAATAAATACAAAATTTAATACTTTATATATTGTGAATATCTACCCCATATATATTGTAATAATAAATACAAAATTTAATACTTTATATATTGTGAATATCTACCCCACATATATATATATATATATATATATATATATATATATATATATATATATATGGGGTAGATATTCACAATATATAAAGTATTAAATTTTGTATTTATTAGTACATTATATATATATATATATATATATATATGGGTAGATATTCACAATATATAAAGTATTAAATTTTGTATTTATTATTACATTATATATATATATATAACTTTTTAATAAAAAAAATTAAATCAAAATATAAAAAGATTAATACATTGAAAACTTACACATCACAAGATAGGCATAAGATTTTCCATTCAACTTTGATGAATGGTGTCGAAGTTTCTGCCGTGACTTTTTTTGAAGAATAAAATAATCTAGTTAGAAATTTGGCACGATCATGTGATATATACCTACCCTATATATATACATAACTTTTTAATAAAAAAATTCAATCAAAATATAAAAAGATTAATACATTGAAAACTTACACATCACAAGATACGCATAAGATTTTCCATTCAACTTTGACGAATGGTGTCGAAATTTCTGCCATGACTTCTTTTGAAGAATAAAATAATCTAGTTAAGAATTTGGCGCGATCATGTGATATATACCTACCCCATACATACATACATACATACATATATATATATATAACTTTTTAATAAAAAAATTAAATTAAAATATAAAAAGATTAATACATTGAAAACTTACACATCACAAGATACGCATAAGATTTTCCATTCAACTTTAACGAATGGTGTCGAAGTTTCTGCCGTGACTTCTTTTGAAGAATAAAATAATGTAGTTAGAAATTTGGCACGATCATGTAATATATACCTACCCATATATATTCATAACTTTTTAATAAAAAAATTAAATCAAAAGATAAAAAGATTAATACATTGAAAACTTACACATCACAAGATACGCATAAGATTTTCCATTCAACTTTGACTAATGGTGTCGAAGTTTCTGCCGTGACTTCTAGTTAGGAATTTGGCGCGATCATGTGATATTCGAAGATAAAGAGACTAGAAAAGTGAGCCATTGACCAACGAATTGACACGGATACTGCCATCGCATCCACAACAAAAACTTCAACTAAATGTTTGAGATGGTCGATAAAATAGAACTCGTCAAGTCGTCTAAACTTGACGGGTTCAGACGACTTTCACAGTAATTTTGGTCAGTAATTTTCGTATGAATATGATTTTCAGAGTAATTTTGGTCAGTAATTTTCGTATGAATATGATTTTCACAGTAATTTTGATATGATCAGAGCAATATGATTCCCGGCATGCTGAACCATTATTTTCATATTACACAACAAGTTTACTAACTATTCAAATTTTGGCCTTACCTGCTGCACATTCATCAAATTTGATTAATTGGATTGGTAGTAAAATAATGTTGCAAATATCATTGAAACCCAACATCCAAGTTTTGTTGCGTAGGTTTGATTTTAAAATGAAGTTTCATTTTATCAGTTTTTCATCGACATAAACAAGTATTTTGTTTACATATATCATGCCAACCCCAATGATCTATTTTGGTTGTTTGTAGATATTGATATAATTTTTACTTTCATCAAGCAGAAATGTTGTAGCACCAGGACATGATGAGATCTTATTTCATGGATTCATCCCAAAAACTTCTTGTCTCAATTACCGATATTCTTGTATTTCATTTGGCCATGGAAGATGTTAAATTGAATGGATTTCCTAGTCCAAATGAAGTAAGAATTGGGGTTTTGAACTATATTGACCTTGAAGATGGAAAATAAAGAACTTTTTAAATTGTGGATGAAGCATAATCTTTTTCTTCATCTTGTGTACAATCTTCCAATGCTGCATTGGAACAAAATTTGGTGACATGTGTGTCTTGTGCATCTTCAAAGGCCTTGAACCAGAAATATGGTGATGATATAAACAAGTCCACCATGAAGAGATCCTTATCTAGGGAGAATATCTTCTTTTTCAGAAAAAAACAAGGGAAGGAATGCTCCCATCCTTCCCACATGAAATAATATATGTTTCCCAAATTTATTCTATAGATTTATTTTAGTTTTTAGAGGTATGTTTCAATATGTTTGGATAACTAATTTTTTGAAGTTGTCTCTGGTGCTTGTATTCAATAAATGAAATATTTTTATCTGATTTTGTTTGTGTAGGATATGACATATATTCAAAATGAGCTCCCACATTATTCCCACTCTTCACCTGGCTGAGCTCGGATCAAACTGCTCCGTGAATACAAAACATCTGAATTCACGAACAAACAATAAGAAATCATCTACTCCTATTCCCTCTGATGAGAACCAAGAACTAGACTTAAACCCACTCAGGAGGTGATGCAATTCAAAACCAAAAAGGGACTATGCAGAGCCTTGTAGAAAAACTTGACAGGAATGTAGATGGAATCACGGCCTCCCCCAATGCACCTAGATCTGACAGCTCCCAAATGATCCCATAAGTTGCAATAACTAATCAACAAGCATTCTTGTCCTCTACCCTGGAGAAGGATGGGAATAACTAAGACAAAGTATAGTCTACTCCATGGGACCCCAAATATCAAAACTCCCTCTTCCATTGACTATTCAGAATCTCAGGAAGCAATTGAACATTTTACTGAGCAAAGACTAGAGGACACAATCTTTGGGTCAGCTATGAGGAAAGATGAACACAAAACTTTAGTAGAAACATTTAGATGCAGAAAACAAGCTCCTCCTACAAAACAATCAAAGTAAACATTGAAACCTCTCTACCTAGCTCCTTTAAACCCCTCCATATCTTTGGACAAGGAAGTTTTACAATCAGTCCCAGTCAAAAAAAAATATTACTTTGGTAGAGGAGTTATTTTTCAGTTTGACAACCTTTGGTCAAACCTCCTAGATCTAAATGTATGGGTCTCTGAGTAGTGGAAGCCTCTCCTTAAAGGTATGCTCGAATTGTATCCTTATGGAAAAGATTTATTTATTTACTTTTATCTTACCTCAGACAAAGACCTAATTACCCACAAATACCAAAATAGATCATGGTATTTTTAAGGTTGTTTATGTTGATGAAAAACTGACAAAATGAAACTCTTAGCAGTATTGACCTTGAAGATGGAAAATAAATAACCTTTTACAATGTGGATGAAGCATAAGTTTATGATTCATCCATTGTATAATCTTCCAACACTACATTGGAACAAAATTTTGCTACAAATATGTCTTGTGCATATTCAAAGGCCTTGAACAAGAAATATGGTGATGATAGAAACAAGTCCACAATGAAGAGATCCTTATATGGGGGGATATCATTGAAACCTAACATCTATGTTTTGTTGGGTAAGTTTGATTTTAAAATTAAAGTTTCATTTTATCAGTTTTTTATTGACATAAACAAGTATTTTGTTTACATATCTCATGCCAACCCTAATGATCTACTTTTGTTATGTGTGGATATTAATAAATTTTTTACTTTCATCATGTATAAATGTTATAGCAACAGGCCATGATGAGATCATATTTCATGGATTCATTCAAAAATTTCCTTGTCTGAATTACCAATATTCTTGCAGTTCATTTGGCCATGGAAGGTAGAAAATTGAAGGGATTTTGTAGTCCCAATGATGTAGGAATTAGGGTTTTGAATAGTATTGACCTTGAAGATGGAAAATATAAAACCTTTTACAGTGTGGATGAAGCATAAGTTTTTGCTTCATCCCATGTGCAATCTTCCAATGATGCATTTGAAAAAATTTTGGCTACATATATGCCTTGTGCATATTTAAAGGCCTTGAACAATAAATATGGTGGTGATAGAAACAAGTTCACCATGAAGCGATCCTTATTTGGGGGGGATTTATTCTTCTTCAGAAAAAATAAGGGAAGGAGTGATCCTATCCTTCCCATACGAAATTATATGGGTTTTCCTAATTTATTATATAGACCTATTTTGGGTTTTAGAGTTATGTTTCAATATGTTTGGATAATTAATTTGTTGAAGTTGTTTATGATGCTTATATTCAATAGGTAAAATATTTGTATCTTATTATATTTATGGAGGATATAACATATATTCAAAATGAGCTCCCACACTCCTCTTGTTGCTCTCCACTTGGCTAAGCTCGAATCAAACTTCTTATTGAACACATAATATTTAAATCCATTGATGTAAAATAGGAAATCATATACTCTTCTTCCCTATAGTGAGAACAAGAACTAGACTTCCACCTAGTTGAGAGGTGATGGAGTTCAAATCCAAAAAGGCACTATGTAGAGCCTTGTAAAAAAACATGATGGGATTATAGATGGAATCATGGGCTCTCCCAATTCACGTAGATCTGACATCTCCTAATGATCTCTCAAGTTCCAACAATTGATAAGCTAGAATTCTTATCTTGTACACTAAGGAAGGTTGGGCATTACTTAGACACAAAGTATAGGCTACTCCATGGGAGCTCAAATCTTAAAACTCCATCCTCCATTGACTATCTAGACTCCCATGAAGTACATGAAAATTTTATTAAGCAAAGATAGAAGGAGACAATCTTTGGGTCATCTCAAAGAAAGTATGAGCAGAATTTTTTTATAGAAATGTTTAGATGCATACAACAAGCTCCTCATATACATAAGTCAAAGTAAACATTGAAGCCTCTCAATCTAACTCATCTAAAACCCTCCATATCTTTGAATAAGGAAGCTTTACAATCAGTCCTGGTGAATAGAAACTCCTATTTGGGCGAAGGAGTTATTTGTCATTTTAACAACCTTTGGCCAAACCTCCCAGATCTAAATGCATGGCTCTCTGAGTAGTGGAAGCCTCTCCTTAATGGTAAGCTCAAATTGTATCCTTGTGCAAAATATTTCATTATAGTTTTTTTCCATCTTACTTTAGACAAAGACCTAATAATTGACACATAATGAAACTTGGGTAGGAAACAAATACTTATAAAACCTTAGTTTCAAAGCATCAACCCACTCACCAAATATTTTTAAACCAAACCCATTTAGGTATGCCTACCCCATCTTCCCTTTATTTTTTGATCTAAACCTTATTTCAAAGTAGTAGGAATCTCATTGGGTAAATTCCAATAGACTGACATTACCACTTGTATGTTCTCCTTCAGCACTTTTACTAGAAGCTTGATAATCCTTGATATGTATGTTGATCTTACGACCTTTTTTAACCTGATTGTAGAAGATACTATGTGGAATCAACCCCTGGACTATTAAGGTATACCTTTTAGGTGTTGCAAGTGTTTTAACATTGGGCATATGACCTTAAATTGTAGAAACTTTAACAAAAGAAAGGATGAACCAACTTGGTGAAAGAATTCCCCCCCTGATCTTCTGACAGTGTATGGACTTGATTTTCATGAATCTTTAGACTTAGAAAAGGAAGCTAAGGAGGAAGAGGAACTCCATACCCAAAGAATTAAATGCTTGGTTTCTATAGTTAGGATATTCACAGAGGCATAAGTGTTGGAAGAAGCTAATGTTTCAATTTCAAATGTTATAAATTAAACATAAAAATTACGGAACAACTTATCTCTAGTGAGGTAGAACTTGAGATTGATATATCTAGCTCAAGGGCTGAACTAATGGAGCACTCATAAGAAAAATTGGATCCTTTTAATACTATTGAATTTTATTTACCCTTCTCCCTATAGTGTGAAAAAAAAATGGGGAGTGGAATCAATTGCAATAAAATAAAATAAAGGTAAGTGCAAAAAAGGTAAAAAGGAAAAAGATACAATCCACATATCTTCTAGTATGACCCTTCACTTTGTTGGTTCCTAGTCAGTTCTATTGAGGGTGAGTGGAGTTCTCACAGAAGCTTGTTGTAAGGTTGACAAAGAAACATGTTTATTTTTTGTCATTTTTTATTTATTGTGAGCCACTGACACAAGTGCCCCGTTTGATCTTTAAAGTTTTACCTTTCTCTCCATTGTATTAGGTTATAAAACCTCCGAAAATCTATATTTAACTCTATCAAATAAAAAAGGGAGGATATGAGATCATAAGTATGAATTAAAAGATTTTTTTTGAACTCTAGATTTCATCCTAATCATATATTTGTTCATCTGAAGATTAGGGTTGTTGATCTCTTGGATGGATCCTCTTATGATTGATTTAAGAAGTGTTTCATTTTCTCAAAATTTTAAATATGTTAGAATCTCTCTTTAGATTGTTGTTAAATGGTTAAATTTAAGTTGTTATCAACATATATTATATAAAATGACCTTAAACATATTATCTGTAATATGATTTAATGTCTCCAAATGACCATAATTTTTATATGGCCAACCACTTTTTATTCACATGTAGAGGTTGTTGTAGGTGGTTTTTTAAATTTCCAGTGACCTATTTTAATCACTATTGATGTTTTTTTCATCTGTGTTGCTTTGTTATCTACATCTTTCTACTTGTTAGTCTCAAGATGCTCCAAGTAGAGTATAAAACCACATAAACATATTTATATTGGTTCCTTTATTGTTTATTATTGAACACCATCTTTTTCTATTATAATCTTGCTCCAACATTTTTGTCAGGATCCCTACTCCTTGAGAGTACACTTGATTACCTTTGTATAAGCAACTAAACATGAAATTAAACCATAATAATAAGTAACTAGAATTTAGAAACAACACAGAATATGAGAGACAATACAACCTTGTATTAATACTCTTCCAGAAGGAAATACAATAAATAAATCACACTCTTCCCACACCTCTTGGGCGTACCAGTAACTCTCCCTCAAGAGTTGTCTCTCTCAATTACAAACAAATCAACTCAAACACAGAGTTGTTGTTTCAACCAGTCAGTAACAATAATGCCAGTACACCAACCAATAAGTGACAATCAACTCAACCGTTGTTTCCTACTTCTAGTACCAAGTACTCAAAGTACTCCAAGTAGATCTCCCTGATCTTGCTCCTTGTTGTGTTGTAGATCTCTTTTGACCTTGCTATCCCATAGATCTCCTTTGACCTTGCTCACACACACACCTATAGATCAATTGACCTTACTTACCATGTACATCTTCTACTTGATCTTGCACAACCTGTAGATCAACCTGGTCTTGCACACTTGCAGACCCTCTAGATCTTAGACACCTGGAAGAACCCTTGTCCTTGCCTTTGCAAGTCCTTATGATTCTACAACTTTAGAATACAGCGCCATGGGTCTCTTAAATAGATCCCATACAAATAATAATTAGACTTCCTAATTACAATAATTAAAAATGCAGACTCAAGACTAAAATTAGTCTTTTACATGCAAACTGACTGTCCGTCTAAAATTAGACTAGTTATTGAAGCGCATGCAAATACATGCACACACAGGCTGCCAACGTTGGTTCTTGTTTGACCGATGTCGGCTGACCCCTAACCGACGTCGGTTACTACGAACACTAAAGATGACCGATGTCGGTTGGCCTGCCGATGTCAGTTTCTCTGTAACTCAACGACCTCCTCCATTTGCATCAGTGAAGCTTTTAGCTCCACAACCTAACAATCTCCCACTTGGAGATAAATAGCTGCACTTGTACCTACACCTGTACCTATACTTATACCTGTAACTCACACACATAATTGGTGTTCACCTCTCCAACCAATCAGTAATAACCCTGCCAGTACACCAAACACTCTATAGTACTTCAAGTTGATCTCCCATGAACCTGCAACCTGCAATTCAATAGACCATACTTACACATGTAGATCTCCTATGAGCTTGCAACAACCTGCAACTCAATGATCTTACAATGGAAGGATCTTTCTTGCCTTCCTTATCAGCTCATAATTACAATACATGCCAATGGGTCTATAAATAGATACCAGACTTAAACAATAACTTAGACTCTTAATTTGGAATAATTATCCACGTAGCTCAAGACTCTAACTAGTCTTTACATGCAAACACTCCGTTCACTTAACTAACTATTCGTGCAATGAACAATTCTCGAACACACGAGCGACCGACATCGGTCCCTGCTTGCCTAGTGCTGCCGACGTCAATCATGCTACCGACACCGGTACTACTAGATATTTAGCAACCTTATTTTCTTCGTCTGCAAAGTTGAAGCTTTTAGCTCCACAACCTAACAGAGACAACATCAACCTGTGATCTTCCCTGTCTCTAGAAATACTCATGCCAAATAATTTCTTTGCTACTTCTAAATCCTTCATGGCACACCTCTGAACTAACTTTACCTTTAGCTCAACAATTCCCTGCATGTGTGACCTTGCAACAAGCATATACACCACATACAGTAATAGGATAATGTAGTTAATATTATCCAACCTAGTAAAGTAAACACAATGGTCACATTGACATTGACTAAAGCCATGCTTTGTCATACACCTGTCAAACCTTAAACGCCATTGTCCTGCAGCCTGCTTAAGACCATATAACCTGGCCTTCTATCTCATGTATCCATTCTCTACTTTCTTTAACCTAGAAATCCATTCATCTTTCAGTGCTTTCTTTCTGGCTGGCAAGTCTACCAAATCTCCCGTTTGGTTCTCTCCCAAGGAATCAATCTCCTCATTCATGCCATGCTCCCACTGTTTCCTAGATTCTACCTACATTGCCTCTTCAAAACTTCATGGTTCTTGACCATCAATGAGCAACAAGTTCAACTAGTATAAATAAGGGGAATAATGAATTTGAGGCTTACTTACCCTTTCAGTCCTCCATATGGGTGTTTGAGACTCCTTGTGTTATCTGCCCAAAATCCGTTCTCAGGTCAACCCTGGTCTGCGCCCGACCGATGTCGATTCCACCTGATCATCGATGCCAGTTCCTTGACCAACGTCGGTGTCCACCTAGTCGCTAATGTCAGTTCCTTGACCGATGTCAGTCTCTACCTGCCCGACACCACTTACTCTAGTCTGCACATGACCGACGTCGGTACCTTCCTGTTCAACGTCAATTCTCACCTGATCGATGTTGATAACTATGTTTTCCTATGAGTGATGACTTTTACCCATGAGCTCACTTTGGATCATAACCTTGTCCAAACTACCATGCTCAAAATTATTCAGCCCCTTGAGCTGATCTCTGTAGAATCATCTCCTCTATGAAAACCAAGGCTTTCAAGTTCTTAAGTTTGTCAAAGACATCATACTTCCTCTTAAGAACATGCATCCCCTTCTTATTCATGTGACCAAGCCTATAGAGCCACATCTTCACATCTACATCTGAAGTAGATAAACTAGAAGGAGAATCAGTAATACAAGTAGATAGATAAAGCGTACCTACTTTCTTACCACATGCTAATTCAAGTGCACACTTGAAAACTTTCCAAGATTCTGCTGAGAGTAACTGTGCAACCCTCATCACCCAACATTCCTATAGAAATTAGACTCCTCTTCAGGATTGGAACATGCATGACCTCCTTCAACACCCATGTGTTGCCCGTCTACAATTTCAGTCGCACTTCCCCTTTGCCAACAATTTGACAAGGCTCACCAACCCCTAAATAAATCTTTCCAAAGTCTCCATGGACATAATCATGGAAAAATACTCTATTTGGGGTTGCATGGAAAAAGGCAATAGAATCTAAAACTCAAGATTCTACTTTATCCAAGTAACATACAAGAGCATCTTGTGCAATAATACCTGCAACATCTATTTCTTCATTTTCTTCATGCTGATCATCTACCAACCAACAATCTTTCTTTACGTGCTCTTTCTTTCCATAATACCGTAATTGATTATTCTTGCCATTGAATTTTTATATTCTTAGTGTGCTTTATTTTGCCATTGCTTTACTCCCACTCAATCAGAAACCCTTGAGAGTGACTTGTAATCAAAAAACACTTAACATGCTCTAACCACCTATTAGTGTACCTAACCAAGCTCTAATACCAATTATCAGTGGTATCACTTGGTGATCCTAGCTTTGATACCAATTGTAAGTGGTATCACTTGGTGAACCTGGCTCTAATAAACCTGCTCTGATACCAATTATCAGGATCCCTACTCTTTGAGAGTACACTTGATTACCTTTGTATAAGCAACTAAACACATAATTAAACCAGAATAATAAGTAACTAGAACTCAGAAATAGCACAGAATATGAGAGACAATACAACCTTATATTAATACTCTTCTAGAAGGAAATACAATGAAGAAATCACACTCTTCCCACACATACATACATACATACATACATACATATATAACTTTTTAATAAAATAATTAAATCAAAATATAAAAAGATTAATACATTGAAAACTTACACATCACAAGATATGCATAAGATTTTCCATTCAACTTTGATGAATGGTGTCAAAGTTTCTGCTGTGACTTCTTTTGAAGAATAAAATAATCTAGTTAGGAATTTGGCGCAATCATGTGATATATACCTACTATATATATATATATATCAAAATATAAAAAGATTTATACATTGAAAACTTACACATCACAAGATACGCATAAGATTTTCCATTCAACTTTGACGAATGGTGTCGAAGTTTCTGCCGTGACTTTTTTTGAAAAATAAAATAATCTAGTTAGAAATTTGGCGCGTCATGTGATATATACCTACCCCATATATATACATAACTTTTTAATAAAAAAATTAAATCAAAATATAAAAAGATTAATACATTGAAAACTTACACATCACAAGATACGCATAAGATTTTCCATTCAACTTTGACGAATGGTGTCGAAGTTTCTGCCGTGACTTCTTTTGAAGAATAAAATAATCTAGTTACGAATTTGGCGCGATCATGTGATATATACTTACCCCATATATATATATATATATATATATATATATATATATATATATATATAACTTTTTAATAAAAAAATTAAATTAAAATATAAAAAGATTAATACATTGAAAACTTACACATCACAAGATACGCATAAGATTTTCCATTCAACTTTGACGAATGGTGTCGAAGTTTCTGCCGTGACTTCTTTTGAAGAATAAAATAATCTAGTTAGAAATTTGGCACGATCATGTGATATATACCTACCCCATATATATACATAACTTTTTAATAAAAAAATTAAATCAAAATATAAAAAGATTAATACATTGAAAACTTACACATCACAAGATACGCATAAGATTTTCCATTCAACTTTGACGAATGGTGTCGAAGTTTCTACCATGACTTTTTTTGAAGAATAAAATAATCTAGTTAGAAATTTAGCACGATCATGTGATATATACCTACCCATATATATATATATATATATATATATATATATATATATAACTATATAACTTTTTAATAAAAAAATTAAATCAAAATATAAAAAGATTAATACATTGAAAACTTACACATCACAAGATACGCATAAGATTTTCCATTCAACTTTGACTAATGGTGTCGATGTTTCTGCCGTGACTTCTAGTTAGGAATTTGGCGCGATCATGATATTCGAAGATAAAGAGACTAGAAAAGTGAGCCATTGACCAACGAATTGACACGGATACTGCCATCGCATCCACAACAAAAACTTCAACTAAATGTTTGAGATGGTCGATAAAATAGAACCCGTCAAGTCGTCTGAACTTGACGGGTTCAGACGACTTTCACAGTAATTTTGGTCAGTAATTTTCGTATGAATATGATTTTCACAGTAATTTTGATATGATCAGAGCAATATGATTCCCGGCATGCTGAACCATTATTTTCATATTACACAACAAGTTTACTGACTATTCAAATTTCGGCCTTACCTGCTGCACATTCATCAAATTTGATTAATTGGATTGGCAGTAAAATAATGTTGCAAATATCATTGAAACCCAACATCCAAGTTTTGTTGGGTAGGTTTGATTTTAAAATGAAGTTTCATTTTATCAGTTTTTCATCGACATAAACAAGTATTTTGTTTACATATATCATGCCAACCCCAATGATCTATTTTGGTTGTTTGTAGATATTGATATAATTTTTACTTTCATTAAGCAGAAATGTTGTAGCACCAGGCCATGATGAGATCTTATTTCATGGATTCATCCCAAAAACTTCTTGTCTCAATTACCGATATTCTTGTATTTCATTTGGCCATGGAAGATGTTAAATTGAATGGATTTCCTAGTCCAAATGAAGTAAGAATTGGGGTTTTGAACTATATTGACCTTGAAGATGGAAAATAAAGAACTTTTTAAAGTGTGGATGAAGCATAATCTTTTTCTTCATCTTGTGTACAATCTTCCAACGCTGCATTGGAACAAAATTTGGCGACATGTGTGTCTTGTGCATCTTCAAAGGCCTTGAACCAGAAATATGGTGGTGATATAAACAAGTCCACCATGAAGAGATCCTTATCTAGGGAGAATATCTTCTTTTTCAGAAAAAACAAGGGAAGGAATGCTCCCATCCTTCCCACATGAAATAATATCTGTTTCCCAAATTTATTCTATAGATTTATTTTAGTTTTTAGAGGTATGTTTCAATATGTTTGGATAACTAATTTTTTGAAGTTGTCTCTGGTGTTTGTATTCAATAAATAAAATATTTGTATCTGATTTTGTTTGTGTAGGATATGACATATATTCAAAATGAGCTCCCACATTATTCCCACTCTTCACCTGGCTGAGCTCGGATCAAACTGCTCCGTGAATACAAAACATCTGAATTCACGAACAAACAATAAGAAATCATCTACTCCGATTCCCTCTGATGAGAACCAAGAACTAGACTTAAACCCACTCAGGAGGTGATGCAGTTCAAAACCAAAAAGGGACTATGCAGAGCCTTGTAGAAAAACTTGACAGGAATGTAGATGGAATCACGGCCTCCCCCAACGCACCTAGATCTGACAGCTCCCAAATGATCCCATAAGTTCCAATAACTAATCAACAAGCATTCTTGTCCTCTACCCTGGAGAAGGATGGGAATTACTAAGACAAAGTATAGGCTACTCCATGGGACCCCAACTATCAAAACTCCCTCTTCCATTGACTATTCAGAATCTCAGGAAGCAATTGAGCATTTTACTGAGCAAAGACTAGAGGACACAATCTTTGGGTCAGCTATGAGGAAAGATGAACACAAAACTTTTGTAGAAACATTGAGATGCAGACAACAAGCTCCTCCTACAAAACAATCAAAGTAAACATTGAAACCTCTCTACCCAGCTCCTTCAAACCCCTCCATATCTTTGGACAAGGAAGTTTTACAATCAGTCCCAGTCAATAGAAATTATTACTTTGGTAGAGGAGTTATTTTTCAGTTTGACAACCTTTGGCCAAACCTCCCAGATCTAAATGTATGGGTCTCTGAGTAGTGGAAGCCTCTCCTTAAAGGTATGCTCAAATTGTATCCTTATGCAAAAGGTTTATTTATTTATTTTTATCTTACTTCAGAAAAAGACCTAATTCTTGAAAAATATTGGAACTGGGGTAGGTAACAACTAAATATTAAACCGTAGTTTCTAAGCATTAACCCACTCACCAAATCTTTTTCCACCAGAGCAATTTGGGTACACTTAACCGATATCCACATTCATTTTTGGTCTAAACCCTATTTCAAAGTAATAAGCAACTCATTGGGTAAATTGTAACAGACTAACATCACCACTTATATGTTCTCCCATACCACTTTTACTAGAATCTTGATAACTCTTGATTCTTCTGCTTATCTTCTGACCTCTTTTTACATGATTATAGAAGATACTACATGGAATCAACCCCTAGACTATGAAGGTCTACCTTTTAGGTGCCACAAGTGTTTTAACACTGAGCACATGACCTCAAACTTTAATAACTTCAACAAAAGAAAGGTCTAACTAACTTGGTTCAATAATTCCTCACCTGATGTTCTAATAGTGTTTGGACATGATTATCATGAATCCTTAAACACATAAAAAGAAGCTAAGGAGGAAGAGGAACTGCAGACCTAAAGAATTGAACACTTGGATTCTATAGTTGGAATATTTATAAAAGTAGGTGTATTATAAGAAGCTAAGGTTTGAATTTCAAATGTCACATTGAACAGACCAATTACTAAATAACCTAATATCTAGTGAGGTGGGATTAAAGATTGATACATCTAGTTCAAACGCAGAATTAATGGAGTACTACTAATAAAAATTTGATCCTTTTAATACTATTGATATCTCTTTACCCTTCTCTCTGGAGGGTACAAAATAAAATGGGGAGTGGAATGAAGTGCAAAAAAATAAAAATAACTAAGTACAAAAAAGGTAAAAAAGGTAGAAGAAACAATTTTGAAATCTTCTATTATGACCCTTCGCTCAGGTGGTTCTTAGTCAGTATTATTGAAGACGAGTGAAAGTCTCATAGAGGCTTATTATAAGGTTGACTTAGAAACATGTTTGTTGTTTGTCAATTTTTATATCTTGTGAACGGTTAGCATAAATGTCCCATTTGAGCTTTAAAATTTTACCCATCTTTCGATTGTATTATGTTACAAAACCTCCCAAAATTTATATTTAACCCTATCAAATAAAAAATGGAGGATATGGCATCACAAGTATGATTTAAAAGATTCTTTTTAAACTCCAGAGTTCATCCTGATTAGATATTTATTCATCTAAATATGAGGTTTGTTGATCTTTTGACTAATTCCTCCTATGATTGATTTAGGAAGTGTTCCATTTTCTCAAAATTTTAAATATTTTGGGATCTCTCTTTAGATTGTTGCTAAATGGTTAAATTTAAGTTGTTATCAATATGTCTTATATAAATTACCTTGAAACATATTATTTGTAATATGCTTTGATGACTAAAAAAAACCATACTTGTTATATGGTCGACCACTTTTTATTTCACATGTAGAAGTTGTTGTAGGTAGTATTCTTGATTTTTAATGGCCTATTTTAATTACTAGTGATATTTTTATTTATATGTATTACTCTGTTATGTATGTCTCTCCTTTTGTTAATCTTAGGATGCTCCAAACAATGTATACAACCACATATATATATATATATATATATATATATATATATGTCCATTAATTATTTATTAATGAACACCATCTTTTTCTATTAAACCCTTGCCCCAACATTATTTCATATCACCTTTAAAAAAAATAAAAAAAATATATTTAATTAATGGTCCCTTATATTTTTTTTTATGTCCCTTCATCCACATATTCTCATGTCCCATTTAAAAATAAAATACAAGTGTATTTTATAAATGGTCTCATTCTTTCTTATAATGATCCTTACCTTTTTATTAGTAATATGTATGTTTTTTATTATGTCTCTTTTGGATATATTTTCATGTCGGATTTAAAACAATGAATGTAAATGTATTTAATTAATGGTCCCATTTTCATAAATAATTAAATGTATATATTTTAATATCTAATCATACTTTAAAATGACGTGTAAATGATGTTTCAATGTAGAAATGGTGGTGTGGATTCTTACGAAGTTGAATTGTTTCCAAAGTCACATTTTAAAGTTAAGAAGACATTCCAACAACTAAATGTCAAATTTTATGTGACGAGATGGCGTTATATAAATGTGGATGGGTAAGGAACACCAAAAAACCAATACATTCTATGCAAGTTATTTAATTGAAAAAAAAAAAGCATTAATATGTTTCATTTTTTGTATTGTAATTAGTATTATATGTAAAATAATAATATCATCTAAGTAAAAGAAGAATCCAACATTATATATATATATATATGTATGTATATATTTATATATATATATATATATATATATATATATATATATGTATATATATATATATGTATATATATATATATATATATATATGTATATATATACATATATATATATATATATATATATATACATATATATATATATATATATATATATATATATATATACATATATATATATATATATATATATATATATATATATATATATATATATATATATATATATATATATAACTTTTTAATATTATCTAATAATTTTATATACCAAATCATTGAAAAATGAAAAGCATGTTGTAAAAGTATACAAAAATTAAACATTGAATACAAATAAATGTAATAATAAACACAAGATTGAATATTTTATAAATTGTAAATATCTATTTATCAGATTTTTATACATAATTTTTTAATAAAAAATTAAAATTATTGTACAAAAAGTTTGATACAATGAAACCATTACGCTGAATATATATCACAAGATACTTGTTGATGCAGAAGATTGCACCCTTGGCAAGAGGCCGAGCTCCTGCCTTCCTCACGCAACAATGGAAATTCCCCTCTCGCCTGTGGGACCGGCGAAGCTGGAGGGGAGAGTCTCTAGATAAGGGCTAGCTCCCTCTGATGTATCATTTAGGCCCTAGTTTTTCCTAATGCTAACAAATAAATGTAAAAAAGAGGGGGGGATGAAAAGAGAAGAAATGCTGAGAACATAACTTAAGCCTAAAAATGAAAAGGTGATACACAAGAAAAGGTTGATCTACTCCGCCCAAACACACACTTTCCACCGAGAACCAACTCCCATACACTTCATCTGACATGAGAAAACATTTTGCATTAGTGGTTCAGGGGTCCATGGAGATACAGGGAGGAAATAACTACCAGAGGCGTTCTTAGACACACTGCAGCAGCCAATCCACTTCACCTATACTCCTCTAGGGACACTTCTGACAGACTTGTGAAAGGAAACTCAAAAATTGCACCAGACATGCTGAAATCATTCTACAAAAGCATCAAGAAAATGACTTAACACAAAATCAAGGCATAGACACATACTAAAGATGCAAAACTCAGAATGGAGGTAAAAAATGCTATGTTTCAATTCAAGGTAAAATTCTGACAGAGCTCTGCCTTACAAGCCTGAGAGATTTTTTGGGCAGAGTTTTGCCTTAAGACTAAGAGATTGGATCCCAAATGAGAATTTTTTATAATATATAGAAAGAGGGAGAGAACTTGATGCCTCTTTTGAAAAGAGTTTGGCTCCCTTTGATGAGCTGGCCCATGTGCGCTGAAAACATCAGAAAGAGGAAGTCACTGTTACTGATGTCATTCTTCTAGAAGAGGCCTACTAGAACCATGCTGTATAATCACCAAAATTGACTTTGGCATTCAAGAATTAATGTGGAAGCACAAGATGCACCTCTTTTTTGCAAATAGATTGCGGTTTGTCCCCTCTTAAATGGAAACTGGAGAAGACGGGCCGCGTCATTCATTGTTTGCACCGTTTGGTGATCATGTGGCAATAACTCACCTCTCCTTTGCCACTTGGACTAACTTTGTCTACTTTTGCACTTTGTCTTCTTCCTTGTTTTGTCCCTTTCTGTTTCTTCAGCCCTTAGGGTGAGCTTCTGGCGGGTCGCTACATTCCTTGGGCTCTTTTCATAGTTGGCACACAAGCATTTAAAAAACCAACGGCTATTTCACAGCTTTAAATTGGACATCCTCGGGTCCGTCACCCTTGGACTTTCCTTCAGCTTCTTGCTTTGCCCTTTTCTGTGGACTGCCTTCTTAGCACCTTCCCAAAGGGAAGGTGACCCTTCGGCCTTTGGGAAATGCCCTTCATTTTGGCCGAGAGTCCCTTGCAAGGGCACCTACCCTTCGGGGTCCTTTGACTCTTCGGTGGGTCTTTTCTTTACTTCCAACTTTTTCCGCAGACAAAAGGTCCATGGGAATTGGCCACTTTGGCTTTCCCCGGGCTTTTGGCTTCGGGCCTTTTCCCGTGAATAAAAAGTCTGCGGGAATTGGCTGTTTGACTTTCCCCGGGCCCCGCAAACAAAAAAGTCCACGGGAATTGGCAGCCCTTCCGAATTCCTTCGAGCTTTTTGTCCGAAGGAATTCCTTCAGACAAAAAGTTTGAAGAAATTTGTCTTCACCCTTTTCTTTGTTTTGGACCCTCTTCGGGCAGCCCTTCCGAATTCCTTCAGGCTTTTTGTCTGAAGGAATTCCTTCAGACAAAAAGTCTAAATAAATTCATCTTCGACTGCCTTAAGCAAAATTCCAAAAAACTTACCTTTTTGTGGCTATCTTTCTTTTGAAGTGCTCCCTTCCCTCTGCAAGGGCTCTTGAACTCGGAACTGCCCTTCGCAAGGGCACTTGCCCTTCAGCTTTAGGATGCCCCCTTGAACGAAGCCGTTGAACCAACCCATTAAACCAAAAATGGTTCAACGGTTCAATCACTGCACGCTGAACCTTTGTTGAACCAAGCCTTTGAACCTTTCCCGCTTGAACCAACCGTTGAACCAATCCGTTGAACTAGTTCAATGGTTCAACACTACGTGCCGAGCCCTTTGAACCTGAGTGTTAAACCAACGTGTTGAACCAACGACTGAACCCACTGATTGAACCAAGTGTTGAACCATTTAATTGAACCGAGCGATGAACCAAATGCTTGAACTTTGTCAATGAACTAAGTGTTGAACCGACTGAATTGAACCAAGGTCGAAGCATTGAACCAACTGAATTGAACCAAGGCCGATGAACCTAATGCGTTAAACCAAGGCATTGAACCGGTTCAATGGTTCAAAGATGCCAACCTTCCTTGTGATTTTCTTCAGACAAGAGCCTGAAGAAGCCTTGCAAAACCCAGTACTCTCTGAACTGATCCTTCATGCGCCAAAAGACTAACCTGCAGAGTCCATAGAAAAACTTCTCCTATAGAGTCCGTAGAAATGGACCTGTAGAGTCCGTAGAAAACCTGGACTTGTGAAAAATAGAAAATGAAATGGCCTAGAACAGCAGGGGAAGAAGGCGACCGATTTTTGGCCTGTTGGGCAAAAAATGGTCAACAAATTGGTGACTCCCAGGGGAAGCGTTCCTGTTATGTTTAGAGACCAGTTGCCTTGTAGTCCATTGCGCACGGAGTTAGAATGCAGATTTGGAGAAAGGTTAGCAATAGCCCTAAATATCCAAGAATCAAACATGAATCTTTTTACCCCAGACACAAGGGAAAGCACACACAAGACTAAAAAACACTACTTGTGAAAATTGCACTTAGGGAAAGTAGGAAAGACAACTAGAAGCAAACTACTATGTACAACTAACCAAGTGCATTTGCTCCCCTCCTAGATCAAAGGAAAAACTTCTTAAGTCTTCTCCCTGGCAAGGAAACTTATGGTGCCAGACAAGTGGCTGAATGAAAAGGAGATTTGGTGACCTGCTCTTCTTGCCTACCACCTGGATTGGCTGGTATCTGAGTGGATCAAATTCGAACATGCTTCCAATATCTACGTACTCTATTTTTTCCTGGAAGCTTGTTGAATGCTGGTCCTTCATGCTGGTGCATTTCACCAAGAGAACAATGGCTATTGGCTCATCACCATAAGCCCTTTGATATGTATGGCTCCCTTGCAGTGCATCATGGTTTGACCCATTTCCTTCTGCTTTGTTGGAGATCCTGTCAAACTCCTCCTCTGCTTCCTCTTGGCCTTCTTGAAGAAGGGTGACTATTGTGATGTCTGAAATGGAATCACAAACTGATTGCTCATCCCACATAACATCACCTCTCTGTTCAAAGCTTTCTTCTTCAAGGCTTTCCTCAAGACAGGCACACCTCTCCCTCTTTTGCTCAAAGACTAGAGTCTCTAGTTGTTCAAAGACATCCTTCTGGTCTTCCTCCTTCTCAAGCCCCATGGCATAGTCATCCTCCTCATCAAAGCAACAAGAAAGTTAGTCGAACAAGGCGGGAGAGAGCTCACCATGCTTATGTTCCTCCTCGTATTGCTGGAACATTTGCATGTATGTGTGACCTGATTCTTCTCCATTGTCAATAATGTCCTCCGAAGGAGCATGGATGATGATTTATTCTTTGTTGTTGCTCATGATAACCTCCTGGGAAACTACAGATTGGATCTTCTGCTCCTCACTTGCCTCCTGCAGAACAGTTTCCTCCTTGAGAAAGGGTGAAGTGGAAAAAACATGTGGAAGAGGAGGTAGTTATTGAGCTAGAATCAAATGATTCTCCTCCTTCCACTTGGCCAGCACTTCATCAATATCAGGTGTGGCCTGATATCTCTCTTGGAAATGTGTAGGTGGGGTGTGTTCAGGCATGGAATGTGCCGTTGGGTCCGAACCGTCCATCACACACTGGCTGAGGAAACTCTCTTTAGATTCCAACTCTGCAATTCTTCTGGCCATATCCTCTTGGAAGAGCCTTTCCTGGAGGTCACAATCATCATCGAGAGTAGGAGTAGCCTCATATTTTTTAGGTTTTTGAGCAAAACCTTTCTTCTCTTCCTTCCTGCCCCATGATTCTACTATTTGCTTCTAGTTCAGGATCTCAGAATTGGAATTTTGCTCCTGTAAACATGCAGCAACTTTATTTTCTCCAAGGTCCTAGGGCTCCTCTATGAGGTCTGAAAGTTCTATCTCTCTTTCATGAAGCAGTCTCATCCTAGCTTCTAAATCTTCAAGTTGTTGGGCTATATTATCCTGAAAGAGTCTTTCTTGGAGGTCACCAGCATCATCCTCTTCAAGGCTCTACTCTGGTTCCTGGCATTCCTTCCTCCAACTCAGAATTTGCACATCACGTTGAAAGACTTGGGGAGGTTGAGGAATGCTAGGAAGAGACTGTTGATGCACTGGAAGAGTCTCTAGAAGAGGGACGTGTTGGCTTTTAGTACTCCCCCCAATGGAAGATTCACAATACAAGGAATTGAGAAGATTGATCTCCATGGGGGGTTGCTCTGATGCCCTTTGATGTTAGAAATCCAGGCGCATGGGATTGAGAGCAGATGCATCAGATGAACTGGAGTGAGCAAGTTCCATCTGATAGAAAAGATTTGGTGTACAAGAGGGGGCTTTCTTTAGGATAGGAGGGGGCATGTAAGGCTGACTGCCTTGAATGAATGAATTCCTCCATTTTGCTACCTCCTCCTCCATGGATTGAAAGGCCTCAGCTTGCCTGAACAAACACGCCTCTTTGTACATCAACTCCTGATGATAATCATACTGCTCATCCAGTTTGTCTATTTCCATTACCTGCTTCTCGAACTCCAGCGCCACCTCTCTTATTGTTGAAGGGCAACTAGGAGAGCTGCTTGGGGTGATTCCTTGAATATCTTGAGCTTGATCATAGTCATATGAAGGAATACAAGGTCCATGATTTTGTGCAAAGGAATTATACATACAAAAATATGATTTCTGATGGCACCAGGCTGCTTAACTAGTGGATTTAACTCGGAGTCGCCATTGGTGTTGATGCAAAAGCCTCCAAAGGCTAGTTGGTTAAAGAACACACCAAAAATTCTTCAACTCTTTGGACAAAACCTGTCCTAGTTGGTCCCACTAGGTGTGCCAAAAATTGTTGATGCAGAAGATTGCACCCTTGGCAGGAGATCGAGCCCCTGCCTTCCTCACGCAATAATGGAAACTCCCCTCTCGCCTGTGGGACTGGCGAAGCTGGAGGGGAGAGTCTCTAGATAAGGGCTAGCTCCCTCTGATGTATCATTTAGGCCCTAGTTTCTCCTAATGCTAACAAATAAATGTGAAAAAGTTGGGGGGATGAAAAGAGAGAGAAATGCTGAGAACAGAACTTAAGCCTAAAACTGAAAAGGTGATACACCAGAAAAGGTTGATCTACTATGCCCGAACACACACTTTCCACCGAGAACCAGCTCCCATACACTTCATCTAACATGAGAAAGCCTTCTGCATCAGTGGGTCAGGGGTCCGTGGAGATACAGGGAGGAAATAACTACCAGAGGCATTCTTAGACACACTTCAACAGCCTATCCACTTCACCTATACTCCTCTAGGGACACTTCTGACAGACCTGTGAAAGGAAACTCAAAAATTGCACCAAACATGCTGAAATCATTCTGCAAAAGCATTAAGAAAATGACTTAACACATAATCAAGGCATAGACACATACTAAAGATGCAAAAGTCAGAATGGAGATAAAAAATGCTATGTTTCGATTCAAGGTAAAATTTTGGCAGAGCTCCGCCTTACAAGCCTGAGAGATTTTTTGGGTAGAGTTTTGCCTTAAGGCTAAGAGATTGGATCCCAAATGAGAATTTTTAAAATATATAGAAAGAGGAAGAGAACTTGACGCCTCTTTTGAAAAGAGTTTGGCGCCCTTTGATGAGCTGGCCCATGTGTGCTGAAAACATCAGAAAGAGGAAGTCACTGTTACTGATGTCATTCTTCTAGAAGAGGCCTGCTGGAACCATGTATAATCGCCGAAATTGACTTTGGCGTTCAAGAATTAATGTAGAAGCATAGGTTGCGCCTCTTTTCTGCAAACAAATTGCGGTTTGTCCCCTCTTAAATGCAAACTGGAGAAGACGGGTCGCACCGTTCACTATTTGCGCAGTTTGGTGATCATCTGGCAATAACTCGCCTCTCCTTTGCCACTTGGACTGGCTTTGTCTACTTCTACACTTTGTCTTCTTCCTCGTTTTGTCCCTTTCTACTTCTTTAGCCCTTGGGGTGATCTTCTGGCGGGTCGCTACGTTCCTTGGGATCTTTTCATAGTTGGCACGCAAGCATTTAAAAAAGCAACGGCTATTTCACAGCTTTAAATTTGACGTCCTTGGGTCTGTCACCCTTGGACTTTCCTTCGGCTTCCTGCTTTGTCCTTTTCTGCGGACTCCCTTCTTAGCACCTTCCCGAAGGGAAGGTGACCCTTTGGCCTTTGGGAAATGCCCTTCATTTTGGCCGAGAGTCCCTCGCAAGGGCACCTGCCCTTTGGGGTCCTTCGGCTCTTCGGCGGGTCTTTTCTTTGCTTCGAGCTTTTCCCACGGACAAAAAGTCTGTGGGAATTGGCCGCTTTGGCTTTCCCTGGTCTTTTGGCTTCGGGCCTTTTCCCGCGAACAAAAAGTCTGTGGGAATTGGCCGTTTGACTTTCCCCGGGCCTCGCAGACAAAAAAGTCCATGGGAATTGGCAGCCCTTCTGAATTCCTTCGAGATTTTTGTCTGAAGGAATTCCTTCGGACAAAAAGTCCGAAGAAATTCGTCTTCGCCCTTTTCTTTGTTTCGGACCCTCTTCGGGCAGCCCTTCCGAATTCCTTCGGGGTTTTTGTCCGAAGGAATTCCTTCGGACAAAAATTCCGAAGAAATTCGTCTTCGACTGCCTTAAGCAAAATTCCAAAAAACTTACCTTTTTATGGCTATCTTTCTTTTGAAGTGCTTCTTGCCCTCCGCAAGGGCTTTTGAACTCGGAACTGCCCTCTGCAAGGGCACTTGCCCTTCAGCTTTAGGATGCCCCCTTGAACCAAGCCATTGAACCAACCCATTGAACCAAAAATGGTTCAATGGTTCAACTGTTCAATCATTGCGTGCCAAGCCTTTGTTGAACCAAGCCTTTGAACCTTTCTCGCTTGAACCAATCGTTGAACCAATCCGTTGAACCAGTTCAATGGTTCAACACTGTGCGACGAGCCCTTTGAACCTGAGCGTTGAACCAAGTGTTGAACCATTTGATTGAACCAAGCGATGAACCAAATGCTTGAACTTTGCCGATGAACTAAGCGCTGAAGCGTTGAACCAACTGAATTGAACCAAGGCCGATGAACCTAAGGTGTTGAACCAAGGCATTGAACCGGTTCAATGGTTCAAAGATGCCAACCTTCCTTGTGATTTTCTTTAGACAAGAGCCCGAAGAAGCCTTGTAAAATCCAGCACTCTCTGAACTGATCCTTCATTCGCCAAAAGACTGACCTGCAGAGTCCATAGAAAAACTTCTCCTTCAGAGTCTGTAGAAAACCTGGACTTGTGCAAAATAGAAAATGAAATGGCCTAGAACAGCAGGGGAATAAGGGTACCGATTGTTGGCCTGTTGGGCAAAAAATGGTCAACAATACCCATAAGACTTTCCATTCAACTTTGACGAATGAAAAACCTACCATTCAATTGATATATTTTCCATTCAAAGATAAGTGGTGTAAAAACGTGAGCCATATGAGGGATATTCAACGAATGGAGTTTGGCGTGATCATGTGATATTCAACGAAGATAAGAGGCATAGAAAAATGAGCCATCGACCTACGAATTGACACAGATACTGCCACCGCATCCAAGCACGAATTTTCCATTCAAAGATAAGTGGTGTAAAAACGTGAGCCATATAAAGGATGTTCAACGAATGGAATTTGGCGTGATCATGTGATATTCAACGAAAATAAGAGGCGTAGAAAAATGAGCCATCGACCTACGAATTGACACGAATACTGCCACCGCATCTAAGCACGAATTTTCCATTCAAAGATAAGAGGCGTAGGAAAATGAGCCATTGACCAATGAATGGAATTTGGTGTGATCATGTGATATTCAACGAAGATAAGAGGCGTAGAAAAATGAGCCATTGACCAACGAATTGACACGGATACTGCCACCGCATCCAAGCACGAAATGCAACCATTTCGATAAAATACAACCCGTCAAGTCGTCTGAACTTAGGATTCAAATTAGAAGCCCACGATTTCCGTCCCCTATGGCGGTCAGCAAGGTAATATTTCCGGCTGTAATGGCAATGGTATTATTAGCAAACGTTGCTATAGCAGATGACTATGAAATTAGTGATGAAGTTGGGCATGGCTGCAGCCCATGGCCATATGTGAATGGCAGTGCTTTCCGGAAAAATCTGGATGCTCTTTTGGCAACTCTTGTGTCAAAACTCGCTAATTCCAAATTCGCTATTTCTGGGAGCAACATTTACAAGACGGATCCCGTGTATGGCCTCGTTCAGTGTAGGAGCTACTTAACAGCCGACCAGTGCTTAGACTGCTTCACCCTAGCCAAGGACAAAATTAAAAGATATTGTGCTGGAAAAGATGGAGCAAAAATGCATCTGGATGGCTGTTCCTTTCGCTACGAAAATCACAGTATCTCTAGTCGTGAGGGCGTGGACCCTGGATCTGTAATTTTATGTGCTTGATGCCGCGACTATTATCTCAGCTCGTGATTGATGCCGCTGAAAGAAATGGCTATGCAGCTCGCTCCATTGCTGTTGGCACTGGTACTATATATGCTCTCGCTCAGTGTTTGCAGTTTCTCGACAATACGGCTTGTAATTACTGCTTGAACTATGCTTCCACAAGTCTAGTACAGTACTGTCTTCCCCAACACGAAGGGCGTAGCGCGCCGGCTGGTTGTTTTGTGCGCTACGCAAATTACTCCTTTTCCAAAGACAATATTTTCTGTACGATGAATTTCTCTATTATTGTATTCTGTTTTTGGAAACGATTCAATATATTATGTCATGTATTGAACATATTTTGGTTTTTTACAGCAAATTTGTCTGCGCCCTCCAACCAACAGCAAAGTAAGAAACTTCCTATATTGTTAGGAAGCGTCGGAGGAGCCGCCATGATCGCAGCCGTTTTTGTTGTTATTGTTTTTAAGAGGTTTCGTGTACGCGATGCGAACAGAGGTACTGTAATAATCCCAAAACCTTCTTGTCATGTCGGAGAAGTTGTTTTAATAGAAATAATGGAGTCATAATGTTTTATCCAGATAAGAATCTCGCTGTGATACAAACATTAGAACAAGTGTTTTTTGATTACGAAGCTCTCAGATATGCCACCGGAAATTTCGACTGTGGGAATTTGATTGGAAGAGGAGGATTCGGGGATGTTTATAAGGTGAAAAATTAATATTGGTTTAAGGTTTAGGTTTTGCGGCTTTGTTTGATATTGAGTATATACGTTTCATGAGCAGGGGACACTTGTCGACGGAAAAATTATTGCCGTGAAAAAGCTAAGACGAACGCAATCGAGTCAAGCGACGGATGAGTTTGTAAAGGAAGTAGAGCTCATCAGCAGCGTCCGTCACCGGAATCTGGTTCGTTTGCTGGGATGTTGCATGCACGGCCAGGAAGGCTTGCTTGTTTACGAATTCATGTCAAACAGCAGCCTTGATCAGCATCTCTTCGGTGCGTCTCGCTTTCATTTCTCCTCTTTCGAAATGGAAGCGATTAACAATCTTTATGTTCTTAAGTTACTCTTGGCTTTCAGGAAATCCCGGGAAGCACCTGGACTGCGATGCCCGTTTCAGCATAATATTGGGCACAGCTCGAGGCCTTGCATATCTACACGAGGAATCCAACGTTCGAATTGTACATAGAGATATCAAGGCTGGAAATATACTTCTCGACGAGAATTTTCAGCCTAGAATAGCAGATTTTGGTTTGGCTAAATTCTTTCCTGAAGGGGAAATGCATGTTTCTGCTGGATTCGGAGGAACAATGTAAGTGCATTTGTGCTTTTCGGCGTATCAAAGCCACTCTGCAAAGTTACCACTAGCCAGATTGATTTATTTTATCTATTATTTTCTCTGCTCAGAGGGTATACTGCACCGGAGTATGCACTGCGTGGGCAATTGTCTGAAAAAGCTGACGTTTACAGTTATGGGGTGCTGGTTCTTGAAATTGTAAGTGGAAGAAAGTGCATCAATCAAAAAATTCCGGAGCCTCTGCAGTTTCTTTTGGAATGGGTGAGTCGTATAATATGTTGCGAGTCCTGTAATTTGTTAAAATTATCTACAAACCATGAAAATATCTCTGTGAATTATTGTAGGCTTGGAGACAATACGAGAGCAACCAAGTATTAGACATTGTTGATCCAAGTTTAGGAGCAGACTACCCAAGAGACCAAATGCTGAAAGTGATTAGGGTTGCCCTTCTTTGCACTCAGCCCTCTCCAACGATGCGTCCCGCAATGTCGGAAGTTGTGGCCATGTTACTCAGTGATTCTGAGATTTTCGTGAGACCGACACAGCCGGCTTTTATAGATGCGAGTGGCCGACGTTCGCCTTCCATTTCAGCAAATTCAGGCGAATCTCAATCTTACGGAACACTCTCCATGTCTTTAGTTTCGCGCTAGTTACTTATTCTGATTGCCAATAATTCAAGAAGTGGAAGTGTGTTTCAACACGTAAGTCGAAGAGCAAAATTTCCGGTCAGAACATCCAAGTGTGGAAAATTTCAAGCCATTAGTGATGCGTAAATGTAACTCACATGGAAGTAAAGTTAAATATGATGACGTATATGTAAGTAGAGTCAAATAAAATAAGAACCGTGATGCTGTTTGTTTTAGTATCAGAAAAATATTTAGAGTGAAAATATTTTTAAATTTGTCTATTAAAATTATTTTTGGGCTGTTAAAGAAGTTATTAATACAATACTTGTTAAAATTATGCATAACAGTCATGCATAAAGGTAAAGTGATTGTTTCAACACATAAGTTGAAGAGTGAAATTTCACTTCAGATTTCAATTGATTAGAAAATGTCCAGTTAACACTCATGCATAAATGTAATTTATATGTAATTAAAGTTATATAAAACAAGAGTCATAATGTTGTTTAAAAAAATATTTATAGTAAAAATATTTTAAAATTTGTTTAGTATAATTTTTTTTTAAAGAAGTTATTAATACGAATAATTTTTGTTGTTATAATTAATTTACAAATAATATGTTTTATATTTGAAAAAATAAGAATTTATAATCACACCTATTTTGATTTGTATTTGAGAAAGAAAAACCTACAAATTAAAAAATCTAAAAATCGTAAGGTAATTCTTATAAATATAGTAGTGTTTAAGGTGTAGATACTTCATTTTCACCACATTCGCGTCTAAATTATGATCAAGTCAACTTTTCATAATCAAATACAAATTTAACCAAAGATTGTTAAATAAACCCAATTCTCCCAGAATTTTGATGTATGCATTCTATGATACATTGCTACATCCCTAACTAAGATAGTGCAATGCATTAGATCATTCAATTTGCTAAAAAGTAGCTGAATTCAATGCTTTGTTTGCAATTGACCCTCCAATAAATTAACCAAATTCTTCTATTAGCAAAACCTATCCTATCAAATTTGCATCACATTATCTTCGGTAACTAAGAACAATTATTTAAATAATATTATTTTATAAATGAGATTACATAGAATGCACATATTACAAATATAGATAAATCAATATTCCTATTTATCCTCATCATCCAAACAACTTGCCAATTTAATATTCAAATCAAATGGAAATACCCACCTTTTTTTAGAAAAAAATATCCCTTCTTACAAAAGTGTACCTCTTCTTAAAAAATGTTATCCCTTCTTACAAAGATTTTCCCTTCTCACAAAGGCTTATCCCTTCTTAAAAATCTTATCTTTTTCTTACACGCCCCATGTTCCTCATCATGGAGATGTAGAAGAAATTTTGCACCCTTTATCCTCATCTTGAGATGAATGGTTCATAATGATTCTGAAAGTCTATAAATAAGAGAATCACACCTCTCATTTAATCAAGCTTCCTAATGTAAACTTAATTTTTTAGATTATTCCAAGAAACTTATTCACTTTCTCTGATACCAAACCTAAGCCAAGACCAAGTGTAGATAAGGAGAGGTGCTTCCCATACAAGGAGCTAAGCATTGAGGAAGACTTCTACATCTACAAGCTGAGGTCAATCATTTTAGATTAATTTTCAAACATATTTTTAAGAGAGTTAAAAGTGTTATTTTTATCTTTCAAAATTACATTTCTTGTTTGTTAATCACATAACTCAACCTAAAAATTAGGTTTGAGAAGTTATGTCTTTAATTTATTTTGTTTTGTTTACTAACAATTGATTAACCTTTTTTGGATTATTGATCTTGTTCAAACCCCTTAGACTTAAATTATAAATATACTAGATTGTTTAAGAATACAATAGATATACAATGTTATCTATATTACAAGTTTCCCTTACCTAACCTAATACCACATTCATTTCTTGTTGAGTTTTGTTGAGACATAAATTCTTAGTTTTAATCATTAATATGAAGTGACATCACTTTAAAAAAAACCTAAGATGTAGGATGATGGGTTTCTAAAATATCATTTCATGAGGAAATATAGCAACGAGAATAAGAACAAAAATAATTAAACTATTACTAATGTTCTACCTTCTTGGTATTGTAAACATGAGATTTCCCTCAACTTATTAAGAAGATGGGATTGAATTCAAAGGTGTTGAACCTAAAATAAGTTATGTATTATTTAATTTATAGGATATTATTCTACACTCCATAATGTGATGGGATCCAAAGGTGACAAGCCTACAATATATTCTATATTATTTATCTTATAAGATATTTTCTTACATTCCATAATATGATTTTCTCAACCCTTACTGTTATTTTATAAACATAAAACCCTTGTACTAATAGAAAAAACTATTTTGGTGAGAAATTAGCTTGGATCCATGTATGCTTTCTCTTGATTACCATCTAAGGTTTGGTTTGAAATGAAAATAAAATAATTTCTATCTAAAGTTATTTCATAACTGCAACTTGGGTGGAGATGCAAATTATTATCCATAAGATAGTTATTAATAATATTTACATTATATATTTCTAAAGAAAAAATATTTGTGTGATTTTCTTTTAAAATTCATATAAACCTATATATTGATTACTAATTTAAAAAGTAAATAAAATGAAATCTAAATATAATTATTATAAAAACCTGTCATGAAATATAATGTAATGTACAACCTATCATGCATGTTATAAAATAATATCACGCATGTCTAAAGAAGAACAAGAAAATATCAAAGCAATATTTAACTAAGATACAATTCATAAAAAACATTACAATTTTGTTGTTGAAATAACACGTGATGACTTATCATTCAACAAAAGAGTCATCCCTCATTACCAAACAAATTCATCCATATATAAGCCAATAACAATCCCTCAAATTTTTACTAATGCTCTGTATTATAATAAATACAATGCTTTAGTGGAAGAAGAATATTTCATTCTCAACAATATATTTTATTAAGTCTCCAAAGTAATGATATTAATTAAAAATATTTTAACATATAAATTAATTGAAGAGGGAAGAACTACACTTCTATTCATCAAGATAAGAGCTCACCAAATATATCTTCCCAAAAAGGTATTAAGCAACATTATGTGGTTATCTTAGTCCAAATAAAAATTAGAGTTTAAAATTGGTCCACATGTAACCTAATGTCTTATTTACACTAACCTAAATATATATTATATTCTTGTAATTTAAGATTTGAGAAGAATTAGACATTCACTATTAGGTCAGGTCTTCGATTAAAGGTATTATTCATTGTACATTTATAGGTATGTGCAAAAAGTAGTTAATCTCAACCTGAAAAAAAATATATTCAACAAGATTCATTATCTTTTAATATCAACAATATGAAGACTAGAGCATTTCATTTTTAGTTAAGAATTACCAACATTTTTTTTCTATTGGTTAATCAACTAGTATAATTCTCATTTTAATTATGGAAATTCACAAGAGAATAATCATTTATGCTTAGATTAAATATTGTAATCCTTTTTGAGGATTTCCTATCTATACTAATTTTTTATTGTTTCAATTATAATTATAGTACCTGGGATATCTTATTCTATTTATTTTAAACATATAGTTATAGTCAACCGAAGAGATCCATTCCTCTAAATAAAGTAGAGGTATAACAATATGGTATACTATAAGTCTTGAGTATTTCATATATTAAGACAAAATAAAGGTACCTCCTCCTATAACTCAATCTCCATCTAAGATTTTTTACTTTAACATTCAACTAAGGAATACACAAATGGATTAATCATGAAATATGATTTTCTTATTCAAAAAATAATATTAAACTTTTTATCAATATTTATTTTTCTCCTTCCATGGTAAGACATTCACAAGGAAGGTATATCAAGTATAAAGGAATTTTTTCGACAACCTTGTTTCAATTATTCAACTATGACTCGACCCCTAAGGTAAAATTTGCTAATTTAATGGCAAAATCTCACAAGTGGAAGGGGAGTATGAAAACTATATAATTCCTCATTATAGAGTATATATATGAAATATAAGTAACTCACATGTAATCTTAATAGTATCTATTGACTAGAATGATGTTAATTTCTAAACACATCCATCACATAGTTAAAATCTTTACTAAGTTAACATCCCAATCACTTATGACATCTTAAAATTTTCCGCTTAGAGAGATATTATTACTATTAACTAATAAGGCAACCAAATTAATGGTTTTTCAATGAAAAAGTTCATCGTAAGTCTAATGTTAGTCAAATGAGTTTATTCTAATGTAAAACAAAGGACTTACGAAGAATAGTCATATAAAAACACAACAATTTTTATTTTATTTTTCTCATTTTTGTAGTCTAGTATCAATCACAATTGGTTGAAGGATTTAAATCTAGTAAAGAATAATCAATAAGAATAAATTGTTTCTTCTTTAATAACTTAGGTAGGGGAAAACAAAGCTACAGTTAAGGTTGTGATGTTTGTAATTCAAGAAGAGAGAGCCCAAAACAATAGTAGAAAAAGTAATCTATCAATAACAATTTCTTAGATTAATTTGTCTTAGATATTATTTAAGCAATTGAAGATTTTTAACATCTTCCATCAGCTTATAATACTTAATCAACATAACATAATCAACAATATTTTATTTTCAATTACTTCTATGTTAAAAGTATAATAAATTATAAATAAACAATAACGAAAGTATAAATTCTACATAATTAGCATATTTATATAGTCAACCAAAATAAGAACAATTAACTAATATAATCGTTTAATGATATTTATGGATTAAAACTTTTACAAGTATAACTATACACAAAAAGGTAACCCTTCAAAAAATAACAATCAAAGAGGTAATTTTCATCAAGAATAAGAAGAAATGTCTCATATATCTTTATTGACATGAAATGTAAAAAATTTATTTTATTTTAATTTATTTTCTTTGTTTTTTCCAATCAACAATACTCTATTCTAGAATTAACATGCAAATATAATCAGCATAATACTAGCAAGTTTCTTTTCCTCCTCCATAACAATCCCATGTCAATCGAATAATACTAACATTAACGGATTCCTTCACTGCTAATTGACTTGCACAAGCATGAAAAAAAACCCATATAAAACAACATAAGCTATGAAGGGAAGCTTACTTCAACAACATTATTTTCCTGTTCCTAAACCGCCTTGTTAAGAATGGACGAGGATTGTGCGGCCACGAAGGCTTGCTAGTTTACGAATTCATGTCAAACAACAGCCTTGATAAGCATCTCTTCGGTGGTACTCGCTTTCCTTTCTACTATTTCCTTACTACTCAACCTGTTCAGAGATTGAAGCTATTAACTTCGCCTGCGTTTGGAAATCGACAGACGTCGATTTTTAAAACCAGGGTGAATATTTAACATCTTTAGCAATCTAAATGCACCAGCAAGTTAGTCTTGGGTTTCATGAATTGTTTCTAGGGTTTTACCTTTTAATTTCTAACATTACAGGAAATGCTGGGAAGCACTTGGACTGCGATGCCTTACATATCTAGACGACGAATCAAACGTTCGAATTGTACAGAGATATCAAAGCTGGAAATATACTTCTCGACGATAAATTTATAGTATGTGTTGTTTATGAAAAATATTTATAGTGAAAATATTTTGAAATTTGTCGAGTATAAAATTTTGTTGTTAAAAGAACTTATTAATATAAGTAATTTTAATTGTTATAATTTATTTAAAAATAATATATTTTGTATTTTAAAAATAAGAATTTATAATTATATTTAATTTGTTTTGTATTTGAAGGAAAAAAAAAATTATAAATTATAAAATTTAAAATTAGTAAAATAATTTCTATAAACATATTAATATATAAGGTATATCATTATTGTAAAAAATCTGTCATAAAATATATTGTAAAAAAATTTGACTAAGAAAACTCCCTTCTAATTATAAGTTCTTAAAATATGTGTCAATATCACATAAATGCTATTACACAAAAGGTGGGGAAAGCAGAGTTCTTTTAAAGTGAATATATTTCATTTGAAAACTGCATTCAACATTCAAGCATTTAAATTTTGTTTTTACCTTACATAAAATTTATAAATTTTGTTAAAAGTTTTAAATATTTTTAATATAATTTTATTAAATATGAAAATTAATATTTATATAAATAATTTTCATTTTCAAACAAAATTATGTCGGTAAATTGGATTAGAAAATAGAAAGTTGAAAAATGAAAACAAAAATATTATATGTAATACAAGTTACTAGAATAATAATAAAAATTACATTTCTACCATCATACTACCTTTTTTTTATGTTTTACTGATTACAAATCGAAAAGCATATAAATAATATTATACATTATAATTAAATTTTTATAACAAATAAAACAACATAATAAACAAAATTATTATTACAAACATAAATCATTTTACAAAATTTTTACAGAACTTCACAATAAATTTTTTTCATACACAAACAGCATTAATGAAATCTCAAAGAGAACCATTTTAAAATATTTTTTTTTTCAAAATGAAATCTTTATTTTAAATCCAAATGACATTATATTAAAATTCAATAAAATGTTTAATGTTATGCCCCGACAAGCTTCCCATAGAAAAATCCAAACAATAGTAAGCTAGCTCATCGATAATTATATAATATCAATTCCACAAAAACATAATTCACAATCAATGTACTTATTATAGGAAGTAAGTGCACGATACTAAATACTGCAAATAAATCTTATGCAGCCTTTCGCGAATATGAATTCTATTCATAAGCATTTCTATGACGTTGACATTGTAGTTATGTACTGTTTTCCTTAATCATGTTGGAGGCTTATACAGTGGGTAAGGTTTTAAGATTAGTTTCACAAAAAGATAAAAACGGTATATTTTGTAATAAATAGTTTGGTTTTGAATAATGTTGATTTAGGAAAGTGTTGATGTAGAGCGGTTTTGTAGCGCATAATGTCATATTCGTGAAGTGTTTGGTTTCTTCATCGATCATGTTGTTGTTGCTGCTACGATGGGTATTATAATGAACTATTGCCCCTCTAAATTATTTTATATGGGTCTTTGTGGAAGGACAATATCTGTCAAGCGAACGACTATGTGACTTTTGTTCAAAACGGTTCAAGCCAACAGGAAGTCATTTGTGTAGGCATTGAGTTTCATGACATTAGGAACAATATAAAACCAATACAATGCTTGAGCATCAGGGAAGAGGGAACGTGATGTAATCATTTTTTTTCCCCTTTTGACTGGTGATTTTACAGTTATCTTTGCATGTGCCATAGATTTTTACCTTGTGTATGAATGACAAGTTATTTTTTTTTTTCTGCACGGTATAATGTTTCTGTGCATTTACATTCAGATGTTTCATATCAGCATGATGACAAATATAATTTATAATTTGTAATCGATGGTCACCATTGGGTATTATTAAGTTTGTAGCAAGCAATGCAGGAATCATTCTATCATGATGCCAAAAGTCTCGGGTTCCAAACGTGGAAAACACTTTTTGGTATATGTGATTATTAGGTAACAAATTTGTATGGCCATCACCATAGATTTGTATGCACGGTTGTCCGTCCCTTGTCCCCACACATTAGGAGCAATATTTTTCATTTTTGTATAAATTATATTTTATAACTTGCATCCTACGGCTGTTTTATATTTTCTCCATCAAAAGGGCAATGATAGTATTTAGATAAGGGGAAAGTAGTTGTGCTTACCTTGTCATGTGCTCATTGACAACATATGACCACGTAGGTCTGTGGCCATTAGGCATGTAATGAAATCTAGACCCCAAAATAATAAAATTTTGAGCTTGTTAGGTCACAATCACACCCACTTACAAACAAGTAAAAGGATGTTTTGCCTAGCTGGGGATGACCATGGGAAAACATGATTCTTATTGGTTAATATAATTAGGATAGGCCACTTGCAGTAAGACATAATTTATTTTTATTATAATAAATGGGTGAGAGATTGATAGGCATATAGCAATGAGTTACTGACTAATAATTGTAAGGGTGGTGGTTTTAGTTAAGTATTGCTATTGTCTACTCCATCATGAAAAAGTACAAGGATGACAATGTTGTGTCTGTCTTGCATTAAAATGTGAAACCATATCCCATAAAGTTTAGATTGGGGGAGAAAATAAGAAGGGATAGTTCAATTTTCCATAGGTAGTGCCAAGTGGGGAATCGTAATGGACTGCTCAATAGATATAATATTGCGAGGTCGGATTGTTTTTGTCTGCAAATAATTCACCGTTAAATTTTACCGTCAACTTTAGTTGTTAAGCATTGATTATTTTAAGGTCAATTTCAAATGATGCCCTTCCCACCTAACCATTCACTCATTTTTTGATTGGAGGATAAATATTTTACTTTTTTAATTTTTTTAAAATTAGGAGTTGGTATTAATTACATCTTTGTCCTTAATGTTAAGTAATTGATATATCCACTCTATTAATTTGTTGGATTATAATTCACCTTTAATATTTATAATGTTAATTTTTTTGTTAAAAAAAAAGAATTAAATTTTATTGTCGACTTTATATATTATGAAAAAAATAATAGTTTATTATTATTATTATTGTTGTTGTTGTTGTTGTTGTTATTATTATTATATAAGATGATGACGGATTTGGAATGATGGCGATGGGCACGTTCTAGTGGTGAGCTAGGGCCCTCGTGCCTTAGCTGTTGTTCCTGCTTTTCATTCATGGTGGCGACTGGCAGTTTTGCATGTTGGGTGAGAGGATTTTGTGCTGCCGATAAGGTGTGTGGGCACTGGTTGTGGGGTCTTCTAGTTTGGCTGAGTGTAAACACGTTATTCTGTGGTTTGGTGTGCTGTGTCAGATTTTGGTCAGAGGGTTTTGGGGTTGGGGACTGTGGGTTCCTATCCCATCTTTTGCTGGTGGATATTGGGATTGCCCTATGGAGAATCAGAGATTAGTGCTTTCTCAAATTGCCTCTGAGGATATGGAGATGGTTGATCCGTCTTCTTCAGCACAGGTCAATGGTGAAGGTCAGATGAGTAAACCTACAATGGGAGATGGAGTCTCATCCTCTAAAGGGATGCCTCAAATCAAAAAAGTAAATGGATGTCTGGAAAGATCTGAAGACTAGCCTGTGCTAGTTATTCAACCTTAGTAGATTTCAGAGGATGTTGAGTACTGGCATAACCATGCCCTTATTTGCAAATTTTTGGGCCTTTGGCTCTCCTTACCTGTGCTAGATTCTTGGGCTCGTCGAGTTTGGAATCTCGAAGGAGATATGGAGATTATTTTGGCAATGAACAATTACTTTTTGGTTATTTTCTCTTGTATGCCGGATAAGAATAGGGCATTTGAAGGAGGCCCTTATTTCTTTAACCAGGTGGGGCTTTTCATCAAGCCTTGGCACACGGGCTTTAATTCAGCTGAAGAGATCCCCTCGCGAGTACCTATGTGGGTTTGGTTGCCAAGACTTCCTTTGGAGTTCTGGAGGGAAGATATTCTTCACTCAATCTCACTACTTCTTGGAAAGCCTGTGGGAGAGGCTACACAAACTCAAGAATGTAAGGTAATCTCTTATGCTCGTATTTGTGTAGAAGTTGACTTAACTAATCCATTACCAGATTTTATGGAAATATGCATGGGATCCTCTTATTGGATCCAACAGCTGGATTATGAGACTCTCCATTTAGATGTCGAATTTGCCATGAATATGGCTATTTACTCCGCAAATGCCCAAGATTTAAGCCTACTCCCTTGGATGACTCTGGGTCTCTTAAGGAGGATAAGGGCAAAGCACCTGCATCTATGGTACCTATGGATAATGAGGGCTTTACTCAGGTTAAATCCCGTAACAAAGGCAAAAGTAAAAAAGAAAACCTGGATGGATAGACACAATGATGGTATTTTTAACAGATTTGAGGTTCTTGAAGACCTAGTACAGGAGGAAGGGATTCCAGTTGAGATTTCTTTTGGGGATAAGGGACTACAAGAAGTTTAGGAAGAAGGGGAAATGAAGGAACATTAGCTGCTTTCTTCAGAGGACCCTCAAAGTGTACAAATTGATGTGGATCTACCTGTTCAGGCTCAGGATACCAGGGATACCCAAGGGTCACAGGCTCTTATGAGCTCAGTTGTGGTGGTTACAGATCCCCCTATTCCTAAAGGGGCTTTAGATTTGGTTAAGAGCAGCAAAGCCCATCCTATTTTAGGCCTACAATAAAAATCCTTTAAAAAGGGGCCTCTTGATAAACCATCAAGGAGTGGCAGAAAGTCTGATCAAGATTATGGGGGACACTTTGGTTGAGTCAGGGTCTGTGAAACCCATTGATTCCCACTTTTCCCAACCCCATAAATGATTGTTCTATCTTGGAATGTCAGGGGGTTGAATAACATCCCTAGACAAAAGGCTGTTCATGGATTAATTGATTCTCAGTTACCTGATGTGGTTTTTATCTAGGAAACTAAGCTTACAGTGGACGGTTTGGAAATTTGTGCTTCTCGCATCTGGCCCCAAGGCAATTGGTATGGGGTGGGAGCTCGAAATAGTTTAGGGGGGTTGCTTGCTTCTGGAACCCGAGGAAAGTTCTCCCCTTATGGTGGATTTCTAGTCGATCCTCTATCTCTTTGGTTGCATCTTGTTTGGCGACTAGGGAAAGGTGCCTTCTATCCAATATTTATGCTCCTAGTGATATTATAGGCAAGTCAAATCTTTGGGCTCATATTAGCTACATCCGAGCCTTAGACCCATATCTCCCATGGATTTTTGCCGGTGATTTTAATTTTGTTATTAGTTTAGAGGAAAAATGGGGTGGAGTTGCCAGGTTGGACCCCTCTGCATATCTTTTCAGGGATATGATAGATTCCTTGAATCTCATTGATGTGAAGCCAAATAATGGTATCTTTACATGGAATAATAGGAGATGTGGTGCCGAGGCTATCTCAGAAAGGATCGATAGATTTTTGGTTTCATGTTATTGGATGAATGACCGGTTGCTCACTAGTTTAAAAATTCTTGACTGGAGAGGCTCTGATCACTGGCCTATCAATCTCTCAGTTACAACTTATGGAGTTTCCAAAAACCCATCTTTTAAATTTTAGTCAATGTGGTTAAGAGATCATTCTTTACAGGACCTTATGGAGGAGTGGTGGTATGAGGGGTTGCCTACCCATGGGACGGCAATGTTTAATTTATGTAAGAGACTTCAGCATGCGATGTACAAGCTTAAGAAGTGGAATAAAAAATGTTTTGGAAACCTACAGGCTCAGAGGATTGCTACATAGGCTAAGTTAGACAACATAACTCAGTTGATTCAGGATCAAGGGAGGACCCTTGACCTTAGTGAAGCTAAGTCTTTGGCTCTTAAAGGATTAGAGGAGTGGGAGCTTTAGGAGGAGATCTTCTGGAAGCAAAAATCTTGAATTGACTAGCTTTAGGAGGGGGATAGGAACATTGCATTCTTTCATAATTCGGTCAAGGCTTGGACACAAGGAAATTCTATCTCCTCTTTGATCTCACCTGAAGAGGCTCATCTCTCATCCAATGTCGATATTTCCAGGGTTGCGGTCAACTATTTTTCAAATCTCTTTTCTAAGAAGGGTCTTGTTGCTAGGGATGAAGATAGAGTGATCTTGGATTGTATTCCTCACATGGTCTCTACGGAGATGAATGAAGCTCTCTTACAGTCTATTTTGCTATCTGAGGTGGAGGGGGTGGTGTTTAACATGAAAACTGGTAAGGCTCTCGGCCCTGATGGGTTTTCGATTGAGTTCTTCCAGGAATTCTGGGAAATAATAAAGTTTGATCTCCTTGAGTTGGTTCAAGAATCTCATAAGAATAAACAAATGCTCAAGTCCATGAATTCTACTTTTTTGGTGCTCATTCCTAAGCAGGAGGGAGCTAATCAGTTGACTCAATTCAGACCTATTGCACTATGTAATGTTGTCTATAAGATCATTACCAAGCTGATTGCAGAGAGACTTAAGCCTCTTCTTAGCACTTTGATCTCGATGGAGCAGGGGGTTTTGTTGAAGGAAGACAAATTTTGGATGGTGTAGTGGTGGCAATGGAAGCTATTCATTCGATGGCTAAATCTAAGGAGAGGGCTATATTTATAAAGCTTGACATGGCTAAAGCTTATGATCAGGTGAGCTGGGAATTCTTATAGAGCATTCTCTTGGCATTTGGCTTTGCTGAAGAGTGGGTGAATTGTATTCTGAGCTATGTGACCTCTTCTTCCTTTTCAATTCTTGTAAATGGGGAACCTTCTGATTTATTCAGGGCTTCTCGGGGGCTTCGGCAAGGAGACCCTCTATCTCCTTATTTATTCATTTTAATGGCGGAGGGTCTAGGAAGATTTGTTAAGTCTCAAGTGGGACAGGGTCTTATTCATGGTTGGAGATGGAACGACTCTCTTCCTCCCTATTCTCACCTTCAGTTTGTGGATGATACTGCACTGATGGGCATTGCCAAAATTAGTGAAGCTATGAACTTCAGTTGAGCTTTAGACATCTATTTGAAGGCTTCAGGTTAGTGTATTAATGATGAGAAATCTTCCATATATTTCTTCAATACCTCCCAGCCTATTCAAATTAGGATTGCCAGGATCCTTAGATTTTAGATTGGTTATCTTCCCCTAATATACCTTGGGGTTCCCTTGTCTTTGGGATCTCAGTATCGTGTGTATTGGCAAGGAATCTTGGATAAGTTTTGGAGTAAAGTTAATCACTGGACTCTCAGGTGGCTTTCTTTTGCTGGGAGACTAGTTCTTCTAAAGACGGTGATGCAGTCTCTTCCTATTTACAGGTGTTGTGTACAAGTTCCTCCTTCCAGCTTTGTGAGGGATTTTGATGCTCTTTCTTAGAAGTTTCTCTAGTCTGGTACACTCCTCTCTTGAAAGTGGAGTCTTATTAAGTGGGAGTATGTGTGTAGGCCAAAGCATGCTGGTGGCCTTGGGCTTAGGTCTATGGTGCTTGTTGTCATGGCCCTGGCTGCTAAGCTGTATTGGAGGTGGTGTACCAATCAAAAATTATATTGGGCCAAGATTCTTACTCACAAGTATTTTCTTGG
The DNA here is from genome assembly GCA_037957365.1 of Torreya grandis. Lineage (NCBI taxonomy): Eukaryota > Viridiplantae > Streptophyta > Pinopsida > Cupressales > Taxaceae > Torreya > Torreya grandis. The sequence goes on from JARHVA010001074.1 coordinate 956,778, forward strand.
TGTGGATAGCTCAGAGGTGCCGTGGCTAGATTTGATGGGTAACAGATCTTGTGTTTGGAATACCCTTTAGAAGGGAGTGCAGCTGATTAAGAAGGGGATTTTTTGGATTTGCAACAGTGGCTTAGATGCTCTATTTTGGCATGACTCTTGGGATGGCCACCCACCCATGATTTCTAGCCTTCCTCAGCTTCAGCCTCTTTGCCACACTTTTACTAATGCTGGCTGGTGGAAGGTGGAGCATTTCAAGACTGTTAAGTGCTTGGGTCAGGTTGAGGTGACGTGATGGAAAGATTCTCAGGAGTGGCCTGCTGGTGGCTCTGATGTGGACCATGTTCTTCTTTCTCATGTGCTGGTGGATAGGTTTTGTAGCTCCCTCAATGGAAGGGATGTTTTGGCTTGGAGTCCTAGCCCAAAAGGTAAATTCTCTGTGGCTCAAGGATATGCTATACTTGACAGGAACCTACATGGTACTGATGAAGTGCACTGGTGGAAGAAGGTTTGGAATAACTTCTCTTGGCCCAAATGTAATTTTTTCTTATGGTTGTTGGTTAAGAAGAAATGTCTCACTTGGGAGAATCTTCATAAAAGAGGCTTTCAGGGGCCTTCTGTTTGCTTCTTATGCGCACACAATGAAGAGTGTACCTCTCGCCTATTTTTTCTTTGCCCTTTCTCGATAGATATATGGCATAGATGGTGGGAGACTTGGAGTCATGGGTGTATTCATGCCACTTCTCTCAGTGACTTTTGGGAAAGCTTGGGCAGACCTCCAGTGAAGACTTCCTTCTTGCAGGTTGCCTGGACAGTTGGACCGGTCTTTATTCTTTGGAACCTCTGGTTGGAAAGGAACCGCAGAATTTTTTGTGACTCTAAGTTAGATAGCCTTCGGTTGTGGAACAAGATTCTTAAGAGGCTTCAGGAGACTATCTTAGCAAAATGTGATATGTCTGAAAGTATAGATCCTGGTGATCAAGCTATTGTGAGGAATTTGAACCTGGATGGAAATAATCAGGGAGGCACTCTTAGGAAAAGGCCTTGCCATGGTAAACAATGTGTTTGTAGGGTTGGACGATGGACTCCTCCCCCAGCTGGGATCTTGAAGATTAATACAGATGGATCTTCTCGAGGGAATCCAGGTCATGCTGGTATTGGGGCTATAGGTAGAAGTAATGATGGGGAGGCAGTTTTCCTTTTCTCTATCTACAAGGGTAAACACTCAAATATTTTGATGGAGGCTCTTGCTATTAAGACTGCTGTTGAGAGAGGATGCTCTTTAGGCTGGAAAAAGATCATATGTGAGTCTGACTCTCAAATTGTTGTTGACATGTTGAATAACCAGAGTTTGGAGAATGTTAATTAGACGTTAGCCTCTCTGGCTAGACAAATTTTAATTCTGTGTAGTTCCTTGGATTCTGTCTCCTTTCATCATATCCCTCACGAATGGAATAGAGTTGCAGATTTTTTGGGAAAGCGGGCTACTGAGAATGAGGATAGCTGGGATATTAGCGGAAGGGATGAGATTCCTTTGGATTATCGTGGGATTTTTGATTAGCTTTTATTAGAGGATAGGAATATGTAGTCTTGTGGTGGGCCTTTGGCCTTCGCTATGTAATTTGGATTTGATTGAATAAATTTTTACCCCTTTTTCTCAAAAAAAAAAAAATTATTATTATTATTATTATTATTATTATTATTATTATTATTATTATTATTATTATTATTATTATTATTATTATTATTAAAGATAGTTTATTTATTTAGTTTAATTTTTTAGAATTTTTGATTTTTTATTTAAAATTTCATATCGAATATGATAAAAAAAATAGTGATCAAATTTAGTCCCTACATAAAAGTCTCTTTATCAGCCAAGCAAATCCACATTCACATAACTTTCAATGCCATCATTATATATATATATATATATATAAACACACACACACACACACACACACACACACACATATATAATTAATTAATTAATTAAATCTTAAAATAAAGTTCAAAATGTATAAGACAAGCATAAGTAAAAGTTCATCAATTTATAAAAATGAAACCTTGATAAATAATGTGAAACTCATAATTTCCAAATAACTTTAACCTCTAACTCTTAACAACATAAATTATATAATAAATCTTAAAAAGAATACAAATATAAATTTTAAATGTGAAATTTAGGAGACTCTCTGCTCAAAATTTTATATCAAAATGGAAAAATAACCATCAATTTTATAGTTATGTACTGTATTAATGTCGAAGTTTTGAGGAAAAACTAACAAAGATCTAGCCACTAAAACCAAAGATAGGTTTTATAAATCTCATTTCCGATACCCTTATTTATGTTTATTTTGGATATATCTAATATATCATCTGAAAAATAGTGTGGAGGGAATGTCTTGATGTCCATAATTATAAGATCAAATACAACCAAAACCTTAAGATACCAAATTTAATTCTTCATTATATTTATTAAATAAAAGATTTGAATATTTTAAATATGTACCTAAATAAAATTGAACTCTTTAAACTTATATATCATAATTACTACTTAAAAAATCCTAATAATACTAAATAGACTACCAATTTCAAGAAAAAATAATAGCTTAAAGAATTAAAATTTTAATATAAAATTAGAAATAAACACTCTTTTAATTCAACTTACTTTTTAACTTTCATAAAGTCCATTCCCATGTTCATCAACAAAGATCCATATTAACCATAAATGAAAAAAAAAAAAAAAACTTATACATTCCTTCCAACGTAACTTGCACTTTTGGGGTAACTATGAGTGATAACTTAATGTCCAACCATTTTCATGATTTATGCTATACAATGATTGTGGCTACGTTTTTTATGCTTAATCTTAGTTTGGAATTAAAATTTTGCTAATTATTAGAGTGTTAATTCTTGTTACATAGATTTACATAATTTGAATGATTATTTCTTCTAGAATGTAAATACTTAATAAATTTATCTTAGTAGTGTTTCTGATTAGCAAAGTTATGGGGTAACCATCGTAATAATTAGAAATGGGGAAGTTGATACTAGGTCAGGAGAAAAGAAATCAACATATATTGTGTGAACATCTCAATAATTATTGGGTCATTGCCATTCATACGATTTATATATTAAATAAAATAATATTTATATATATTTAATATGTTATATATTAATACATACTAGATATAACTGCAAAACAAAAATATATAACTCCTCTAGCTTTCTTTACACCTAGTACCTTTCTTTAATAGCTTGGCTATGTCATTTAGCTATTAACATCCAATTTGTTAAAACCATAACTACCTAAATAGGGACTTCCTAGCAAAATTTAAGGATCAATATTGACATGTATAAAAACAAGATCGCCATCAATTTCTTGGTTACCACTTCCACGTAGTGTAAACTATTGAGGTTACAATCTCTAACTAAATGAGCTAGATTTTTGGCCGAATTTTAAAGCTCTCTATGGGATTATCCGACAAAGGAAAAATTATAGTGTGTTTTTCATGTTTCCAAAGCAGAAAATGGAAGGACAGATTACCTTCCAACATATTTGCTTAACATAAGAAAGTAAAATCTTTAGAACAGGGCATGGGCGATATCAGAGAATAATGGAAAGGGGGCATCTCTCAAATTTAAGAGAAAACATATAGAATAAAATTGATAATGTCAATCTGGTGCTCCTCCCTTGAGGACCCAATCATTTGAGGACCCATTCATTTAAGAGAGACATGTATACAAAATAAAAAACAAATGTATATGGTCTTATTATGTTGTAGGATATTTGAGTAGTTCAAAAAGTATGTATATATAGTTTTTATATTCATTCCTTCTTTAGCATCTTGTGTTGTGTTTAGCTCTACACTACCCTAGCAAATGATTTCCAAATAGGGGCATTATAGTGGACAAAATGCACATGAAATAAATTCAACTTTAAAATGGCAACCCATGGCAACAATGTTCTCACTTTCCTCATAAAATCCTTTTCTCACTCCTTATATGCCTCTACAAATAAAAATCCATATCTTTTATGTTAGTGAAAAGTTAGCAACTCATTTTTATCATTAAAAAATAGTATTTAAAATAAAAAATAAATGAAAATAATGTGTAAATTTAATGTCAAATCATCTTTGAATCTTGAATAATCTTCCTCAATTTTATAGTGAATGGTTTGCAAGGTTAAATCAATTTTATTTTCTCCATGCCTCTCTGCCCTTTCTCAAAAGTTCTTTGAAGGATTTGACATTGTTGTTGCGCATATTTTTATTAGCCTCCTTATTATCCTGAGCTTGTACTATAAAACCTTCTATCATAAGAAGGGCCTTAATATAAAGCCTTGGGCCCTAGACAAATGCTATCACATGAATCACTTTCTCCAACTTCTAGTTAAGATTATCAAAACTCTTTTGCAAGCTGATACAATCATTGATATTTATGGAATTCTTTATTTTATCAGTAGTGGGGCTCATTTAATTAAATGTCTTTTCTTGTTAAAAATCTAACAACCTCACCATGGTTTCAAGCCATGGCCATGTCATGTTAAATAAGAAGAAATTAAGTGATTGCTATGAAATATATGCACAACACCATCGTTAGGTTAAGGAAAAAATAATTGAGCAATTGCTAAAAAAATAGACGTAGACCAATTATAAGCCATAACCAAGTCAAATAAAACAAATAAAAAATAAAAAAATAATATTGTGTTTCATAAAATTTTAAGATAATAGTTATAACTTAAATGTATTCACATATATTGGAAATCGATTTGAAATTTTAAATAGAAAAATTATTTTCAATGCAATATGAATAGTTAATTATAAAAATATATTTTTTAACTTTATATATATCATAATTCTTAGTTTATTTTAACATAGTAAATTTATTGAATATTTTGTTATGTATTTGTCAAGACTTATTTAGTTAAGTGATGTGAGGGAATTAAATTTAATTTTAAAACAATATAATCTTGTGGGGCACAATATTTTATAATAAAGTATTGTCAATATATATGAATTGTTTGTTTTGATGTATTTATGTAACATATTTTATATTCATAAATTGATTTATATTAATAAAAATTTATGATTATATTTTTTTACTAATATAAGATAAAATAAATAGAATATATAATATTAAGTTAGCAAAATATTTGAATGATTTTAGTATATTTGAATGTGATAACAAAAGGAAATAAATCAATGGTGGTGTCTTTATATAGTAAAGATAATTTAGAGGTGTGGTGTTAGGAAATGGAGGATTCACGATCTCTTTCCAATGCTTCAGCTTGGAGGTGTGAGTTAGGGTTTGACAATTGTTCCTAAGAGGAAGTTTGACATCATCTGGAGGTGGATAGGGATTCAAATTTTAGGTATTTATATCCCAATGACATTCCTAGGTCTTTCCTCTATGAGAAAAGGAAAGATTAGAGTGTTGGTCAGGTTGATCTGGTCTCTCCTTCCTTTGTTATAGGTGTCAATCTTGTGCCACTAGGTCAGTGTAAAGTCAATGTGATGATATTTATGGTTTTAGGATCTTATCCCTTTGATGGTATTCTTCCTATGGAACTTATTGTCAAAATATCTAATTTTGATGTTCATGTCAAGAGCCTAGAAGATTGGAGTCTTATTTGTCATGTGGTCAATAAATGGCCTTCAATTGGTGTGGTGGCTTCATGGGTTAAGAAAACCTTTGAAGTTTCCTATGATTTCAAGTTCTTACCCAAGGGCTTCTTCTTAATGGTTTGCTTCGATTCTAAGTGAAATAGTGATATTCTGAAAAATGGTTCATGGATGATGAATGGGGATGGAATCCAAATCCTAAATTGTGCCTTAATTTTGATTCCCTAAGTTGGAAATATGATGTTGCCCCAACTTGGGTTCACTTGTATATTTTTTTAGTTGAAATTAGGATTTGGATTTACTTATTGATATCGATAATTTTGTAGGGTTTCTTCTTTGGATCGATATTGGGAATTTGCACAGGGCCTCTACTAGATATGTTAAGATTTGTGCTTCTCTTGATCTTGTGTTGGGACCCAAATCCATCTAAGTATAGGCTCTGTACCAACATAAAATACATCTAAGCACAAGGTAATCACTTGTCATGATTAATATTTTGTCATCTAGTGGTGCCATCTAACAGGTAACTAACAACTCCCTTTTGAATCAATCACCATTGGGAAACAAGTGCATGGGAAAATGACTACTCCTTAAAGACAAGCATAATGGAGATGGAATAATGAATACCTCCAACAAAAACTTAGGATTGGTGTGCCTCATTTCACATGATCCTAAGATGTTTTGAAAATCTATAAAAGGAAGCAGAGTCTAGTTTACATAAGAAGAACATTGGAGTAGCAAATCCCTGGTAGATTGATTTCAGACACTATGTTTGCTATTAGGCTTAGAATTAGTTTGGGACACTCTTATTACTCCCATTTTTAATTCCCAAGCTTGATTATGAGCCTCTGGGCCTTTAGCATCTTAATTTGAGCATTTTGTTAGTTTGTATTAATTTATATATGTATTGTTGTTAAGCTTTGTTAGTGATGAAGCTTTGTGCCGTATTTAATGGGTTGAATGTTTGATTATATAAAATGTATGTTGAGCTATTGTGAGCTTATAATATAACTTGTTTATGGCATTCATATAGCTAATGAGGATCCTTGTGCCCAAGATAGGAAATACTATAAGTATGGTTAAGACCTTACCCCTTGCAATGATGTACATGCTTAAGTGCCAACCTAAGCTTAAGTCCCTCGACTAGATACCTAGTTGCCCCTCAAATGCCTAAATTCCATTAAGCCAAGGTTAAAAAAGGATTTCACTGATGAATATATAAGCATCATTACACTAACCAAGGCCCCAAAAGATAGATTTGTGCCATGACATAACTAGCCCAACATAGACCCCGGTCCCTTCTCTGTTGCACTTCGGGTGAGAACATAATGATTAAAACTTATGTAAAGTGATACCAACATAGTCAAGTTTCAAATGTTGAGCATCATAGGACTAGTTAAGGCCTACACCCCATTTAAATAAGCCTAAATCTAACCTAGACAACTAGCTTAGTGCATGACTAGGCCCATGACCAAAAAACCTACTTTTATACAATATTTTAGTTTCATTATTGGGACCTTATTAAATTTTATTGTTGTAATGGTCTACTAAGATAATGTTTGAACTCTCCCTTTAGAACATTGAGTGCTAGTTAGAATGATTGAAAGATAAATTTGTACTGAGGCATCCAAATGGTAGAGTTTAAAACCCAAATAAGTGGGTCTAGAACCAATTATATGATTCCATGTATGAGGTTTTCTTTTACAAATTGCTGAAGCAAGTGTATCAATGGTTGGATGTTTATGCAACACATAGGATTTAAAGCTATGGATAGTGCCTCGAGTGGATGAAAGAGCACCTAAAAGCCTTAAGAACTTAAATTCCACTTAGACTAGAGCTGTAGATAAATGGTGGCAATGGGAACTGAATAGCTACATGCTTGAGTTTATAGTATTGATGTATTCCTACCCTAAACAAGTAGAATATTAGTTCTTACATAAAATTAGAGGTGCATTTATGAAATAACATAGCACCTAAACTAAGAAGCTGATGGTGGACTATGTCTTTGAAATAGTGAGGATGGAAGGATAAAGTCCTCTCATATATGAACATCACAATAGGGAAGAATGGGATGTGTAAGTGAGGTGAAATGCAAGGGGTTGAGTAGATTGATAACTGAGAGCTCAAGAAACAAGCTTATAATAAGAGAAGGTATGAGCTGATGAGATATCTAAAACCTAGAAGTGTCAAGAGGACCCATAGCAAGTGGTAAGGGCATGGGGAAGGATCTATTGAATGGTAGTAACACCTAGAGGAAGGAACCCTTGAAAATTTGAAACAAGCTCCATAGTTGACCAGTGAATACTCAAGGTCTTTGCAGAAGTTGACCATTGGATATGTGCCAAATGAACCTACTCCCTTTAATCTTGTGGCATTATCTCATGCATTGGATCCCCCATAAGAAGGTAAAAAATTGACAGTTTACCTCATTGTCTACTTAGACTTTAATGTTTTTGTAGATTTAGACTAGAACTTTGTGATTGAACAAGTTATACCTTATGAATAGGTAGGTGAAGATACCTCTAGACCTTGAGGCACTAGCTTAACTATATAAAACATGATCATAAGCACCCTAGTCTAGCCAATGTCAGTTGTGGATCCTAGGAAACAACCCGTAAGACAAGACCCTATTCTAATAGTCAATAATATGGCACCATCATCTTCCAAAATGCTAGTAGTAACCATGAGACCAATGCCTATCCTAATGGATAGAGGCCTTGGAGGACCAACGTTAGGATAACTACCAGGAGGATAAGTGCCTCAATCACTAATTGCTCCTCAACCCCATGTTTATTATGAGATAGATATGCACCTACCCAAGTATTTAGGCATGGAGAACACCATGGAGCATATGCTCAAGTGTGAATTAAAATGACACACTTGGGGAATAACCTAGTCTGAGCACAATGCAACCTAGTTTATGACAACCTTGCTTGATCACACCCATACATGGTATAGGAGTTTTATCTTAACTAAGATATGGTTGATTATGACACCTTGAAGGAAACCTTCTTGAAAGAGTTCGATATACATGAGTTTGAGTAATAAAACATCATCGTGTTCAAGGATATTGACCAAGGCTTATCAAAGAGAATGCATTTCTATGATTCTAGATTCAAGTCTCTACTTTATAATCTCCCTTATGATATTTACCCCTCCCAACATGCATAATGGTTTGTTAGAGGGTTACTAGTACCATTTATAAGGGCACTATCCATGAAAACATTCACAAACCCTTGGGAAGTATTTGAATCTATGCTTAGAATCGAGGTAGTTTAGAGTGCTAATATAGGAATTAGCCCTTTCATGGAGGCAAAGATCACATCTATGGCCTCCCAACTTCAAAATTTGACCACTAGTTCATCGTAATATACTTGAAGTGCATTTTGGTGCACAGACTACAGAGGGCAATAATAGAAACAACTACCCTTGAAGGAATGTGTATACCTTTCTCCTTAGCTATGAAGTTTTTCATAAGGCACATAATGTTCATGACTACCCCTTATTACAACATGTCAATCAGGTTAGCATAATGATCTATGATTAGTTATGTGATTCCTATACCCATAATATGGTTGATTTTTATGTAATCGATGAGATGCATGAGAATACGAGGAGAAGCACATAAAAAGTGACAACAGTAGTAGGAGGGTAGGGAAACCAAGGAAATGAGGGTTATGGTCAGTATAATATAGACTATGGGATGTAGAGAGGTGTCATAGGGTGAGGTGTTAGACGTGGTGGAGGAAGGTTCCCATCATGATCATGTTATAAGTGTGTTTTGATTGAGTACTATTAGCATGACTACCTTAGACATCTAATGTGTAGGTATTATTGAGGAACACACAAGATCAAGTAATACCTTAACTTATACAAAAAACTGACCTAAGGTAGGTTGAGTGTTGATAGGGACATAAGGATGATTAGGCACAACTCTAAAGAGTCGAAATGGGCTCCAAAAGTGCAGCCAACATGCATGGAATCAATCAAAGTATAGGAAACTACTTGAAATAGACTCACCACTCAACTATCAGTTATGCCACTACTAGAGTTATGCCTAGAATATGGGATGCTAAGCTACATTAAGTGCATTACATATACAAAACCCAAAGCCTCACCTTACCCAGACCCTGTGCACCAAAAGGATGTATTACAGTAAGCCATGAGTGTGATCTAGAACCTACAAGGAGAGCTCCAACTAGTGTGAGACCTAGAGGCATAAACTATTGCCTTTCACAAAAATCAAGATGGCCAGGAGGTTGAAGTGTAAGAGATGATAGAGATCTTTTTCCTCCTACAAATAGAAAGGATGTTGACCTTATTAAAGAAGTTGCTTCTAAAACATGCAGGACATAATTCAGTTGAAGTTTTTATGCCATACATGGAAAGGGCACGAGAGGTTAGGTATACACAGAACATGAAATATGACCAAGAAATCCTAGTGAATGGAACCATCAATGGATGGTCCATCTATGAGGTCCTTATTGGCACATGTAATAAGGTCAATTGCTTGACCAAGAATGCATGGGAAAATATGTGTAGGCTAACCTTAAGGCCTTTTCCCCATGTACTCTTCATGGCCAACAAGACCCAATCATAGCCAATAAAAACTATGAAGGTCACCATTATAGATATTATGGGCATCAAATTCCACATTGACTTTAAGGTTATCAAGTTGGCTAAACAAGGATAACTACCCAACGCTTTTAGGAAGGCCATGGTGCTATGCCAATAATGTAGATATGGACTTTAAGAAGTGATATATGACCTTAAAAATGGAAAGGAAAGGTTATTGATTCCACTTTCAAGTAACCAAAGACTCCCTATGTGGAGTGTTGATCTAGAGGATGAGATCAACCACATATATAACATCATGATGTAAGGTGTTGATAATCTCAACCCTTCTGATTAAGGAGTGCTCTTTTGGGAGGATGGGTAATAAACCTTGGAAACCACTAATGTCACTTATGATAGATGGGTTGAAGAGGCTTATGATGCCACTAGTTATAAATGCCTTATGGTACATAAAGATACCAAAGCCCATGAACATTGGCTAGGTTTAGATTGATCATGCTTCAAAATGATGGGTCTCATGATATGAGAAGAAAGGAAAGAAGGCAATCTACTTGAGCAAATGCAAGTTTTTAGCACTCCCAAAATTTGAAGAAAGCAACCCTGTAGAAAGGTATGTCCATGACCTTGAAGCATGAATCTACAAAGAGACAAATAGAATGGGTACACTAGTGTATACCTTGAAAATCACTACCGCACATTGGTGGGTAGCATAAAGGTCTAACTTGCCAACTTAGCTAGAGGTAAAGGCAAAAATTTTCACTAGGTTTGGAAGGAGTAATGAGAACTTGGATATCTTAGTGTACTCTGGTGAATCTGACCCCATAATGCATATGCACCTATGCGAAGAGACATGGATTGACTATGGCATGACTATGGCACGACTACCCCAAAGAGCTTATGGGTGCATGTTTTCTATAGGATTCTGAAGACATGGGTGTGACTATAATATGTGGTTAATGAGATGCACCAAGAGATAACCAATTAGGATGCCCTTAATGAGAAGTTTGTGTATACCTTCTCATTTTCCTCACATAAATTGGAATTGGTTGAACCATTATAAGTAATTTAAAGGGAAGTGTTTAAGGACTCAACCATCCTGACTAAAAGACATGTTCAAGAAAAAGGACTAGCACTCCTAAATTTCTTTGAGGACCAAATGGTCAATAACAACTTGAGCGAAGAAGATGATGAAACTTGGATGGAGCACTACTAGAAAACACTGACCGCTAGAAGAAATATCATGTGACAACTAGATGATATCACTCTTAATGAAGAAGATCCCACTCATATTTGTGTAGAGACAATAGAGGGAACTCAACAAGTGGAAGAATCACACTAGGAGAAGAATGAACCATACCACACATTATTAAAGACCATCAAAGTGGACATCAGCATAGAGGGATATCCTAAGATGGCTACTCTAGGTACCTATTAGTCTGACATAGAGTTGGCATGCATCATAGACCTACTAAAAGAATTCCAAGACCTTTTCCAAATGACTTATCAAGATATGAAGCGCATCCACCCATGATTTGGTAAGATGAGCATAAATCTAATCAATGGTGCTAGATCGATCAAAAAATGCCCCTACATAATGAATCCCAATATCCATGCCAAAGTCAAAATAGAGATCAAGGCAATGCTAGCCACAGGGGTCATTTACCCTATGTAGGAATCTGAATGGGTTAGCTTGATGGTGATAAACATCAATAAGGATGGGCACTTTCACATTTGCATCGATTATATAATGCTAAGCTCTGCATTCATCACAGATCATGAGGGACTTAAGTACCTCATGAATAATCCCATTCTCCATCGGTGCATTTGTTTATGGATCATTCTATTTCAATAATTATAGTTTTATGTTATTATCAAGCTTAAAAAATAGAACTTGGGGCTAGACCATTTATCCCATATAGCCTTAGGTGATGCAGTAGCACCAATTGAGGATGATCTATTGGATGTATAACTATAAAAAACATAGTGCACCCGTAAGGACTTGGTAGAGATATCCTCCTTTCTAACATATCGATCTATACCCCAAACAATGATAAAAAAATAAAATAAATAGTTCATAGTGCATGCCACATATTTTTAGCTCATCAGTGGGGAATTATATATGATGGCTTGAGATGAAGTTATACACTGATGTGTTTTGAAGAATGAAAGGGACTTCATCCTACATAAGTTACACAAAGGGATATCAGGAGGCCATTACATAGGAAACACAATGAAGCATAAGGTGTTAAAGTCAAGCTTGTGGTGACCAAGTATATTTCAAGATGCAAAGGACTACACCAAGGCATGAAACATATGCTAGCACATAGGGAAGCCCAACCACCAAGATGGGATTCCTCTCATTCCCATTCTTTCCTAAGCTCCATTCAATAAATGGGCCATTGACTTTGTTGGGCCCATTACCCCTGCAACATAGTGCACTAGCATGAGGTACATTCTAGTAGCCACTAACTATTTCACCAAGTGGGTTGAGGCCTCACCAACCAAAAACTACATAGTCACTACATATACAAGGTTCATATGGGAGAACATTATAAGTTGGTATGGGTTCCCACTTAGCTTGATTAGTGATAGGGGCACACTTTTCATAAATGTAACTATGTAGATCTTACTAATAGATTACATGGTGTCACACCACAAGAGAATGCCTTACCATCCCCAAGTGAATGGCATAACTAAGGAATTCAAAAAGATCCTAGGGACATACCTCACAAAGATATATAACATTGTTTACGAAGATTGGGATGATCGAGTGTCAGTAGTGTTGTGGGCATATTGTATAACCTACAAGTGCCTAAACAAGGCTATACCATTCCAATTGGTGTTTGGTGCTAAGGAAATCCTTCTGATGGAGTTCTTGGTTCCATCATTATGCATCATGTACATTGGTCAGTTAGATGACCAAGATTCACTGAGCGCAATGTTGGAGGACTTGGAGTGCTTATATGAGATGTGTACCTAAGCAAAGGGGAGCCAACATATCGATAAAGCATGTTAAAAGCTCTAACATGGTAAGCATGTAAAGCACAAGGTGCTAATAGAAGGGACATTCATCTTACTCTATGACTCCAAGTATATCAAGCACCCAGGCAAGTGGTAGATAAGGTGAATGGTCTCATATATCATCCACAACATTTTAGAGATTGGTGCATGTAAATTGTTCACATTATCAGGTGAAATGATCCCTATGAATTTTAATGACAACTAATTAAAACTATATTGGCAATAGGATGGTGATTTTTCCATCAAACACTGACTTCTTAGTCATGAGTTAGTTATATTGGGTGACTAATATAAATTTTGGTGTAAGCCAAACAAGTTCAATTTTTTTTGTGATAGTGAATAAACAAAACATTGAGGCTACTAGTAGAATGTTTTGGCATTTTCATGTATAATTACAACTAGGTAAGTCAATCATAGATGAAATATAAGTGCCTAAGGCTAGACACCTAAGTTATAGGCATATGGAACTCACTAGAGTTAGACACAAGGTTCACCATATCTTTGTACACAAGATTCAAGAAGAGATGAATCTTTAGGCCCATAGAATAGCTAGTTTGACACTTCTAAGTATGATTCTAGTCGGGTGAGTCAAGTGAGGCTATTTCCTAAGAACCTACACTAGAAACCTAAGTTTTTTGGTGCATGGAGATCACCAAAATTAGTAGAAAATGTGAACCAAGAGAGTCACATAAGATAGAGTGAAGACACACAACATGATCATGCACGAGAGATCAGATAAGAATTACATGTTAGAGGGCTAGTACAAGGGATTTGTATGGGGTAGGAAAATCTAAGGCAAGAAGATGAAAGCACTATAAAATTGACTAAGATAGACAAGCACACTTGAAATATAATCACAAATGGAAAATGGAAATGGGACCAAGGAGGTTGAATCACGTGTATATGAGGTATTGTGCCTAGTTTACCATATTAAAGGTGAAGGTCATGCCAAGAGAATAAAGCATAGGTGAAGATCATCAGAACAAGCTAAAATACACCCAAAGTAAGGTGGGAAGTGACCGTTTGAACTACACCTCACTTTACCAAATATTCATTAAGAGAAGTTAATGTGGTGGTGGTGAAGGCACAAAGATCCACATTAAATGCATATATAAAAGAATATTTTTGTGTATTTTACAGGGCATATAAAATACAAAGGATTTTAAGTATCACCATGCCATTAATAAACCATAATTAAGGTGACATATGAGAATTAACAAGATAAATCAATGAATAATTGATTATGTCCAGTTATAAACCTTCTGCTAATTTAAATTTTTGAATAGACAACCAGAGCCAATACAATAAATTAAAGAGCTAAACCAGAAAAACCTTGTTATATTAAGACGCTAAACACCCCTCAATACCAAAAAAAAGTTAATGATTGTGTAAAGGAATGAATTACATTCTCTTTGAAATTGGCAAAGGAAAGAAAGGGGCATGATTGGGGAAATAATTAGGCAATTGTATACTAAGGTGATGCCAAGGCCACCATTAGAAACACATGGAGATTAAGAACCAAAAATATAGTCACAAACATTGCAACAATGTGAAGTGCCAATGAATATTGAAGGCTTCAACAAGATCAATAGATTGAGGTTCAACACCAACAAATTTAGAATGGGTAAAAGGTGAATGAGCTTAGGACAACATTAGGCATAAAAAGACTCTAAAAGAGCTTGACTAGTAGAAAAAGATACCATTATAAAAGTAGTAGCATCGTTATTAGAATGGGTGAGCATCACCCAAGTCAATCTGAAGGTTCTTAAGAAGATGTTCTATTAGGATATGTAGTTTCTCAAATAAGTGTTGATGGGAGAAAATTGGGCATCATTTATGCACAACTGTCTCCTAAAATAACACAATCACAAAACCTCTAGCAATGCAAATAACCTAGTGTAAGACTAATTGGTATACACAAGGGAAAATACTTTACAAGGTGTAGCACTCTTTGATGTCTCTATCTAGGATAAGAATACCCTCAACGTGATGCAACTATATGAGTTACTAATTTTTAGAAATCTGGAGGAACTTGTGTAATTCCTCCTCTTGTGCATCCATAAGTATAGATTATATTTTACAAGGCGGTGTATGAGGCTTTTTACAAACCTCATCAATCAAATCATCAGATTCCCAAGCTTCAACACATACATCTACTAGATGATAGTAGATGATGTTGAGGTTAAAAGGGTCAGTAAGCTCTTAAGTTACTGCAAAGGAGGATTTATGTTCTCGATCAAGGACATCAATGATCTTAGGATGAGGGAAATGACACCCTTGGTGAGTTCTAAATTGTATCCAGGTAGATAGTGGGTAGATGGGATAAAAACTTACCTATGCATCACATACCACATGGCATAGGGGATGAATTTCAACATCACCAAGTTCATCATAGAGGACATGATCAAGAACATGCTCAAATACCACATGATGAAAGAGACCTTCCATTGGGGTTTCATATTGATCTTGATTGCAATGGAGGAGATCAGCATGCCTGATGGTGATGAAGAAAATTTATGGGTCTTCCTAATGCACAACGACTCCTCGACACTCAAGTATAAGAACTTCACTTGTCCCCCTAATTTCACCCTGAAGTATAAATCATGTGTAATGGGTTGGTGTTCCTAGTACATTGAAGCTTTCAAATAAGAATGGTGCATCTTGGAGAAACTCCCATAGAGTTTGTTTGTAATGATAACTTTCACCATGATGAAGTACTTCTACATCATTCAATTGGCACTTGTAGATGGGAATCACTTAGGTTGGCTAAAAATACCTTATGTGTTTTCATCCAAGTACTTTAGAGAAGCATTGTGTATAATTCCCAACATACAATAGGTGGATATCCTATTAAAGATCATGGATGCCAAAATATGTAGGTTGAGGTGGCAATATGTGTAGCTAGGGACCAAAGCAACTAAGGATGAGGAGGATGATTCAGATGCCATTGACATCTATCCCCTTGATAGAATTCATCCTTAGACTCATACACAAGATCTTCTACATGATGAAGCCAAGGAATAAAGGCCCACCCACAAGCAAAGATGATGACCTCCCCCTTAAGGTCGATAAAGAAGAAGATTTAGTGCTAGTGTCACTAAGTAAATCCTCTTAGAAGAAGCAAGGAGAAACTTTGGAGGAAATACAAGAGTACCTTCATTTGAAGATCACCTCCAAATATGAAGTTTCCCTCTTTTTGCTAAGGAATAAGCATGTGATCTTTATGCTGGGAACTACCTCACCTAAACTAGGAGAGAGAAAAAGAAGTCCAAGGGGCCAATGGAAATGGCCACAATAACCTTGGAAGAGATGGAGGTGCAAGAGATGCAAGAATAAATAGAATCATAGTGGTCACAAGGAGGAGGGATGAGGGTTTATATCATCCAAAAAGAAGATATAGAGGAAGACACTAGTGCAACTAAAATTCATGAAGCTCTATAAGGAAGCACTATTGATGCACTTGGGGAAGCAAGACCGTCTAACACCCCAATCTTAGAACCCACAACACAACCTTCATAATATAAGGAGGATAAGAAGTGTCTATGTATATAAATGGGCTTTAGTTAGGACCATATAGAAATGGTACTAGAGTTAGAATGAAAAATAGAGGCCATTAATGCCAAAGGCATGACATAGGTATAAATTGACAAAATTAAGGCCAAGGAGGAGAAGATGATTGTGCTAGTAAAGAAAAGGAAGGTAGAGAGAAAGATGGCCAGAAAGGAAAAGGCTAAGAGAGAAAAAAAGAGAGGGTTGACATAAGCATGAAACCCATAAAGGACAAAATAATAGAGGTACCTAGTGCCTCCACCAGCACAATGGAGAAAACTACACCAAAAGCATGCCCAAGTAGTGAAGGGGTCCTTGGTGATAAGAAAGGTGATACTAGCACATTATAGAAAAAAAAAGAGCATAGTTGAAATCTAGAAAACATGGGAGGGAGAAGCTAGCATTGAAGAAAAGGAAGAATTGAATAAAGTGGGAAATTCCGAGGAAGAAACCTTATTGGAGAAATAAGACACATCAAGAGAAAACACCAAAGAGGGTGTTATCTATGATGAAGAGGAACTAGAGCAGTGGAGCTAGCCATCCATTAAGAGGAAGCTTAGCTAAGCCTACAAGAGAAGGTGTAGAAGGGGTTCATAAATGAATAGTATTATGTGATGGAGTATGTGACTTTTAGATCTACCACATCACTAATGTGCTATAAACTATCCTTTTTATTTAACATTTATATATATGAACCTTTAAAAGTACCACAAAATGTGATCCTCAATATAGAATAACAAAAAAAGGGTAGGACTCACTTCTTGTCAACCCCTGCATAATCAATCTAGTAAGGCCAACTATGGCCTTTTCGAAATGGATTATAAGGTAGTGTGTAAGAACATCATTAATTATGTTTGAGCCTCATTCTAGAAAAATATCACACTAGAGGAAGACAAAAATAATAAAGCCATGAAATTCAAACTATAGCAACTAGCTGAGCACATGGAGAAAGCTGAGCCATCCCTCCTGGATGGCATCGACACTTCAAATTTTTCAGAGATCATTAAGGTGTGTGCACTATTGGATTATATGTTTCTAAGATTGAAGGCACAAGGAGCTCCATAAGAAGAGGATGACCCTTGCATCAACATTAAGTAGGAGATTATTGTGAAGATTGAAGAGGTAGAGGACCTCTTTGTGAAGCTGAAAGAGGGTGCAAAAGTGGTCGATGCAATTTTTTATAACTTCTCTACCCAATCATCAGTCATTAATACATGCCTTAAAAATTAAAAAATGGAGAAGGGTGAATTGATGTCAAAGGCATATAAGGTGAGTAGGGCCACTCATGAATAGATAATGGTACATGTCAACACTTTGATCACCCAAATGAAGATCTAGGAGCAGGACCTACAAGAAATATTTCATGTATTACAAATGAATGATAGTGAGTAATAATAAATCCTTGGTAGAGGTGTAAGAAAGGTAAAGGAAAGGTTATAGGAATTTTCAAATGATTTGGAGAAAATTGATGTGCTAACCCTTAGTGCCACCTCCATAAAACTAGATAATGCCATAGAAGAAATCAAGACCACAATTTAGGGTTTTTTCAACACCAAGGTGGAACTCAAGGAGCGTGTGCTCAAGTTTTACACACCTAAGGTGCTATAAGGTTAGTCTGAGGATGGACTAACATTTTTTTATGGGGTAATATTGGGCCCCAAGTCTATCTAAGTATAGACTTCATGTTAACACAATAGACATCTAGGTGCAAGGCAATCACTTATCATGATTGTTATTCTATCATCTAGTGGTGCCAACTAACAACTCCTTTTTGAGTCAATCATCATTGGGAAGTGGGTGCATAGGATAGTGATTGCTCATTAAAGATAAGCATAATGGAGATTGTAGAATGAATACTTCTAACTCCAACTCAACAATCAGTGTGCCCCATTCCCCATGATCCTAAGATGATATAAAGAAATATAAAAGGAATCAAAGTCTAGTTATAAATAGGAGAACATTAGATTAATGAAGCCCTAGCAGATTGATTCTAGACACTATGTTTGCTATTAGGCTTAGAATTAGTTTAAGATGTTCTTTTTGCTCCCCCTTGTAATTCCCAAGCTCACCTTTGATCCTATGGGCCTTTATCAACTTAAGTCGATCATTTGCTTAGTTTTTATTAACTTATATATGTATTGTTGTTAAGCTTAGTTAATGATGAAGCTTTGTGAAATGCTTAATGAGTTGAATGTTTGATTATATAGAATTTAATTTGAGATCTTGTGAGCTTCTAATCTAAATTATCTATGGTATGATTGTAGCTAATGATTATCCCCACACCCAAGATAGGAAATACTATAAGTATAGTTAAGACCCTATGCCTTGTAATGATGTCTACACCTAAATGTTAACCTAAGCCTAAGTCCCCCGACTAGATACCCAACTACCCATTAAGTGCCTAAATGCCATTTAGCCAAGGTTACTAAAGGCTTGTGCCCATGAATTTGTAACCATAATTGCACTAACTAAGGCCATAAAATATAGAGTTATGCCATGGCACAATTGGCCCAACAAAGACCCCAATCCCTTCTCCACTATGCTTTGGGTGAGAACATAAGGCTTGTGCCTTATGTAAATTGATGCCAATGCAATCAAGTGTTAAATGTTGAGTGTCATAGGATTATTCAAGGCTTTCAACCCATTGTAATAAGCCTATATTTGACTTAGAAAATTATTTTAGTGCATGACTAGGCCCATGACCAAAACACCTACTTTTCAACAACATCTTGAAAAGGTGATCCCCATATAAATTGTGCTAAAATCTTAATATCAGGCTTGGGTTTAGAGGATCAAATTTGTGAATCTTCCTTATAGATGTTACAAATTTTAAAAAGTGAGACATGTTCTTAATAATTATCCTCTATTTCTATGGGGTCTACTTCAGATGAAGTTTTAAAAGTTTTGGAAAGTTATTAAATGTCCTCCCTTGATAGTTTTTTTGAAAAAGAATAGTGGACATCATGTCTCACCCACTTTAATTTATTTGAATCCTAAAATTCAAGGTTGAGGATCTTATTCTCCATTGGATAATGATCCTCCCTATCTAAATTTAGCCATATCGGTCACTTATAAAAAATTGTGTCATAGGCCTCCAAGTTGGTCTCCTTTTTGTGCTCAGTTGGGGAATTCCCCAATATTGCTAATAAAGCTAAAAAGATATTCAGTTCTTAGAAAACTTGGTTACTGAAAATGATGTTATTGTAGAGGGTAGTGATTTGGATGATGAGTTTATCTCTAGAGAAATTTATTTATTTATCTAAATCCATGCCCCATTTCCAATCCTAATTGTGGAACACATGTGAGACAAGGCCACATATCCAATGCAAAAAAATCAAAAGAAGTAGGTTATGATAGAAAATAAGCCCTCATTATTGGTTTTTATAGTGTTTAAATTCAAGGGGTGGAACTCCCCTTTTGAGAGTGATGAAATTAATACATTGGAAGGTTAGGGGAATAAATTCCCCTAAAAAAATTTGCTTGGTCCAACATCATAGTTTGTCCATGAAACTAAACATATTTATTTAATAATAATCCAAGTTACGTATTGATGAGGCTTCCATACTAATAAGCACTAGTTGGGTCAATTAGAAGTGTTTTTTCATGGCTGATGAAGGATCTTCTAGGAGCTTGGATGTGTGTTGGTCTCCATCCAAATTTAAAGTGGATATCATCACCCCATTTCCTTATGGTAGTTACATAAGGTTATGGATTATTTCTCTGACATTTCCTTCCATATGTTAAATATGTGGTCTTACTTTCCCCTTGAATAAAAAATATTTTAGCATGAGATTTCAATTTTTATAAATCAATACCTATATCAAATGATAGCTTTGGGGAAAAAATTTAATGAAATTATTTTATATTGGGATAAAAGGGTGATTCAAGACATCCTTATCAATCTCAAATGGAATTTTTTGACTTTATTAATTATAATTAAATTTTCTATTTGGTCCCTAGAAAAGGTTTGTACTCATGGACAAATCATTGGATGGGTCTATGTAATACTACTAAAATACTCGATATGTTATTGTTTTCCTCTACTTAGTTGGAGGTTGATTAGGTTATGGAAAGTAATATTCTAACTTTACATGGTTTAGATCATGCTCATGTTGAGTGGATTATCTCTAGTGACCAAGCCCTTCTAAAGTGTCTATTTAAATTTGAACTTATGTGGCTCAGAGATACATCCCTTATGAACCTTCTCAAATACTAGTGACTTCATGCACCAAATGAAAAAGGTAACAAGTTGATAGTGTTTGCTAAGAAGGTTATTCATGTCAAGTCTTGCATTAAGGAGTGGAATGCAAACTATTTGAAAAGCATATTTTAGGATATTCATAGAGTGGTAGTTGAGCTGGCCTCTTTCACTGAGGTTGTGATCAGTTTAGGAATGGATCAGAATCTTTACTCCTAGAATAATTGCATGCTTGATAGGAAATCCATTGAAAGCAAAAGTCTCATGAAATATGGCTCAAATATGGGGATCAAAATGTGAAATTATTCTATAATTCAAATAGATTATGTATGATATATAATATATCTATTTAATTAATTCTTCCAATGGAATTGGTATTAATCATATTTTAGGTATCAAGAATGAGGTAGTCTCCTTTTTTTATTCACTTTTGGACCCTCTAGATGTGGCTATTCTCAGTGATCAATATGAGATGCTTCACTTCATCCCCATTTTTTTCACTTCTAAGCGTAATAATACCTTGATTTCCTCATTTTTTAAGGATTAAATTTTTAGGGTGGTCTTCTCTATGTAAAAAACAAGGTACCAGGTTTGGATGGATTCCCAACTACCTTATTCTAAGATGCATGACACATTTTGGGCATTTAATTTGTTGAGGTGTTAGCAGATTCTCACTATTTTTATAATGATGAATACTAATCTGAACTGTACCTTTTATTTTCTTATTCCCAAATGTGTCAATTTATCTTCCTTGGTTAGTCTAGTGCTTTTTATAGTACCATATATAAGATCGTGTCAAAGGTTATGCCCTTAAGACTAAAAATTTTCATCTCTAATTTGATATTTGAGGAGCATGGGAGATTTTTCCATAGTCAAAACATTCATTAAGCTATAATTTTATCCCATGATATCATTCACTCCTTGAATGAAAATCATCAAAAATGGATGTTGATTAAGTTGGATATTAGCAAAGCTTATGACTATGTCAATTAGAGGGTCCTAATGAAGGTTTTGAAGGGTTTTGGTTTTGATAGTAACTAGTATTAATGGATTTTTAGTTACATTTCTTGCACTAGGTTTTTATTTTTGATAAATGGAATATGGAATGGTTAATTCTAAGTTATTAGGGGTCTAAGATAGGGATATTCCATTACTCATATTTTCATTTTGATGGCTAAGGATATTGGGTGAACAATCATTATTGTGCAAAGCAATGGATATATTAGATTAGTTTCTAATATCAAATATTAATGTTGAAATAATAGAGTAAAATAATGCAAAAGGAATCATTATCACCTTTAGAGAGAATTAAACCATAATATTGAGATGAGTTGACAAATAGGTAAATTGACAAATGAAGAAAATCCCCACAATCTATTATAACCTTGAAAATAATTCATCTCCAAGTACAATAGTGAGTAAAAGCCAAGAGAAAGAGATAAGAGTGTCCTCAAGTCAAAAGGACATCAGAATATTTAAAGAGCAAGATTATTTTAGAATGACAAGATAAAAATAGAAGAGGAAAAGAATATTTAAATAGAGTAAGATAAGGATGAAAGAGTTACAATAATCCCATCATGACATTATAATTCTTCCTTAGTGTTTGCTAAATATCTTATTTTTACAAAAAGATATAGGGAAGTGTGTGACATGTGATGGGAAGAGTTATTTATGTAAGTTACTCCTAAATAGTATAAGTAGATAAGAGAGGTGAGAGACACCTCATAAATCTAGATAAAGTGCATTTATAATTATAATAAATTCACATGTAGAAGAGACTTAAGATAAGCCTAAAGATCTTAAAGAGAAAAAAAATAATATTAATCTTCAAAAATCCCTCTTAAGCTTAATTTGGGGGGTTATAAAAATATAAAATATATCTTACAAACAGTTAAAATATTTTAAATTACATAATACTCATTATTAATATAAACTTCCTTCAAGAGTAATTTACAATAGTTTTAAAAAAAATAAGAAGATAAGGTTTTAAAAAAATTCACAAGGATAAAAGTGTCACCATCAATAATCTCCAAGAATTATCTTTGAAAAATATTTTCAATCCATAATAGAACTAGGACCAATAATAAGGAGAAATGATCCACTAAAAAATACAAAACAAAAAAATTATCACCAATCTTTCAATTTGAGTAATTAATATTCCATAAAATGATCTACATTTAAATATTGTACTAAAAATAGATCTATTAAATTAAATTTGAGTAAAATATAACTTCAATCACAAAGTTCATAATCTTGCACAAAAATAATTAGTCAAAAAGAACTCTAATCAAAGCATATTTCCTTTGCAACAAAAAAAAGGGATGTATAAAAAGTTTAGTTTATCAAAAGTGAGACAAAAAATATGTGTCACTTGTAAAAAAATATTTGACATGAAGTAATAGAATATTTATCACATGAATATACATCAAAGTATCTAGAATATCCATTATTTTTATCAATCCAAATAGTTGTAACCTTAAAGGTAGGATATTTATTCAATTCTCAACAATGCAAAGTGTCATGAGTGGATTTACCACAATATTTACATGGATGTAATTTATAATACTTAAAGATATGATTCCCATGTTTTCTATTATAATCACAAATTTTATCATTTTTAACAATTGAATGAGAATGACAAAGATTATAATTAAGTTGCAAGATAAGTTTTTTGATATGAAGGACTATACAATTTCAAATCTATATTAGAAGAAATAGACACATAAAAAAATACCTTTATAATTTTTGTTGGATTTAAGCAAAAGAGGTTCAATAATAATTTTTTCACACTTACTAAGCCCACTACTAGATTAGCCCATAGAGTTCATAATGCATAAGCTTGAGTTAGTAGGAGTGTTCAAATGAGTTTTTTGAAATTATATAACACTCTTCATTAATAAAAACTTCCTTCAAGAGGAATTTATAATATGTTTAGAAAGAAAAAATAAGAGGAGTTATTGACAAAATTTTCAATGATGAAGGTTTGATCATAAATAATCTCTAAGATCATCTTCAGACAAGATGGTCAATCTGTAATAGAACTAGGGCCAACAAGAAGGTGAAGTGATCTAGTAAAACCTATAAAACAAACAAGCTAACATCAATTTTTCAAGTTAAATAACCAATGTGCCATAAAATTATCTACATATAAATAATGTACAAAAAATAGATCTAATAAAGACAATTTGAGAAAAATACAACTTTCATCACAAAGTGCATAATCTTGCATAAAACTATTAGTAAAAAAATGTCTCTAATCAAAGCATATTTACTTTGCAACAAAAACCAAAGAATGCATAAAAGTTAAGTTAATCAAAGGGGAGACAAAAAATATGTGTCATTTGCAAAATATATTTGATGTGAAGTAATAGAATAATTATCAAATAAATACACATAAAATTCTCTATAAGATCTAATATTTTTAGGAATCCAAATGGTTTTAATTTTAGAGGTAGGAACTTTAGTCATTTTTCAACAATGCAAAGAGTCATGGTATATTTATCACAATATTTTTATGGATGTAATTTTCAATGTTTAGAGATATGATACCTATATTTTTTACAATGCTTATATTTTTTTTATCATTTATAATCATATAATAAGTATGGAAAGCATTATATTTAAAAGAAGATGCATGATAAGTCATTTGGTGTAGAGGAAAATATAATTTTAAATTCATATTAGAAGAAGTGAAAGCATTAAAATTGATATATTTATGTTTTTCATTAGATTTAAGCAAAAAAGGTTCAATATTACCATTTTTTCACTTACCAAACCCATCACCCAAGTAGTTCATAGATTCATAATACATAAACCGAAGTTGGTATACCAATTGTTCATAGGAGTTTGTTGAGAAGTATATTTAAGATCATCATTAGAGGAAAGATCATGTACCAAAGATTCAAGTTTAGCATTTAAAGCATCAAATAAAAGTTTATATTTTATTCATGTGTGTATTAAAAGCCTTTTTGAAAGCAATAATAATTATATTTTACCATTGCCCTTGATATTTAATTAAAATTAATTTCATCAATTTTTAAATCAATTTGATGCATAATGTTTTTAAATGCAAAAAACATTGTTAATTTAAAATTTATTTGAATAAAATAAAAATATACTTAAAGTTATCAACCAATAATTGATATTAAAGATAAAATAAAAATATCAAAGAATGATTTAATGTAATCAAATTAAAAGGATAATGCCAATAAAAATATGCAGTATCAACTATATTCTTAAAATAACTTTAATTTAATATGAAATTTAAATATGATTTAAGCCTTTATAAAAACAAATAATTATGTTTTGAGAATGAATTAATTCATAATGGAAAAAGATGATTTAAATTCCATACCAAAAAATTACCTTAAAAGCTTCTTTATTTTAAAAAAACACACACACATTTCATTATAATGTTATGGAAATAATTTTTTATTAAATGACTTTATTTATAATGAATTTTAAAAAATCCACCATCATGCATCTAAGAAACAGACAAAAGACAACCTTTTTAAAAAATGAAATTAAAAAGTTTTAACCATAAATGTCTTTGATTTGAAAGAAGGATTATATAAAAAATAAATTGATTATCATGAAAGCAAAGGAATATGATTTCAAGTAAAGAATCACTATGTGCTATTAAGAAATTATGTTTTTTTCTTAATTGATTAATTAGTTAATTTAATTTTTTTATATAAAACCAATGCATTACCAAGTACTTGTTTATAATGACATAAAATAAAAAATGCCAAGACAAAAATCAATAACATTAAGAACAAAAATGTTATAAAGAACTGGTAAGATACAACAACCAAATTTTCAAAATAAATATTGTTAAATGTATAACACGCCAAAAAAATCCTTGAATGGTTGATAAATTGTCCAAAAATAATAAGGCACCATAATTTTTTTTAAAAAATGAGATTGAAATGTAGACAAATACCAAGCTAAAGTATGCAAAACCGTGTAGTTTATAAAGATGCCAAAAAAACTATCAAAAGTTAATGTATATAGGAAAAAAAACAAAATTAAAAATAAAATGTTAGAAGACAAAAAAAAAAAAAAAAATCATATCTAAATATAAAATATTCTTAATAATCAATGTTAGAAACCTAGAGCTCTAGTACTATATTAGATTAGTTGTCAAGATTACATAATAATATTAAAATAATAGAGTAAAATAATGCAAAATAAATCATTATAACCTTGAGAGAGAATCAAGACACAAGATTGAGATGAGAGTTGACAAGTGGGGAAAATCTCAAATGACCAAAACCCCCACAATATATTAGAAATCTTGCAAATAATTAAACTCCAAATACAATAGAAAGTAGATGCCAAGAGAAAATTAGAAGAGTGGCCTCAATCCCAAATAGGCATCACAAGATTGCAATATCAAGATTATTTTAGAATGACAAGATTAAAAGAGAGGATGAGAAGGCTCCTTAAATAGATAAAGAGGAAAGATGAGGGTGTTAAAAGAATCCTATAATCACCTTACAAAGCCTCCTTAGTGTGTGCCAAATGTTTTATTTCCAAAAAAGTAGAGGGAACTGTGTGACATGTGAGGAGAGGAGTTACTTGTTCAAGTAACTCTCAAATCGTACAAGCGGACAAGAGAGGTGAGAGATATGTAATAAATTTGGAATAAAATATATTTATAGTTATAATAAATGCACACCTAAAAAAGACTTATGATAAGCCTAAAGAGCCTAAATAAAACCCAAATAAGATTAATCTCCAATAGGCCTTGACCTGCATTCATGTCAAGTATGGGGCAGAGTGTTTAACTCATCAATAGTTTTTTTATGACACTTTCCTCCTTGCTTAGGCCTCAGGATGAAAAGCTAGGACCTTTAAGAGGATGTTATTATCATACTCTTTATCTTCTAGACAAATTTTATATGATATTAAATTTTTAATATTTTGTTCAATACCTCTCCTCAAGTTTAGATCAACATTGAAAGGTGATTAGGATTCATAATCAACAATCTCCTAGGTAAATACCTTGAATTTACTCATTTTAAAAGAGTGGGTAAAGCATTATTATGTGATAGTCTAATCTCTTATTTCAAATCTAAGTTAAGCTTCTATAAAAGTAAGTGGATCTCCCTAGTTGTATGGGCATCTTTGATCAAATCTATTATCAATCTATTTTCCATCTACCTCTTTTTAGTTTTGAGTACCCCTAAAATGTCTTGTCCTACCTTAATTAAATCATG
The DNA here is from genome assembly GCA_037957365.1 of Torreya grandis. Taxonomy (NCBI): domain Eukaryota; kingdom Viridiplantae; phylum Streptophyta; class Pinopsida; order Cupressales; family Taxaceae; genus Torreya; species Torreya grandis. Next base: position 983,954 of record JARHVA010001074.1, read on the forward strand.
AAAAAAATATTTGGTAGGGTTATGATGACAAATGGAGGGTCCCATTACTGAAATGGGATAAAGTTTTATTTTCTCATAGAGATGGAAGGGATGCTATTTGTAACCTTAATTTCCAAAACCAGGGTCTTGGTGCCAAATTGCTATGGAGAATGTATGCTCAGCTAGAGGCCTTTCAGAGCTGAATTATCAAGAATAAATATATAGGATGATTATATCCTAAAAACATAATTAAGTATGTGAACACTCCGTAAGGCTCTCACATGTGGAATTTCTTGATTCTTTGTCATCCACTAATTTTCAATCTTGTCTCATGGGAGATTCACAATGGAGTTATTACGATATTTTGGGAGTATTCTTGGAATGGCCATAAGCCATTGTAGGAAGTGCGATATATGTTGGAGTCTAGAGTGATTTTTTTCATTATCTAAGGGTGAAGAGTTATGGATTACTTGGATCTAGACTCTCAAAATGGGTTTAGAAGGTGGAAATGTAAAAACCTTTACTCCTCACCTATTATATAGGCTCAAAAATTGCTCCTTTCCATCAAGTTGTCTAAATAGAGAGTTTACATTAACCTTGAGGAAGATAAATTGGTATGGATAGGCTCAAAATATAGTGAATATGTGGTAAATTTGGGATACAAAATGGTTAATATTTTAGTTCCTTGTTGGGAATGGTATAAACATTTGTGTTGGTCTAAATGGGGATTAATAAAGTCAAGGGATTTCACTTGGTTGGTGGTACAAATCTAGATCCTCACTCAAGATCAGCTAAGAAGAATGGGGTTTTAAGTTCATTCCAAATGTGTTATTTGTTGTAAAACTAAAGAGACTATTGATCATCTTGTTTTTAATTGCCCATTTGCTTATAAATATTGGAATGGGCTATGACAAAATGAATTGGTCTTGGGATCAATGTCCTTCTCTCTTTCAATATCTTTCCTCTTGGTTCTTGGGTTCTTCAATAGATTATCTTATTGACCTTTGGAAAATCAACCCATCCACTCTTATATGGACTATTTAGAAAGTAGGGTTCAATTTAAGAGGCCTGATGGAAACCCCCCTAAGTTTGTGTAGGAAAATTGGATTCACTCCCTTGGTGAATTAGAGAATGTAGAGAAAGTGTAAAATCATCATTTGGTTTCTTTGATAAATAGTGTGATGCTGGGCAGCATTGCATTATCATGAAACATTATGCTGAAATGTGATATTTTGCTATTGCATAGCATTACACAATCACCTTGTTGTTCCCAAAATTAGCTACACTCATTTTTGGAACAACCATTATGAAACTTGTCTATTTCACTCTAAGTTCATCATTCGAGACAAGCTTCACTTGATCTCGAGGGTAGTCAACTAACTCCTTAAAAATTTAACAACCTTCTCTCGTTACGATTTCTCAAGAAAATGTGAAATTTTTTATGGTCTCGATGCAATCAGAACGTCAAGTTTTTCATAAATTTTAAGGAGTTAGTGTTTCTAGTTTACATGCAAGAGAGGCATTTTTTGCCACCCTTGCATATTGTTTTTTGTTCACATGCAATGTCAACATTTTCTACCACCTTTACATGTGGTTTCATGTTCAGATGTAAAGGCAGTGATTTTTGCCACCCTTACATCTTTCCATGCAGGAGTGGCAAAAATTTCCACCCTTGCACTTCAAGCACCTCTTTGTAGGGGTGGAAATTTGTGCCGCTCTTACATATTTCTTCCTCTTCATCATGTAGAGGTGGCAATTTTTGCCACCCTTGCATGATCTCAATTTTCATGCACGAAATTTATGACTGTGCATGTTGAGTGGTTAGCATTGGCTTTACCCTTTTTAAATGTTGATTTGAGCCTCATTTGATCCATTCCAAGTTGTTTGCTCATCTTCCCTGCAACTGGTTGACCGAGTGCGCTAGTGGGATTGCAATTTTTTTGACTTCAAGTGTGGGATTTTGATTTAACAAGTAGGTTTTGCATTTTTTTTCTTTTTGTTTCTAGGTTTTCATTTTGTTCTTCCTCTTTTCTTTAAATTTATATTTTCCCCCTTTCTCCCTTTCATGTTTTATTTTTCTTCTTTTTCTTCTCCCCCTCCTACTCATTAGGGGTGAAAAGCCTATAAAAACCCTAAAAATCAAAATATCATTGCTATTAGTGTAATGGTAGAAAAAATTTCCACTCTTAGACAAAACTGAGATAACAAGTGTAAGGGCGGCAAAAATTGCCACCATTACACTATCCCTTGTTATTTTTGCAAGGGCAACGAAAATTGCCGCCCTTACACATTTTTGGCCCATGTGCACAAGAGGCAATTTTTGACACCCCTGCACAATGTCCACATGCAAGGGAGGCAAAAATTTCCACTTATGCACAAACAAACCTTCCCCCATATGCAATGGTAGCAATTTTTGCCGCTCCTGCATAGTTTTTCTTAGAAATCCTAACTCTGAGAAATTTTAAAATTTTGTTTTTTTGATCCCGCTTCCCTTTGAATTTCTAGCATGCTTGTGCCTTATCCTTTTCAAACCACATTCCCATGTTCATGATCACCAACTTGTAGTATTTCCAGATTGCCAATTTTTCCCTTGATTGCATGATCATGATTCTTATTGTAGTTTCTCTCAAGGATCTTTCTTCATCAACATCCTTTTGACATAAGCTCTTCCAGATGACTGAAGTTTCTCTAAAAAAGTTGAAGATAATGAAGTAAAAGTATCAAGGTTTTTTTCCAATCTCCTTAGTTACTTCTAATGTCGATGACATTAGGGATACAGAGATCAGTCATGTATATATGGCTAAGTTCATGGAAAAAACTAGATCAAGCAATCTCAGCCACAAAATGAAGAAGATAATCAAGAGAAAAATTCATCTGGTATCTTCTTTTCCTATAGCAGCTCACAACACAGAGTTCATTCTCTAGTACGCTTAGTTATACAATAAGGATACTAGGGCTGTGTTAGACACTAGTGGTAATGTGGTGATTAGACTGGACTCTAAATTCATTGACAAAGTGTTCATGTACCCTCTCACTACTGAAGTATTAAAGCTTGATTTCTTTGAAGCACAAAGGGAATATGACAAAGATATTGAAAGAGTGAAGAAAGTAATCAACAATAGATGGCTTAATACTCTAAGAGAAAACTTGTCAAGATGGCCACAAAGTTTTCTAAGGAGTGATTTTATAGAAGAAGTCGATAACCTGATCGCCCTTCTCAGCAGGGTAAGAGGTTTACCTTCTTCCTCACTATTTCATGAATGGATATACCCTTTCATTAAGATAATTCTCCAATGAAAATAAGCTATTTTTAGGGAGAAAAAATTAGCAATGCTCTGCATGAGTAATTAATGAAGGTATCCACTACCTCTAAATTCTACATGACTTCATACCTGGTATATATTGCAGTGTCGATGAGAACCTTCCCAGGTTTAACATCAGAAGGATACAGGAGAGTAACCCCAATATATCAATATTACTCTCAATTGACATTTAAGGGTTCTATCCATCATTTAAGGAGGGTAAATGATGCTTTCTTCATCATATTTTTGTGTCTCTTTGATTCCTAATTAGAACAAAAAAGAGTGTTAGATGAAGCCTGGACAGTTGTGAATGATTTCAGATATATGTTCTTGCAGTTCCCTTATTTTTCTTACTGATGGGTTGGATTTTTCCAAGGTCATCCTTATATTCTCCCAACAGTCCCTTTAGACAAATTGGTCTTGATAGAGCTGTGCAGGAAAATTATTGTCATACACAATAAGCAGATGGAACTCAAGAAACCTAGTTTTAGGTTCCTGAATAAAATTGGTAGGTTCTTAGTATTGATCGCTGAAAAAGCTAGAGTTATGGAGACTAAAATGTAACTCTTAACCATGAATCATTTCTAAAGGAAACCAAAATTTGACTATAGAGGTATAAGGGACATAATCAGGAGGAAGACCTAGTTTCACGAGCCTATGGTCAAAGATGTTTGGGTTGATTTGAGAACTGTAGAAGACGTCAAAAAAATAGACTACAATAGATTGTCTCTTTAGCAGATAAAATATTTGGGACTTGATAATATCCCTAATAATCTAGTGGATGATGGAGATTTGATCAACAATAGATACCATGCTGAACAAATCACCAATACCCCTCTTCCCCCAACCCAATGGTCTCAAAAGGAGTTGACTTCTTTAAGGAAAAGAGTCGAACCAATATTGGCAAACACTAATGATTGATTAGAGAATAAGGGAATCACATTGAAAGAGTTCATCACAGGATTAGAAGCTAAATTTCAAGAATAAATAAGAAGGGTAGAAAATAGGATGAAGAATAAAAGTGATGCCCCTACTTTTGATAGGCCACATAAACCTATGATCATCTTCATGACAAAGAAGTCACAAGTTATAGAAAAAGAGCCAGGAATAATAGATATGGAGGTTAAAAATCAAAGCATTGAAGAACCAGTAGTGGAGCAAATGGAAATTGATGATAGGCCCATAGATCAATAAGAAAAGGAAACTCCATCTCCACAAGAAGGTGTACAGCCAAAAATGGGAATTTCTTCTTCCCCACTTAGCACACCTATTGTAACTCATTCACCTATTTATCCAATCAGTGTTCCCTCTTCTGGAGCTGCCTCTCCTTCCAAAATTATTTTTGATGACCCTCAAAGAGATTTTGAAGATATTCTTCATTCCTCAGGGTCAATCCCTAGTTTGTCATCTCCATCTTTTGATATCAAAGATAGTTCTACTTTCAATCATTCAGTAGAAGGTGCAGTTCTTATTAATACTCTGCCCATTGTTTCCACCACCGGTGCAGGTGAAACTCCAGTAATTCCAACTATGGAGATTGATACTAATGTAAGTACTTATGCCCTCCCACCTTAGTTGTCAACTTATACGCCTAAAAGGAAAAAACAGGCCATCTCCCTAGATGACTTTGATTTCAATAAAATGGTGCTAGTAAAAGTCAAGACTCCCAAAAAGCGAAAATTCTTTCAAAGATGATTGAGGATAAAGGGCACAAATTTATGGAAATAGCAAAAGCTCTACAGGATGCAACTCTTGAAAATTTTGATTTAAATGATTACTCTATTTCCCAAATTGAGTTAGGAAATATAACTCATGAAAGTGCTAAGAGCGATATGCAGTCAGCTATGGACATCTTGGTTCAGAAGTTTGATAGAGAAAGATAAATGAAGGACCATTATAAAATAATGGTGGAACAACTAACTATGGTAATAAGGAGAATAAATTTCACTCCAAAAACAATAACTCCAGAGGCTATCTCCATAGATGACCCCATGATTTAGAAAGTAGAAAGGACCTATCTCAAGGGAAAAGTACTTGAAGAGTACTTGGACAAGATGCATACATAAGTAATTTCCTTGCTCATAGATTTGTCTAAAAAAATGGGTAAGATGAAGAAGGTGAGAGTAGAAATGGATGATATTATCAATATTATTTCATAGGATATTGAAAGCATAAAAAGGTATCTTGACAAGTGGATAGATATGAAAAAAATGAAAATAAGCACCCTAATATCAATTGGCATCATTGCTGATAGAGACTCTTATACTGAGACTAAAGAAGCATTGATATATAAGAGTTAGGTTCTTAAGGAATTGATCAGTGACCTCGAAACATCAAAGGACCTCAGTGAACAAAGTGACATCAGTCTTTTGCATAAATTGGAGGAGCTACATTACAAGATTATATCACAAGACAACCAATTCCTTTTAGTAGAAGAAATGGTTCATGAATTTAAAGGTATGTTCCAAAAGGAATTTGAAGATAAACCATTCTCAATATCCTCTGTGGATAATATACTAGATAATCAATTAACTCTAGATGATCTAAATACTAGGTTAGCCAATCATGAAAAATTGGTCACAACAGTGAGAGATGCTATAGTCAGGGTGAAGATGATTTTCAAGAATACTATTACTCCAAATAGTATCTATATAAAAGAAGCTATCACCATGTACAATGCTCACGTAAAGAAAGATGGGGCTACAAATTGAATCAACTTTCCTTTGATTTAATTTTTATTTTTTCAAAATGCACTTTTGTAACCACTTTGGACATTGGCACATGTCCTTTTGTCATGTGTAATTACATGTAAAAATATGGAAAGTCTAAAGTCAACAAAGACTCCTATCTTTGACTAGGTCAAATTATTTAAATCTTTTTTAAATCCTCAAGGCTTCTCCCTATAAAAGAAGAGAACCTATTTTTTAATACATATATCTTTTGGTGATTAGAAGCAAAAACTCTGCCCAAATTGAGATGCCTTTTGAGACTTTGAGCTCAGATTGTAAATCATATTTTCTTGAATGAATGAGAAAGTGGGTGACTTTTAAAACTTTGCGTTGGAATAACTTGTGTTATTTAGGAAATTGTTCGTATGTCCTTTTTCTTAATAATATCTCATCTATTTGATTAAATAAGCAAAGTGTGTAGAAATTATCTAGAAGATGTTTTGAAGTTAATTATGAAAACTTTGTTCTACTATGATTACCTTTAGTTTGTGTTTTTTATGTTTTAGTGAAAAGGGTATTAGAAAGGCTTGCTACTACTTTTATCCTTTGTGATCTTATACTCTGTTATAGTTTTCAGTAGAGACTTTGAGCTACACTTCATTCTAATATTATACATGTTATAAATCAATAAGGGAAGCAACAAAAGACTTTGTGCTTTCATGGGTTTCTCGTGGATCTAGTTACTACTCAAGAATTTTTTCTACTATTTACTGAACATCATTTCTGAAAGAAGAGGATTGCTTTTAGTTATTACATAGGAATTTTCCTTTAATTTATGAACATTATCTTTGAAAAAAGAGAGATGGATGGTATGATCTCACCCCTGAGTCTATTTCAGTTTATATTAGTATATTATAGTTTATAGGGAGCCTCCCCTTGATGATAGGAGAGATTTATCTCATTATGATGTGGTTGATATACCCATTTTGCCTTCAGTTAGTTGACAACAAAATATTCACTCAACATTTTTTAGTGACTCTGCTGGGGACATGAACATGCACTTTGAAGCCTCAAGCCCCAAATTGAAGCATTTCTAGACCTTTTTCATTTTACACTCTGGCAGATCCACTGTACACGTGAAGCTAGAGAGCTCAAGGTATTGTTGATCATATATTAGAGTTAGTACAATGAAATAATTTTGAGATTTTTTCTCCACCCATCTCGCCTTTAGCGTACCAAGAGTTTTCCTCCTACCAACATCAAATCTCCAATACCAAACGAAGCTTCTAGTTTTACTGCTAGTAGATTTTTTTCCATACTTACCTCACAAAAATTTGTTATCCCTCCCTTTAATCATCATATCATGGCAGCCCAAGGTCCTTGGGGCAACACTTTTGGTCCTCTCAATTTAATCATGCCTTTATATGAACTGCCTCATAGTTTGACAAAGAATTTTGCTAAATTTTATAGTGATGGGAAAGTCCATCCTAATGAGCATATTGCTACTTTATACATAGAATATGGTGTGATAGGTGTGGAATATGAAGATATAGAGGTAAGACTATTTGTAGAAACTTTGAAAGGTATTACCATCGATTGGTTTTATCACCTTCAAGCTCAAACTATAACTGACTGAAACACTCTCAAAGCCAATTTTGAGGCTAGGTTCAAACTCGCTAAAGATGCACATGCCTTGTTGGCTCATCTTACACAAATGAATAAGGAACCTCATGAGCCTATGCAAGAATTCATCGCTAAATTCAATAAGCTAAGGAATAGAATTCCTACAATTACTCAGCCAACACCAAAAATTCTTAAGTGCTTTTTCATCAACTCTCAACTTCCTAAAGTAAGTTTTCTATTGAGGCAGGCTAGCCCTATAGATCTTTTTGTAGCCTAAAATTTGGCTATCGAGGTTGAAGATGATCTTATCCTAGCAAGTAAGATCAGAAAAGATTCTAATAAAAATAAATTTTCCTCATCTACTAAAAGTTCTTCCATGAGTACCATAGATCCTATGGTGTAAAAGTTGGAAAATGAATTGCTAGCTCTAAAAAGGCAAATGTCGTAAGGTATGTCTGCTCCTCCTTAATAAGAGATGACAAGAAGGACATTTCCCAACCATTCTTATCAAGGTAGTGCTGGTAAAAATCAAGGACAATCCAACTATCTTCTTTTCACATAAGGGAAGCTCACCATTGAAGCAACACCGATCAACTCAGTAGTTGGTTATCATGAAGCTGAACATGATCTCTCTTTCCAACCCGAGTTAGACCAAGAAGATAATGCTAGCTCTTTGCAAAAGGAGAAGAAGAATTAGTTGGTGACTCCAATATTGATTTTCTACAATACCAAGATGAAGCTAAGAAAAAAGGAGAAGTGTTTGATGGATCATATGATGTCTTTACTAGGTCCCAAAATTAGTCAACTCAATAAGCTAATAAGAGAAAGGTGGGAGAATAACCTTAGCCAGTAATCTCAATTGATAAATGGGAGACTTAATTTCCTTTCTAATCAAAGGATCTGATGACCAATAAGAAAGTAAGTACCTCAAACCATCATGTACCTTCTACTTTTATTTATTAGACCATTGCCACACCCAAAAAAGATCAAGATGATGTACTTCCTTCCTCTATTTCTAGTTCATTCTAATTATTTGACATAATTGATCATGCTATAAAGACCAAAATTCAAATGACCAAAGTTGAGTACTTGCGAGCTAATCCTGAACAGTTTGATAGGTTGGCTGAATACATAAAAAATAAAACTACCCCTATAAGACAAGATTTTCCAAGGTTGACTCATGATTCTTTAAAGAACAAATCCACTCAGAATAATCTTGTCGTTACTCCTCCTATTTCCCCTGGGAAAATAAAGCTTTTTTATGTTTCACTTTTGATAAATGGTCATAAATTGAGTAACTGTATAATAGAATCTAAAGCCTCTGACAATGTTATTATGCCCGCTAAAATAGCAGATTCCCTTAGTTTCACCTTAACTAAGACTTTTGGAAGATGCTTATCTATAGAAAATAAGAAAGTACCACTCCTGGGTCAAATCAAAGATGCCCAATTTATATTCATGGCTTTTCCAGATAAAGGATTAAAATGATAGTCTTGGTGACCGATGTTCTAGCTTCCTATGGCATTCTACTAAGGTGAAATTTTTGTAAGGATTTAGGTGGAGATTTGAATATGGATCTATCTAAAGCAAGGATACCTATTAAAGGTGTCATGAAAAAATTACTTCCTGAGAAAGAGTCAAAATATATTGTCACCCAAACATTAGATCCTGAAGCTCAAATTTTATTTGAATCATCGAGAATGGGTAACTACTTTTTGACCACTGAAGATGTTTTTAGCTCATCAGACGAAAGTTCTCTAAGTGACAATTCAAAAAACTCAGATAGAAAATTAGAAGAATTGTTAGAGCAAAGTTCAGATAACCAAGAATCTTCCTTTAATAACGAGGAGAAATATTTAAAAAAATCAAATTCTAATAATGTTTGGATTTTAGAATTTGATGGTAGTTGTTCTTCTACCAGTTTTAGAGCCAAATTTTTTTTAATATCCCCTCAAGGAGAAATTTTTCCTTATTCATATAATTTACAGTTCAAAAATACCAACAACACCATTAAGTATGAGTCTTTGCTACTTGGATTGAAAGCTAATCATGCTAAAGGTATTAAGATTCTTCATGCTCAGGGAGATACCGAACTGGTGGTTTGTCAGGTAAGGAATCTGTACCAAACCAAAACTGAAAGATTGTGACGTTATCACAATATAATATGGGATTGTATTAAAGGTTTTGATGCTTTAAATATTTATATTGTGCTAAGAGAATTCAATGATCATGTATATTCATTGGCTATTTCTGCAACCCTCATGGTTCCCCATAAAGATTTCAAAGGGGACAAGTACCTTATTGAGCTAGTCTTTCGATCGAGTGTACCTGATAATGCCAATCATTGGTAGATGTTTAATGATGAAAATCAAATCATTAATTTTTTGGAAAAGATGGACAACTTTGAAGAGATTTATTTTTAAGGTATAAAATCTCCACAACAGGAATCAATTCCTGAAATAAATTCAAAAATTGGTGAAGAGTTTCATCAACTCAAGGGGAATAAAATTCCAAAAAGTTTAGTTTTTCTTGAAAAGTTATTTGATAAGCATGACAGGTATGTCAAACAGAAACAAATGGATTCAAGTTCCTCCAAGGAGTTTTATCAAGTAAATTTGAGTACAATAGAAAATTCTAAAATAATCAACATTGGGAATTGTTGCACTTCTGATGAAAATCTCAAATTCATTGCTCTTTTTCGCCATTACATTGATGTTTTAGCATATTGTTATGATGATATTAAATCCCTCTACCTTGAAAAAATTTGGCATGAAATTCTTCTTAAAGTTGGGTCATTGCCTCATAAGCAGAAGTAAACACAGTACAACCCCAAAATATCAGGTACTATCCTTTCTGAGATCCAAAAAATGTTGAATACAAGAATTATTTTTCTAATCCATCATTCCACATGGATTACTAACATAGTCCTAGTGAGAAAAAAGAATGGAGAAATTTGGATCTATGTTGATTTCATAAACTTAAATAAATATTCTCTAAAGGATAACTATCCCTTACCCATCATGGATCAAGTGTTGCAAATAGTGACTGGTTCAAAAATGTTATCAATGTTAGATGGTTTTTTTGGGTATAATCAAGTGGAAGTCAATGAAGTAGACCAATATAAAACCACTTTCACTACACTATGGGGCACTTTTGCATATCATAGAATGCCTTTTGGTCTAATCAATGTTGGCACCACCTTCTAGAGAGTAATAGATCTTGCCTTCAAAGATGTAATAGGGAAGTTTATTATAATATATCTTGATGACTTGACCATTTTTTCTAAACATCGTCTTGATCATGTGCATTATTTAAAACAAATGCTAGAATGTTGTCAGCAAAATGTTATTTCTCTTAATCCCAAGAAGTCAATTTTTGGGGTTATAGAAGGTAAACTTCTCAGTCGCACTGTATCCTGAGAAGGCATAAAAATTGACTCAAAAAGAGTCAAATCTATCCAAAATCTTACTCTTCTTGCTAGTAAGATTACAGTTCATTCTTTCTTTGAAAAGGTGAATTATCTACAAAGATTCATTATAGAATTCATAGAGAAGACTCACCACATTGTCGACATGATGAAGGGTAAAACCACTTTTTGTTAGACTACAGAAGGCAAGTCAGCATTTGAAGATATCAAGAGACCGATTGCCCATGCCCCAATCCTAGTTTTCTCAGATTATACCAAAGACTTCATAGTATATAGCTTCACTTCTAAACATACACTTTTAGCCATTTTAGTCTAACAAAATAAAGAAGGTGTGGAATCTCTCATATCATTTATGAGCTATCCTCTCAAATCTCACAAATTGAAATATTTGAACATGGAGAAGCATTCTTATGTCGTGGTTAAGGTAGTAAAGTATTTCAGATTCTATATCCTAAATTCACATACTATTGTTCTGATGCCTAATACAACAGTGAAGTCCATTCTAACTCAACAAGAGTTTGGCACTTAAAGGGGCAATTATATTGATAAAATTTAGGATTTTGATCTTGATATCAAACCTACCAAGCTTGTGTGAGGAAAAGGTCTCTGCCAACTGATTGCTGATAACATACTTATTGGGTGAATATTTTGTCATCAACTAATTGATGAAAAAATAGGTATATCAACCACATCACAATGATATTTATATAGTAAAATGGGTGTGATTACCATAGCACAATGAGATAAATCTCTCCTCTCATCAAGGGGAGGTTTCCTATAAACTATAATATACTAATATAAATTGAAAATAGACTCAGGGGTGAAATCATACCATCTATCTCTCTTTTTTTAGAGATGATGTTCACAAAATAAAGGAGAATTCTTGTGTAATTAATGAAATCATTTCTCTTCTTTCAAAAATGATGTTCAACAAACAACATGGATTCTTCCTAGGTAGTAACTAGATCCATAAGAAACCTACGAAAGCACAAAGCCTTTCATTATTTTTTGTGCTAATTTAAGACAAAGTAACATAGTAGAATGAAGTGCAACATAAATTCGCCACTAAAAAATACAACAAAATAAAATATTACGAAGGATAAGGGGAGCTCAAAGTCTCTATAATATCCTAAAACATAAAACACACATACTAAAGACAATTATGACAGCACAAAGTCTCTCACAGTCGACTTCAAGACATCTTTTAGATTATTTCCACTTATTCTACTTATTTGATTAAATGGACAAGACTGTATTTAGGAAAAAGTCATAAGAATGATTTCTTAGATAACACAAGCTATTTCAACACAAAGTCTGAAAGGTCACTTGCTTTTTCATTCACTTGATAAAATATGATTAACAATCTAAGCTTAAAGTCTCAGGAATTCCTTTCAATTTGGGTAGAGTTTCACTTCTAATAACAGAGAGATCTCTTTTCTACAAACTAAGAGATTACATTATATAGTATCCAAAGAAAGACTTGGGTGCTTGTTTTCATGAAATGGCCCATGTTGCATTGAATGCATTAGAAATTTTGTGAAGGGGCCATGCTAGAACATGTCATCAGCCTTAACTTTTGGCATTCTAAATCATCTCAAGTGTCTTCTCCAAAGCATGGGTCACCTGGTCTTCTTTATGATGTTTACACGGCTGTCCATTCGCCTTTACTCAATAAAGAAAAATAGGCCGCATCATTGAATGATTGCACTCTATGAGGTCCATCTAGTGGACTGATCTACCTACTAGAATAACTCTCCTATAAATATTTCTATATTTTATATTTGATTCCCTTTTTCCTTGCTATATCTTGTCTCTTTTTGCTGATCTGAGCTCTCGAAGCTATCTTCTCACCTTCTACTAGCTTTTTTGGCTCCTTTTTGAGTGGATAGCTGAGTTTGTCTTTGGGTCTACATTATTTGAAAATCAATGGTTATTCCATTACCATAAATTTGATATCTATGGGGATGTCACCAGTCACTTGAATCACTTTTAACCTTGAACCTTTGAACCTTTCAGAGTTTAATGGTTCAAGGTTCAACGATTTAATGTTCAATCGATTCGGTAGTTTAACGGTTCAATGTTTTATAAAGAGCCATGTTCACTTAGTCTTCTTTATGAGTTCAAAGTGTCATTAAACCAATTGTCTGCACTATTCAGTTGAAACTTTTTATGGAATATTCTATTTGAACCATTCACTTGAACCTTTCGCTTGAACCTTGAACTCTTTGAATGCATTGAAGCTTTGAACTCATTGAACCTTTGAACCTTTGGGAGGTAGATTTCAATGGTTTAACAGTTCAATGGTTCATTTCATATCATTGAAACCCACCATTGAACCTTTTTATTTGAACCTTAATGTTGAACCATCCTTATAATTTTTTATGAAATGCCTTAAGTGTTTTGAGATTTTTCTTTGAGAAAGCTCACCTTTTGAACCTATGATTTCCTTAGCTAAAAAGCTTGTGCGATTGAAGAACTTGACTGCTCAGAATATTTTGAGAAATAAAGAGACCATTTTGGCCTATAGGACTGAGATGGTTGACATGTTGTCCATAAAAATAAGTGACAAATTTTGGGAATAATAGTTAGCTCTAATTGGGGAACTTCCATCGATTATATTTTGAAACCATCGAAGGGAGTAGAATCCAGACTCTAAGTGCCTTCATCTATGCCATTGGGCTATGTATTCATACCATCCAAAAAGAGAAAGATGCCAAAAACTAAATGAACAATACAAAACAAACAAAGACTATACAAATATACAACTAGATTTATTTGATACTTCAAAGATTGAAGTGCTTCAGATGCTGCCCACTATGAGGTAGTGAAAATGGCATTTTGTCTTGATATTTTAGCAAGAAACTATTGTCACCATTTAATAGATGAATGAAAAATGGACCTCTCCATAAGTAATCCAATTTTCCATGCATTCCTTTTGGTTCTCTCCTCTTATCCCATATTAAGACTTGATCTCCAATCTAAAAATCACGAATCCTTGCTTTCTGGTCGAAGAATTTCTTTACCAGACTTTGATGTGAAACAATACAATCCACCACCATAGTTCATTGCTCATTTAGTTTAGTCAATCACATAATCTTCTTGTTGATATAATCTTAAAATATTTGATCTTCAACTACCTTTGCCAACTTTAGTGCTGGTAGTTCTAGTGTGATTGGTATCTCTACATTCAAACTATACAGAAGTTGAAATGGTGACATACCTATCACCCTTTTGAGTGTAATCATGTCTGCCCATAAAGTGTCAAACAATGCTTTATGATAGGTTCTCTGATTGTCATTTACCAACTTCCTGATAATGGTCACCAAGTTTTTGTTACTTGATTTTGCTTGACCATTTCCTTGCAAATAATAGTCAGAAGAGTGGGAGAGGATAATCCCATAATAATAGCAAAAATGGGTAACCTCATGAGAAGAGAAATAGGCTGCATTATCTATTACAATCTTGGTTGGGACTCCAAACTAGGAAATAATATTTTCTTTGATGAAATTACATACCACTTCTAAAGTAGCATGCTCGCTTGGAATGGCTTCCATCCACTTGGTAAAATAGTCTGTGGCTGTGAGAACATAGTCATGTCCAACACTCGATGATGGGTTTACAGTGCCAATAAAATCAATACCCCATTGTTGAAATGGCTCTTCGATCACCACTAGCTTGAGAGGTAGTGTGCCCAACTTGGGTTTCCCAATGAACTATTGACACAGCTCGCATCTACGCACCTAAGTGAAAGAATCTCAAAATAGAGTAGGATAATAATACCTAGCTTGTAGAATCTTATGGGTAGTCACAGATGCAAAAAAAATTCCTCCATAAGCCAAATTGTGGAAAGACTCCAAAAGTTTGCTCTGTTGCACTTTATCAATGCAACAAAGAAATACTCCATCAAGGATCCTTTTGTACAAACCATTGTCCCACAGGACAAAGTTAGCAACTTTTAACTTAACAATCCTCTTTTCTTTATATTATAGGTGTGTAAGACACTCACCATAGGTAAGGAAATGAGTGATATTGAAATACCACTCATTCCTAGTAGTGACAAAGAGAACTATAAGCATGTCTTCAACCTTTATTTCTTCATGTCCTACTTCCTCTGGTATGTTATCAACAATTAATTGGCAGAGACTTCTTCCTCGTATAAGCTTCATGGGTTTGATAACAAGATTAAACTCCTAGATATTAGCAATCCAATTACCCCTTTTAGTTCCAAACTCTTGTTGAGTTAGAATGGACTTTTCTATTATATCAGGAACTAGAGCAATAGTGTTTGAGTTCAAGATGTAAAAATGGAAGTGTTTTACTACCTTAACCAAAACATAAACATGCTTCTCTATATTTGAATATTTTAGATCATGAGCTTTGAGAGGACAACTCATGAAAGATATGGGGGACTCTACACCGTCTTTGTTCTGCTGAACCAAAATAGCTAAAATCGTGTGTTCAAAAGTATAGTTATATCTTACGAAGTCTTTGGTATAATCTAGACAAACTAGGATTGGGGTATGGGTGATAGCTTCCTTGATTTCTTGAAATGCTAACTTGTCTTCTTCAGTATAGCGAAAAGTAGCTTTACCCTCATCATGTTGACAATGTGTTGAGTCTTCTCTATAAATTTATGGATGAATCTTTGTACAAAATTCACCTTTCCAAAGAAAGAATGGACTACAATCTTACTAGCAGGAGGAGCAAGCTCTTGGATGGATTTGACTCCTTCTAGGTTGATTTTTATACCTTCTCGGGATACAGTGTGATCGAGAAGTTTCTCTTTTGTAACCCCAAAAAATGATTTCTTAGGATTAAGATAAATGTCATTTTTTTGACATCATTCCAACACTTATTGTAAATGATGCACATGATTAGGATGATGTCTGGAAAAGACGGTCAAGTCATCAAGATATACCACAATGAACTTCCCCATTTCATTTCTGAAGGCAAGATCTATCACTCTCTGGAAGGTGGTGCCAACATTGATCAAACTGAAAGGCATTCTATGATATGTAAAGGTGCCCCAAAGTGTAGTGAAAGCGGTCTTATGTTGGTCTTTTTCACCAAATTTCACTTGATTACACCCTGAAAAACCATCTAACATTGATAACATCTCTAAGCCAGTCACTGTCTACAGTAGCTGATCCATGATGGGAAGGGGGTAGTTGTATTTTAAAGAGGATTGATTTAGATTTTTGAAATCAATACAGAGGTGAATTTATCCATTCTTTTTTCTCATAGGGACTATGTTTGCAATCTAGGTGGAATAATGGATTGGAAAAATTATCCTCACATTTAACATTTTCTAGATCTCATAAAGAATAGTCCCTGATATATTAGGGTTGTACTACCTTTATTTCTACTTGTGAGGTAATGACCCAACCTTGGGAGGAATTTCATGCCAAATTTCTTCAGGCTTGAGAGATTTCAAATCATTATAAGAGTATGCCAAAACATCAATGTAATAGTAAAGCAAAGTAATGAATTTGAGTTTTTCATCCGGAGTGCAACAATTCCTAATGTTGACCATTTTGGGATTATCTTTTGTACTAAAATTTATTTGATCAAAATATTTTGAGGAACTTGAATCCATTTTTTTATTCTTGATAAAACTATCATGTTTATCGAATAGCTTCTCAAGAGAAACTAACCCTTTGGGAATTTTATTCCCTTTGAGCTGAAGGAACTCTTCACTAGTTTTTAAATTTATTTTTGGAGCTGATTCCTGCGGTGGAGATTCACTACCTTCAAAATAAAACTCCTCAAATCCATCCATCTATTATATAAAATCAATGATTTGGTTGTCACCATTAAACACCTGCCAATGGTTGGCATTATCAGGTACACTTGGTTGAAAGACCAGTTCAATAGTGTACTTATGCCTTTTAAATTTTTTGTGAGGAACCATGAGAGTTGCAGAGATGGCAAGGAATCTTCTATATCATTGAATTCTCTAGGCACCATATAAATATTGAAAGCCTAAAAATTTTAAAGGCAGTCTCACACTAGATTGTCATAATGTCGTAATCTTTCATTTTTAGTTTGATATAGGTTCCTCACCTGACAAATCACCAGTTCAGCATCTCCTCGGGCGTGAAGAAGCTTAACATCTTTAGCTTGAGTAGATTTCAATTTGAGTAACAAAGATTCATACTCAGTGTTGTTGGTATTATTGAACTACAAATTATACAAATAGGGAAAAATATCTCCTTGCAGAGATATCAAAATAATTTTGGCTCCAGCACCGGTAAAAGAATTACTGCCATCAAATTCTAGAATCTAGACATCATAAAAATCTAATCTCCTTAAAGATTTCTCTTCGTTAGTTAGGGAAGATTCTTTTTTATCTAAACTATACTCCACCAATTCTTTTGACGTCTTGTCTGAGTTTTTTAGATTGTCACTTATAGAACTTTTGTCTAATGAAATAGAAACATCATCTATGGATAGAAAGTAGTTACCAATTCTTGAGGATTCAAATATAATTTGATCTTTAGAGTTAGATGTTTGAGTGACAATATATTTTGATTCCTTCTTAAGAAGCAGCCTTTGCATGATGCCTTTGATAGGTATCCTCACCTCAGATAAGTCCATGTTGAATTCTCCACCAACATCCTTAAAAAATTTTCATCTAAGTAGAATGTCATAGGAAGCTAGAACACTGGCCACTAAGACTATCATTTTAATCTTTTTTTGTAGGAAGGCCGCGAATGTAAATTAAGCATCTTTGATATGACCTAAAAGTGGAAATTGCTTTTTTTCCATGGAGAAACATATCCCAAAATTTTTAGCTAAGGTAAGACTGAGAGAGTCTGCTACCTTGGTGGGTATAACATTGTCAGAGGCTCCAGAGTCTATTATACAGTTGTTCAACTTATGACCATTAATCAACAGAGAAACATAGAAAGGTTCTATCTTCCTAGGGGCAATAGGGGGAGTAATGACAAGATTTTTTTAGATAGATGTGTTCTTTGGGGGATCATGAGTTACCTTTGAAACATCTTGTCTTGTAGGGATAGTTT
The DNA here is from genome assembly GCA_037957365.1 of Torreya grandis. Taxonomy (NCBI): domain Eukaryota; kingdom Viridiplantae; phylum Streptophyta; class Pinopsida; order Cupressales; family Taxaceae; genus Torreya; species Torreya grandis. The sequence continues at coordinate 1,001,979 of JARHVA010001074.1, forward strand.
TGTTCTTGATGCATTCAACTAGCCTATCCAACTGCTCAAGGTTGGCTTGTAAGTATTCAAACTCAAAAATTTAGATCTTGGTCTTCCTAGTATGATTAATGATGTCAAATGACTAAAAAGAACTAGGAATAGAGGAAGGAAGTCCATCATTCTAGGTTTGGCTGGGTGTGGTACTGATCTAAGAAAGTGAAGCAGAAGGTGCAGGGTTGTTTGAGGTACTTACTTTTTTATTGATCATGAGGTCCTTTGATTGGAAAGGTAGTGAAGACCCCTATTTAGCAATTGAATTTACTTGTCAATATTCTTCCCCTATTTTTCCCTTATTATCTTTTTGAGTTGATTGGTTCTGGGACTTAGTAAAAATAACATATGATCCATCAAACACTTGTCCCTTTCTTTTAGCTTCATCTTGGTAATTCAGAAAACTAATGTTGGAGTCATCAACTAATTATTATTCACCTTCTACAAAGATATCAACATCATCTTCTTGGTCCAACTCAGGTTGGAAAGAGAAATCATGTTTAGCTTCATGATAACCAATTGTTGAGTTAGCCAGTGCTGCTTTAATGACAAGCTTCCCCTGTGGGGGAGGGAGACAATTTGGTTACCCTTGATTTTTGGTAGCATTGCCTTGATATGACTAGTTGGGAAATTTCCTCCTTGGTATATCCTGATAAGGAGGGGTAGACATCACTTGTGCCATTTTCTTTTTCAAAGTTAGAAATTTATTTTCTAGCTTTTGCACCATAGGATCAGTGGTGCATGTAGAGAAATTTTCAAAAGATGAAGATTTATTTCTATTAGGATCTCTTCTTATCTTTCCTGACAAGATAAGATCATCTTCAAACTCAGTGGAAAAAAATTGAGATGAAGTAAGATCTATGTGGCCATCCCTCCTCAACAAGAAACTCACTTTAGGAAGTTGAGAATTGATGAAGAAGCACTAAAGATTTTTTGGTGTCAGTTGAGCAATTGTAGGAATTTTGTTCCTCAGCTTGTCAAATTTAGCAATGAAGTCTCGCATGGGTTCATGAGGCTCCTTCTTCATTTGTGTAAGTTGGGCTGACACGGCATGTGTATCTTATGTGGATTTTAACCTAGCCTCAAACTTAGCCTTAAGAGTGTTTCAATCAGTTGCTTTTTGTGACTGTAGATGATAAAACTAGTCTACGATAGTGCCTTGCAATGTTTCTACAAATAACCTAACCACTATATATTTAAATTCAATGCCTATCACACCACAGGCTATGCATAAAGCTATAATATGCTCATCAAGATGAACTCTCCCATCACCATAGAACTTAGAAAAATTCTTTCTTGAACTATGGGGTAGTTCATGTAAAGGTGGGGTTAGATTCAGAGGGCCAAAATTATTACCCCAAGGGCCTTGGGCTGCCATGATATGATGATTGAAAGGAGGGATAATTTTTTTGTGTGGATTATGTATAGACAAAGCTCTTCTAGTAGAGGAAAGAGAAGCTTTGCTTGGTATTGGGGACCTGACATTGGTAGGAGGAAAACTTTTGGTTCGCTGAAGGCGATATTGTGGAGGAGAAAGGTCAAAATTATTTTACTACACAAACTTGAACACAGGATCAGCAATACCTTGAGCTCTCTGGCCTCATGTATACCGTAGATCTGCCAGAGTGTAGAATGGAAAGGAAGTATAAATGCTTCAATTTAAATCTTGAGGCCTCAAACTGCACGTTCTTTCTCAGCGGAGTCACCAAAAACTGTTGGGTAAATATTTTGTCATCAACTAACTGATGGAAAAATGGGTATATCAACCACAACATAATGAGATTTATATATAAAAATGGGTGTAGTTACCACAACACAATGAGATAAATCTCTCCTCTCAGCAAGGGGAGGTTCCCTATACACTATAATATACTAATATAAATTGAAAATAGACTCAGGGGTGAAATCATACCATCCATATCTCTTTTTTAGAGATGATGTTCAAAAAATAAAGAAGAATTCTTATGTAATTACTGAAGGCATTTCTCTTCTTTTAGAATGATGTTCAGTAAACAACAAGGATTCTTCTTGGCTAGTAACTGGATCCACGAGAAACCTACGAAAACATAATCTTTCATTATTTCTTATGTTGATTTAGGACAAAGTAACATAGTAGAATGAAGTGCAGCATAAAGTCTCCACCGAAAACTACAACAGAGAAAAAGATTACAAAGGATAAGGGGATCTCAAAGTCTCTCTAATATCCTAAAACATAAAATACACAAACTAAAGAAAATTATGACAGCACAAAGTCTCCTACAGTCAACTTCAAGACATCTTTCATATTATTTCCACTTGTTCTACTTATTTGATTAAATAGACAAGATTGTATTTAGGAAAAAGACATAAGAATGATTTCCTAGATAACACAAGCTATTTCAACACAAAGTCTAAAAGGTCACTTGCTTTCTCATTCACTTGATAAAATATGATTAATAGTCTGAGCTCAAAGTCTCAATAATGCCTTTCAATTTGGGTAGAGTTTTGCTTCTAATAATAGAGAGATCTCTTTTCTACAAACTGAGAGATTACATTATTTAGTATCCAAAGAAAGACTTGAGCATTTATTTTCATGAAATGGCCCATGCTGCATTGAATGTATTAGAAATTCTATGAATGGGCCATGCTAAAATAGGTCATCAACCTTAACTTTTGGCAATATAAATCATCTCAAATGTCTTCTCCAAAGCATGGGTCACCTGGTCTTCTTTATGATGTTTACACAGTTGTCCATTCACCTTTACTCAATGAAGAAAAATAGGCTGCACCATTGAATGTTTACACTCTCTGAGGTCCATCTGGTGCACTTCTCCACCTATTAGAATAACTCTCCTACAAATATTTCTGGATTCTCTATTTTATTCCCTCTTTCCTTGCTATATCTTGTATCTTTCTGCTGATCTGAGCTCTTGGGGCTATCTTCTCACCTTCTACTAGCTTCTTCAACTCTTTTCTTAGTGGATAGCTGAGTTTGTCTTTGGGTCTGCATTATTGAAAATCAATGGTTATTTCACTACCCTAAATTTGACATTTGTAGGGATGTCACCAGTCACTTGAATTACTTTGAACCTTGAACCTTTAAACCTTTCAGAGTTTAATGCTTCAAGGTTCAATGGTTCAAATTTCAATCGGTTCGGCAGTTCGGTAGTTCAATGTTTTGTAAAGATCCACATTCACTTAGTATTCTTTATGAGTTAAAGGTGTCATTGAACCAATTATTTTCACCATTCGGTTGATCCTTTTTCTAGAATCTTCTATTTGAACCATTCTCTCAAACCTTCCACTTGAACCTTGAACTCTTGGAACGCATTGAAGATTTGAACTCGTTGAACCTTTGAACCTTTGGGAGGTGGAGTTCAATGGTTCAATGGTTCAATGGTTCATTCCATATCATTTAACCTCACCATTGAACCTTGGCTTTGAACCATCCTTATAATTTTTTAGGAAATACCTTAAGTGTTTTGAGATTTTTCCTTGTGAAAGCCCATCTTTTGATCTTGTGATTTCCTTAGCTGAAAAGGCTTTTACAATTGAATAACTTGACTACTCAGAAAATCTTGAGAAATAAAGAGACCATTTTGGCCTATAGGACTGAGATGGTCAACATGTTATCCATAAAAATAAGTGATGGATTTTGAGAATAACAATACTAAAGGAAACAGGACATGAAGGAACCGAGGTCAAAGACATACCTACAGTTCTCTTCATGTGTGGATTACACCCAAGAGGGCAATAGGTATGTCACCTTTTCAAATTTTGTATGGTTTAAATGTATAGATACCAATCACCCTAGAACTACCAACACTAAAGTTGGCAAAGGCAATTGAAGATCAAAATTTAAAAAATTCTATTAACAAAAGGATCATGTGCCTAACTAAACTAGATGAGCAATGAACCATGGTAGTGGATCAAATTACTTTACATCAAAATTAGGTAAATAAACTCTTTGACAAAAGATCAAGGATTAATGATTTTTAGATTGGAGATCAAGTCTTATTGTGGGATAAGAGGAGAGAACCAAAAGGAATGCACAATAAATTTGATTCTTTATGGAGAGGTCCATTTACCATTTATCAGGTCTATGATGAAAATAGCTTCTTGCTAGGATATCAAGATGGAACACCATCCTCACTGCCTCATAGTGGGAAACATTTGAAACACTTCAATCCTTGAAGTATTAGATGAGTTCACTTGTACATTTATATAGTCTTACGTTTATTTATTTATTTTTGGTTTTTTGACTTTTTCTTTCTTAGCTTGACTCCATGGCCCAATGGCCTAGATGAAGGCACTTAGAGAATGGATTCTACTCCCATCTATCTTTTTAGGTTAGATCGATGGAAGTTCCCTAAGCCAACGATTGTTTCCAAAATTAGCTACGCTTATTTTTGGAACAACCCCTACGAAATTTGTCTATTTCACTCTAAGTTCATCATTCGAGTCAAGCTTCTCTTGATCTCAAGCGTAGTTGACTAACAACCTTCCCTCAATATGATTTCTCAAGAAAATGTGAATTTTTTTGCATTCTCAATGCAATCAAAACATCAAGTTTTTGATAAATTTTAAGGAGTTAGTGTTTCTAGTTTACATGCAGGAGTGGCATTTTTTGCCGCCCTTGCATATTATTTTTTGTTCACATGCAATGTCAGCATTTTTTTCCACCTTTACATGTGGTTCATGTTCAAATGTAAAGGCGGTGATTTTTTTCCCTTACATCTTTCCATGTATGAGCGACAAAAATCATCTCCCTTGCACTTCAAGCACCTCCTTGCAGGAGTGGTGATTTTACGCTCTTGCATATTTCTTCCTCTTCATCATATAGAGGAAACAATTTTTGATGCCCCTACATGATCTTAGTTTGCACATGCGACATTTATGACCACGTGTATCGAGTGGTTGGCATCAACTTTACCCCTTTTAAATGTCAATTTGAGCCTCATTTGATTCATTCTAAGTTGTTTTCTCCTCCTCCCTACAACCAATCGACTGAGTGCACTAGTGGGATTGTGATTTTTTTAATTCAAGCGTGGGAATTCAATTTAACAGGTAGGTTTTGTGTTTTTTCCTCTTTTTATTTCTAGGTTTTCATTTAATTCTATCTCTTTTCTTTAAATTTTGGTTTTTCCCTTTTCTCCCTTTTATGTTTTATTTTTCTTCTTTTTCTCCTCCCCCTCCTCCTCGTTAGGGGCAAAAATCCTAAAAAAACCCTAAAAACTAAAATATCATTGCTATTAGTGTAATGGTGGAAAAATTACCGCTCTTACACAAAATTGAGATAACAAGTGTAAGGGTGGCAAAAATTGTTGCCATTACACTATCCCTTGCTATTTGTGCAAGGGTGGTAAAAATTACCACCCTTACACATTTTTGGCCCATGTGCATAGGTGGTAATTGTTGATTCCCTTACACAATGTCCACATGCAAGGGTGGAAAAAATTGCTGCCTATGCACAAACAAACCTTCCCCCATATGCAAGGGTGATAATTTTTTCCACCCCTACATACTTTTTCTTAGATATCTTAACTCTGGGAAATTTTTAAATTTCATTTTTTTAGCCTGCTTCCCTTTGAATTTTTGGCCTACTCGCACCTTAGCCCTTTCAAAGCACATTCCCATGGTCGTGATCACCAACATGCAGTTTTTCCAAATTGCCAATTTTTCCCCTAATTGCATGATCATGATTCTTATTGTAATTTCTCTCAAAGATCCTTCTTCATCGACATCCCTTTGACATAAGATCTTCTAGATGACTGAAGTTTCTCCAAAAAGTTTGAAGACAATGAAGTACAAGTATCAAGGTGTTTTTTCAATCACCTTGATTACTTCGAATGTCGGTGACATTAGGGATACAGAGATCGGTCACATAGATATGGCTGAGTACGTGAAAAGAACTAGATCAAGAAATCCCAGCCATGAAATGAAGAAGATAATTGAGAGCAATATTCATCTGGTATCTTCTTTTCCTATAGCAGATCACAACATAGAGTTCATTCTCTACTGCGCTTAGTTTTATAATAAGGATATCATGGTTGTGTTAGATGCTAGTGGTAATGTGATGACTAGACTGGACTCTGAATTCATCGACAAAGTGTTCATGTGCCCTCCCACTACTGAAGTATTAAAGCTCGATTTTTTTGAAGGATAAAATAAATATGACAAATATCTTGAAAGAGAAAAGAAAGTAATCAACAATAGATGGCTTAAGACTCCAAGAGCAAACTTGTTAAGATGCCCACATAGTTTTCTAAGGAGTGATTTTATGGAAGAAGTTGGTGACCTAATCACCCTTCTCAGTAGGGTAAGAGGTTTACCTTCTTCCTCACTATTTCAAAAATAGATGTACCCTTTTATTAAGATAATTATCCAAGGCAAACAAGTCATTTTTTGGGGAGAAAAAATCAACAATGCTCTGCATGAGCAATTGATGAAGGTATCCACTACCTCTAAATTCTACATGACTTCATACCTGGTATATATTATAGCATCGATGAGAACCTTCCCAGGTTTAACATCAGAAGGAAACATGAGAGTAACCCCAGGATATAAATATTACTCTTAGTTGACATTGAAGGGTTCTATCCATAATTTTAGGAGGGTAAATGATGCTTTATTTTTAGTATTTTTGTATCTCTTTGATCCCCAATTATAACAAAAAAGAGTGTCAGACGAAGCCTGGACAGTTGTGAATGACTTCAGATGTATGTTCTTGCAGTTCCCTTCTTTTTCTTACTTATGGGTTGGCTTTTTCCAAGGTCATCCTTATATGCTCCTAAGATTCTCTTCAAACAAATTGGTCTTGATGGCGCTGTGTAGGCAAATTATTGTCATACATAATAAGCAGATGGAACTCAAGAAACCTAGTTTCAGGTTTTCAATTGAAATTGGCAAGTTCTCAGTATTGATCATTAGAAAAGCTAGAGTTATGGAGACTAAAATGCAACTTGTAACCATGAATCATTTCAAAAGGAGACTAAACTTTGACTACAGAGGCATAAAGGACATAATCAGGAGGAAGATCCAGTTTTATGAGCCTATGATCGAAGATGTTTGGGTTGATTTGAGGACTATAGAAGACGTCATAAAAATGGACTACAGTAGATTGTCTCTTGAGTAGATAGAATATTTGGGACTCACTGATATCCCTGAGAATCTAGTGGATGATGGGGATTTGATCAACCATAGATACCATGTTGAATAGATTGACAATACCCATCTTCCCCCAACCCAATGGTCTTAGAAGGAGTTGACTTCTTTGAGGAAAAGATTCAAACCAATATTGATAAACACCAATGATTGGTTATCAAATAAGGGATTCACCTTGAAAGAGTTCATCACAGAATCAAAAGCTAAATTTCAAGAGGAAACAAGGATAAGGGCAGAAAATAAGATGAAGAATAAAAGTGATGTCCCTACTTCTGATAGGCCACATGAGCCTAGGATCATCTTCATGACAAAGAAGTCACAAGTTGTATAAAAAGAGCCAGGAATAATAGATATGGAGGTTGAAAAGCAAAGCACTAAAGAACCAGTAGTGAAACAAATGAAAATTTATGATAGGCCCATAGATCAACAAGAAAAGGAAACTATGTCTCCATAAGAAGGTGTACAGCTAGAAATGGGAATTTTTTCTTCCCTACCTGGCACACCTATTGTAACTCCTTCACCTTTTTCTCTAATCAGTGTTCCCTCTTTTGGAGATGCCTCTCCTTTCAAAATTATTTTTAATGACCCTCAAGGCACTTATGGAGATATTATTCATTCCTTAGGTTCAATCCCTAGTTTGTCATCTTCATCTTTTGATATCAAAGATAGTTCTACTTTCGATTATTCAGTAGAAGGTGTGATTCTTACTGATACTCTACCCATTGTTTCCACCACCGGTGCAAGTGCAACTCTAGTATTGCCAACTATGGAGATTGATACTAATGTAAGTACTTCTACCCTCCCACCTTGGTTGTTGATTTATACGCCCAAAAGGAAAAAATAGGCCATCTCCCTAGATGATTTAGATTTCAATAAAATGGTGCCGATAAAATTCAAGACTTCCAAAAAGCAAAAAATTCTTTCAAAGATGATTGAGGATAAAGGGCACAAATTTTTGGAAATAGCAAAACCTCCACAGGAAGCAGCTCTTGAAAATTTTGATGTAAATGATTACTCTATCTCTCAAATTTAGTTAGGAAGTATAACTCATTAAACCACTAAGAGTGATATGCAGTCAGCTATGGACATCTTGGTTCAGAAGTTTGATAGAGAAAGAGAAATGAAGGACCATTATAAAGCAATGGTGGAACAACTGACTGCGATAATAAGGAAAATAACTTTCACTCTAGAAATAGTAACTCCAAAGGCTATCTCCATAGATGACCCCATGATTTAGAAAGTATAAATGACCTATCTCAAAAAAAAATACTTGAAGAGTACTTGGACAAGATGCATACACAAGGAATTTCCTTGCTCATAGAGTTGTCTGAGAAAATGGGTAAGATGAAGAAGGTGAGAGCAGAAATGGATGATCTTATCAATATCATTTCTTAGGATATTGAAAGCATAAAAAATATCTTAACAAGTGGATAGATATGAATAAATTTAAAATAAGCACCCTAGTATCAATTGGTGTTATTGCTGATAGAGACTCTTATACTGAGACTAAAGAAGCATTGATATATAGGAGTTGAGTGCTTAAGAAATTGATCAGTGACCTCAAATCACCAAAGGACCTTAGTGAACAAAGTGACATCAGTATTTTGCATAAATTGGAGGAGCTTCCTTGAAATCTTACATCGCAAGACAACTAATTCCTTTCAGTAGAAGAAATGGTTCAGGAATTTAAAGGTATGTTCTAAAAAGAATTTGAAGATAAACCATTCTCGATAGCCTCCGTGGACAATAAAATGGATAATCAATTAACTCTAGATAATCTAAAAATAGGTTAAACAATCATCTAAAATTGATCACAGTAGTGAGAGATGCCATAGTCAAGGCGAAGATGATTTTAAAGAATACTGTTACTCTAGACAGTATCGGGATACAAGCAACTATCGCCATGTACGATGCTCACGTAAAGAAAGATGGGGCTAAAAATTAAATCAATTTTCCTTTGATTTAATTTCCATTTTTTCAAAATGCACTTTTGTAACCACTTTGGACATTGGCACATGTACTTTTGTCATGTGTAATTACATGTCAAAATATGGAAAGTCCAAAGTCAACAACGACTCCTATCTTTGACTAGGTCAAATTATTTAAATCTTTTTTAAATCCTCAAGGCTTCTCCCTATAAAATAAGAGAGCCTATTTTGTAATAAATATATCTTTTAGTGATTAGAAGCAAAAACTCTGCCCAAATTGAGATGCCTTTTGAGACTTTGAGCTCAGATTGTAAATCATATTTTCTTGAATGAATGAGAAAGTAGGTGAATTTTCAAACTTTGCATTGAAATAACTTGTGTTATTTAGGAAATTGTTCTTATGTCTTTTTTCCTAATAATATCTCATATATTTGATTAAATAAGCAAAGTGTGTGGAAATTATCTGAAAGATGTTCTGAAGTTAATTATGAAGACTTTGTGTTGCTATGATTACCTTTAGTTTGTGTTTTTTATGTTTTTGTGAAAAGGGTATTAGAAAGGCTTTATACTACTTTTATCCTTTATGATCTTATACTTTGTTGTAGTTTTCAATGGAGACTTTGAGCTGCACTTCATTATACTATTATACACATTATAAATCAGTAAGGGAAGCAACAAAATACTTTGTGCTTTCGTGGGTTTCTCATGGATCCATTTACTACCTAGAAAGTTTTCCTACTGTTTACTGAACATCATTTTTGAAAGAAGAGGATTTATTTCAGATATTACACAGGAATTTTCCTTTACCTTGTGAACATCATCTCTAAAAAAATAGAGATGGATGGTATGATCTCACCCCTAAGTCTATTTTCAATTTATATTAGTATATTATAGTTTATAGGGAGCCTCCCCTTGCTGAGAGGAAAGATTTATCTCATTATGTTGTGGTTTATATACCCATTTTACCTTAAATTATTTGACGACAAAATATTCACCCAACACACCTAAAAACATGGTGTTACATAATAGCATCTTGTCATGTGATAGCATGATGTTACACAATAGTATGCTATCATACGACACCATGATACCACATGGTACCATGCTACCACACGGTACCATGCTACTATGTGGTATCATGCTATCATGCTATCACATGACACATGATGTCACATGACATTATCTTGTTACACAACACCATGTTGTTGTGTGAAACCATGTTGTCACATGACAAGATGTTGTCACGTGACACCATGTTGTCAAGCGATTACACAATGTCATGTAATAGGATGTTATTCCTACCTAGTGCCCACTTACCGCCTGATTCCTTTTGCCATTCATAAGTCATGGGAACCATTTGCCACATTACCCTCCTCACCTATAAATAACTCTACATTGACCTCTTTTCACACTTTGCTTACATTTTTTTCTCATCCAACCAACCTACCAATTGTTACTCATCCTTATGGTCTACCTATTTCCAAATCGACCTAAAGGTACCTACTTCTAGGCTCTAGCTCAAAAAAATTAGGTTTCTATGGCTTCCACATCCTCAGATTCCATTGCAAAAGATGAATAATTATGTTTTTAGAAAACTATTGTGTCTATATTTCCTATGTATGTTAGAATAGACATAATCATATGTGGGATGAGTTGATCAATGCCAGCTCAGAGGCCTGGCATAGATGCCATAATATGATTTGGATGTCAACAATAATCTACTATGATCTCTACTTGGTAGTTATAACCACAATGAGATCGTTTTATGTCCCATTTAACCATAAAATAATATCCTTTTGGACATATCCATTAGACAACAAAAATTTAATAGGTCTTTCACATTTCAACACGAGTCCTATTACCACTAAGGTCATCTTATCTAATGATGATAAAAATTACTTGGAGTCAATTTATAAAGTGTCCATTGACCCATATGGTAAGTTTTATTATTCCATTTCATATTTTACTTTTTTATAACTGAATCATTTATTATAAATAGTTTGGTATCCTAATTATATTGCATTTTTTACTTTTCTATTTTCATTATAGATAATTGAAATCGAAGGGGGATCCCCATTGAGAAAATAAGTGATCCATTTCTCAAATATATTATCCATTTATTTTAAGAGAGAATTGTTTTACATGGAAGACCATCAGACATTCCCTTGTGGGTTATTTACTATATTCTTCATTCTCTCTCAGGTGTTATATGTGATTGGTGTACAATTATTTCAAGTAAGATTAGGCCGGAGTTAAATTTCACATTCTCAATGGATAGTTTCATGATTTCTTCTTCCAACTACATTCTGGCCTTATACTTTGAGGCCTTATATGAAATCCAAAAAATTGCAATTCCCACTAGCCTACGTCAAAAAATGAAGGCCAATGCTTTGTCTATCAAGGAACGAGAGATAAGTTTAGTTTTCCCAAGTCTCATTTTTTTTTATTTTATATATTTTTTAAATTTTAACATTTTAAAGCCTATTATTTTTTACATGAAAGAGTGCATGTTTATAACATAATAAAATAGGTGGAAAATAAAGGTCAATATGCTCTAGAGGGCTCTAGTGATACTCAGTTGACAGAGTCTTTGTTTAATGCATTTAGAATTGCAAAACGCCCAAGAATTGTTTATGTTTCATCTCTGCTTCTAGGTTCTCCCAAATTTCATTTAAAGTTTAATGTCTTATTCTTATATTATTCAATGGAAAAAATTATATTCATATTTATTTCATTTTATTTTTTGTAGTTTACTCTCCAATTGTTGCAATTGAGGAATCTTCCATACAACACGATCAATGTTTGCCATTACAACTTTCTTTTTTGATTTGAAGTTTTTTAGAATTTTCTATTTAAATAAGTGGATAATTTACTTGTTTTGTAGGTCAAACCACCAATGGCTCTCTGACAAACATAATAAATCGGCAAGAACCAACTCCCTCAACCACAATAGGAACTAAAGTGATAACTTTGGAAAGGACACTCAGAATGGATCAGATAGTCGCCCCATCATGGACAAGTGATAATATTAATAGATTCAATTTGTATTTGCATCTATTTTATGTTTTTCATTTCTTTTTTGAATGTATGTTTTTTTGCAGTCCATCTAACTTTTATTAGTAGATCAATAAGTATGCCACCACCCCCACCACCATCCCAGAGTCATAGAAGAGGAAAGAACATATCCCTCCCTACACAAAGTAGAGGAACATAGAAAATTTCAGAATTTTGAACTTTCTCAATTGGTTGTCTTTAGAGTGCATAGGGACTAACATGTTTGCAACAAATTGATCTAGATGAAGAATTTATTGGCATTAAAATCAGGCCATTAGCTTTTGGTGGATTTAATCTACATGAATTTATCCAAGTTTCTAATGTACCTTCACAAGTACCTCATATCTCTTCCCCCCTACCCATGATAATTTAAATGTCTCTGATGATTCCCATACTAACTTTTTCTTGGATAATCTAATTTCTGATGATCTCCTTTATAATCTGTAAGAGGCTATTATTGATGAATTTAATGAATTAAAACAATAGGAGGTAATGGAAAAAACTCTTATCAATAAAATAAATACCCATTACCATAACCAATCTAAAAGAATGAATTTATTTTTTTTAATTCAAAATGAACCCTCCAAGATTGATGCTTTATTCGAGCAAGCTCAATCTGGCTCTGTGGACAATGCTTATGATGATAATATTTTAGACATTATCATCAACAGGTTAGAAAACTTAAATGGTGAAGCCCAAACATATTTCAATAAATGGACTAAAGATATCAACTTGGTTACCATCTCTCAAGCAGAGGAAGATAAATTTGTGGTAATTTTTCTTTATTTATAATGTGTATTTTGATTATTATAATACCTTTATATGTGCTTCACACATATATTATTTATTAATTGTAGGAAAAATATGAAAATTTGAAGCAAGAAGCACATGTTCTTAATGTGCATTTGAAAAATGCACAAAAAAGTATCTCTGTCGGCTGTTGAAAGAAAAGTTGATTCTTTTAAATAAACAGAACAACACGTCGAAGAAAATAATTAAGGAGCATGGTATGGAACTGATCATTCTATTAAAGCAAAAAACATATATGGATCCTACAATTATTTCAATAGGGGATGCATCAAAGGAGGAGAGGGTGATTCTTGCACAAATGAATTCTATTGCAGATGATCTTCAGAAGGAGGGAGTGATAATCCATGATTTAGTTCCACAAGCATGTCAAAAAAGTGGGGTTTCCATGGGTGGGGATGGAAAACTTGGTGGTGGAGGGTCTCAACCAAATAAATGTTGATTTGTTTAACTTATATTGTCTTAAATGATAGTTTTTATTGCTTAAAACTGTTTATGCCATGTTTATTTCAAAGACACTTATTTTATTGAATAATAGTTTATAGTTATTCAAAATGACAGTATCTATTATTTAAAACAATTTATACATTATTTGTTTGAAAGACAAATATTTTATTAAATGATAGTTTACAATTTTTTAAAATACCTTTAGCTATATAATTTTAATATTTTATATATAAACTGTATTTTTGTCAAGTTTATATATTGTATGGAGAAAAATTCGAGTAAATATTCTATGGAATTATAATGTTCTACCATAGTTCTATTCTTTTAATGCATTGTTATACTCTTATAGTAGTTGTAGTATTGAATGCATTGTTATGGTGTTATATTTTTATAGTATTATATTTTAATGCATTTTTAAACTATTTTAATAGTGGTATTGAATGATTTTCTTGTGGTGTAATTTGGAAATATGTAAACATAACTATAGGAAAAAATAATTCTGGTAGTAGTATTTGAAATTTATAGTAGTTATAGGAAAAATAGCCTATTTTAGAGTACATATTCCATAGAATGATAGTGTTGTAGTAGTTTTAGTCTTGAATGCATTATCAATGTTATAGTATTCTATTAGTTGTAGATTTGAATGCATTGTTACACTATTCTAGTAGCTGTTGCATTGAATACATTGATTATGGTGGAATTTGGAAATATTTCCTATATATTTATGTAATGGTACTAATGTAAACGTGCAATATAATAATTATTGTTACACTATTATGTATGTATTATCTCTTTGTATTTTCTCTCCAAATTACTATTATATACAATTAAGATAATGAAAAACAATAAATCTTAGTAATGGGATTTTTAATGACAATAGAATTGGCATCTTATGATGAACCGTGCATATACGTATAGACATAAGACTTTTATTATTCAATGAATGCTATAATGAAATGCTTTGTATAATGGAATATTTAAAGGCAACTATAGGTTTGTCTATGACGTCATCTCTCTTTCATAAATCATTATCTATGAAGTTGCTTTTTCTCATACTCATAGATCTCTACATTTTTATCCATAGGGGATTTGGCTATTCATCCAAAATGGATGCTTCTAAAAATTCCCCCTATTAATGGGGCAAGAGTATATTCAGTTGCTAAAAGGTAGATGCCTAACCCTATTTGGGTTCCTCTTCCTAGTAGTTATTTCAAACTAATATTTGATGACACTTCTAGAGGGAACTTAAGTGCTTTGGTGGTTGACTACATTATTCATAATTATTCTCAATCATTGATGAGGGTGGCTTATATGAAGATTATATATGGTTCTAATAATAATATAAATCCCAAACTCTTGTCCTTGGGATTTTACTCACATCCCAGTGTGGAATTGATCACCTTATCATTTAAGGTGATTCCGTGGTGGTGAATTGAGCTCTTTATTCTCATTCTTCAGTAGCTTGGAATATTAGTATATTATGGATAGATATTGGTAGTTTTTACCTCTATTTTATTTTTGGTTTGTGGGTCACTATTTACATGAAACCAACTCTAGTGCCTCTTTTATTGTAAATTTTGAGATCTCTCAACTTGAGGAGCTCTATGTGGATAATTTCATTGATTATTAGATTGGGTTGGTCGAGGTGGCCCCCTCTAGATACTTTTCTTTCATTATTTCTATGCCATTTGGGGATTCTCATGATTGATAAATGTGGGAGATGTGTATTGATTGTTGCATTCATTGGCAGTTATTCCCATATTTTTTTCATAATGAGATATGATTTTTTAGCATGTGTGTTTTGGTATGCACTTCTACCATTTATCTCTTCTCTCTCTGTTAGTTTCCTCACTTGAATTGTCATTTTTATGAAGTAAGATGGAAGGGTGTGTGGAGCATAGGACCTCTAGTTTTTTTATATGTGTCTTAAGATTGGGAGAATGTCATGTTTTTGCTCACAATTCACATTTGCTTCTATTGGATACTTCCAAAAGGGAAATGGCATTTTGTAGCTCATTCTCCTCTGCTTGACTCAACAATACTTTTTTGATATCTATAGGGTTGATTTTGGAAGCTTTTTAGACTATTATAGAGGTTGATTTTATTCATTTGGATGAATGCTTCTGAATTTATTCTATGGTGGTTTATTTATTTGCCAATTATTTGTAATTATTCTAAATGTTAAGGTTCTAGTTCATCAAGTAGTGTATGAATTTATTTTATTAAAATTTTGGGTTGGTCTAGACTAGACTTTGAAGAGGGTAGGCTCATTGGATCCTTTCCTCATTACCTTTCTCATGTCATGAGTATAGGGGGTCAAAGCATAATACTATGTTCCATTATTTAGCTAAAAAAAACTGAAAAAATATTAAAAAATAAATCCTAAAAAGTACTTAGTGATTTTTAAAAAAATTGGAAAAATGTATATGCACTACATATTTGTATATGTAGTCAAAAATAGATTTTTTTTATTAATTTAAATGACTCCAACTCAATTTATTTTGAGGATAACATGAAAGTGTATGTGGCCTCTTTATGTGCCAAAAAGTGGGACTGACTATTATGATTTGACCTATGGGGTTTATCCTTCTTCGTTGGGTTTTCCACTCCTTGGAATCTAGATTCATGGAAGTGGTGAATTATGTGCAGGGCTTTATTTCCTTTAAAATGTAATTCAAGTGTTCATAGGTAAGGATTTTTCCTCCTCTAGACCTAACTACCCTTCAATGCCACCATTTTAGATATTACTTCCCTTTAGTCACATCTTTGTGACCCTTAGGTGGTAAAGGAAACTCATTTTATTATGTGAACGAGTGGGTTCACTTGTAAAAATACCCACAATAAAGGTGAAGGTGATGATTCCATTAGGGATAGAACTCTTTGTAACAAGGGTTTGAAACAAGTGATTGGTCATATTTATAAGGGTCATGGAAAGAGTTATGGCCATGGACAGGGTTATGGTCTCATTTTTTGTGACAATGTTAATTTGGATAATGTTTTTATGGGGCTTCCCCATCTCAAAATAAAATTATGGATTGGTTCTCCTTCTTGTTGCATGGATTCAAGTTATGGATATGTGGATTCTCCCTTGATGGAATTACTTAGCGGTCAGGAATGTTCCTACCTTGGTCAATAGTATGGAAGATGATGTGGAAGAAGATATGAAAAAGATTTATAGTTTGGTAGATGTTCAACCTCATCCCTTTTTTCTCTCCCTTTGGACTTAGTGTTAAGATGGTTTATTTTCATGTCTCCTGGCTATTAGGTTGATCGAAATTTCTCTTGGTTTTTGGTATTTTTTATCTTATTAGTAATAGCTTTCTATTCTTTGTTGTATATTTTAATTTTGTTTAACTTTTTCCCTTGGTTGGCATATCATGGGTTTTATCTAATATCCCCCATTTATTTATTCTCATTTCATGATTTTATGAGTGGTGAGGGACCCTAAACCCTTAACATTTATAAAAAAAATGTTAGCCTAATATTTAATATTCATTCATTTTTAACCAAAATAATATGCAATATCATTGAAAAAAATAAGTGTTATTATTAAAAAATAACACAAAAGCATACATATTTAGTTAAAATAATGAAAGAAATAACTATATCCTATGCTAGTTAATAATTAGTAAGTTGAAAGCATGATAGTGAGGTTTGATATAGAGAAAATTTGATTAACCCAAATTATAATAATATTATAAAATAGAGATTTAAAGGCTTTCCAATTCCATATTATAAGAAAAAAAGGGTGTTAAAATTTTAGATTATTTTTTTATCAAAATATTTTGTAAATAGTTTTAGTTTAAAAATAAACATTAGAAAATATTAAAAATTGAATATATATTATAACATGTTATTCTTGATCAAAAAATTAAAATGATTTTTTTTTTTTAATTTTTATTTACACTAGATGAGTGTAATGTTATTTTCACCTACTACTTGAAAGTCATCCATAATTCAATATTCTCGCGCTAAATCATCTCCCTCATCCCTAACTATGTGAATATGATAAGAATATAATTATCATGTAATCATTAAAAAAATAACATCATCTGTCCAACACCAAACTCATAAAACACCTCTTTTAAAGAGGATACATCATTATATGAGAAGGGAATAAAGAAAAAATGTTGCCACATGAATCGTTTAATTTTATGTGTATCCATGCATTTTGACACTTATCCCATGCAAGTGCAAAGTGATAGTCTTCCTTTCAAATTGAAAATAGACAACAATAAATTATCTCTTTGGAAATACCTACCTACCTATTTTAATGTTTTTGTGCCATATACTTTAGCTTTCTCTATTTTGTATTTATTCCTCCCTTTAGTGATTGACCAATCATATATATTATGTTTTATAGTTCTCTCTTTATTTCATTTATTGATTGCAACCATATCCCTCATTTGGCATTTTGCATGGTTTTTCACTTTATCCTTACCACTATGATATCTACTAATGCTAACCCTCAATATAATTTTATAAATCATCCTTTCATGATGAATACATTCAATTTTTTTAATAAAAAAGTGTCAGTATTCCATCGTTGATACTTTATTTTTCCATCATATTTACTCATTTAGGTCATATTTTCCAAATTAGTTGTTGAAATCACTTGTTGGAAAATTGGTCTAACCTAAAATAATTTTTATTTCACTCCCTCATAAAACCACCCATTATATGGTTAGATTAGAACATGTGTCTTTATCCTTCCCAATATCAATTATATCTGTTATAAGCTATAATATAATTTATTTATTCCCATCCTTCTTATCCATCATCTTTTCTAAGGTTCATGAAACTACATCTAAGGTCCTTCATATTATTTGTCAATGTTGTCACCAATGTTTATAATAAGCATTTTATGGTATTGTCTTGTCAACAAAAGATGACATTTATATTCAATTTATTTACACTCTAGATCATCACATGTGAATCTGTATATTTGTATACCCTTGATTAGTCCTCACTAGTATGGTCATGCTTGATTTATAAAATAAATATCATCCTTTCATCCTCCATCCATTCCCTTAGTCAGGGATTTGATCCCCTTCTAGGTGATTTCTCTTGATTATTTTATGGCTTCGAACACCTATTTTAATTCTTTGGCATCTATTTCATATATGTATTTTGTGATGATTTTTGTCTTTTAAATTTTCAAATAAGCCTGTAATTTGGCCTCTTACATCAACCCTTCCAAATCTCTTTAGATTATTGATTTAGGGTCCATAGTATTCTTTTATATATATTATATCTTTAATGGCCATAGATAATGTTTCAATTTTTAAATGACTTCTATTTAGTGTCTCGTTGTAGATGCTTCAGGTTCCCTCCAACACCATGGTACCATATTTTTAGCCTAACATAAACCTAAAATTTTATGATACTAATCACTGTAATATATGCATTATATTTTTTATTGGAGCCACCCACAATGAATACACATCCAATTTTAATCTAATATATTTCTAAACAATGTTAATACATACTTAGGTGTCTAACAATCTAAGTTATATATCCCTAGAAACTATACATATAGTATTTTTATTATTAGTGGATTAGTGGAAGTCAATGCATATTTTTTGGTGTTACTTGATACCAAAGATGGAGATTTATCATTTATTTCAAGATGAGTGATGAACAAAACCTCAAATGAACTGCATGTAGGAAACATTTTTTATTATGATTCTAATACTAATATTGTATCTTTACTCATCTTTAATCTCCAATAAGGAAATGATTTCAACCATCTTTATCTATTGATCTTATATGCTTTATTGAATTATGGATCTTAATTTTAATAATTTGAGGTCCAAATCAACATCACCTTGTCCACATACAAACTAATCCTATCTATTATTAAGTTATATAATACACACATTAATACCTTATCCAATTATTAAATACCATCATGTTTCATCATATCATCCCTTTAGGCCATTAAACCAAGGCACACACTAAGTTATACATGACATTTACATACATATTTTATAATAAAGTTAATTATATAAAGATAAAATAAAAATTAAATAATAAAATAATGATAAATAAACCATGTCAGTATAGCCATGTAAAGCAAATATTCACAAAAAATATCACCATTATATTTTTAGTCATAATAATTAGATCAACTAGCGTCAATATTCTCATTTTCCCTCTATATCTCTAAATCCCTCTTTATATAAGAAAAATACTAGTACATCAAAGGAATTTATCTATTCCAACCACACTACCTTATATCAATGCATTTAATCTTTAGTAATCCCTACAAAAAATTCATGTTAATTTGACATGTTAATCTAAATGCATGGCCGATATGAAAAATGGGTCTCATCTCCTTCATACAAGCATATATTATAATATATGGTTGGCGTATGGTACTAAAATTACCTCAACATAATAATTAGCTTCATAATTATTCTCCATGTCCCACAAGCATAGAAATACTAACCATCTCAAGTGCCATGGTAAAATATCATGATTTAAAAAATTCATCCACTTCTATCATGCTCCATCAAGTAACACCCGAACATATTTTTTCCCTGTTTAGGTAGGGTTTTCTCTTTGCTTAATATTTTGGGGGTGTGTCATTCCACATCCAACTTTTCCTTGTATGTCTCCTAATTTCCATGATACTTCCACATGTTTCTTAGATGGAGGATCATCACTAGAGATTCCAACATATCTTTCATGTGATATTTATGTATTTCATGAGTAACTTATCATTTTCTATTGTAGTACGTGTCATGACTTAACTTGTGTCTAAGTGGAAGAAATCAAATGATTATATTATAAAACATATTAGTATTTATTTATAACTATGTGGCATAGTGTGTAATGGAGGACCATATCTTCCTAATTTATTGGGTTAGTAAATGGTTAAACATGTGATATAGTTACCACTTTTATGTAGTTTTAATAGTACATCTTAGAAAATCAGCCCAAACATGTTGTTACATTCCCCAATAAATTGTAAGATTTTCTCTTAATAATGTGAATGAAACTATTTTATCTTATTATCTCACTATTTCCTCTCCTTCAACTTGGCACTTTATCTCTCTACCCATAGTCAAATCCATTTTAAGCTTAATATTTCCCATCTCTCTTTCCTACACTATATTGATCAAATTTATGTTTTTTGTGAACTTCAACCCTAACCCGCTTCATTTTTTGGATGGATTTTATGGTGGGAAGTTCTTGTGGTGATAATAGTAAATTTTATAAGAGGATATGGAAGGCTTATAACCAAAAATATATGGGAAAGAGAATGTAATTTGAAACATAATCTTAGTCAATAATGCCTCTCTATTGATGATCATCCTCATGGCATCTACAAGTTGTTACTTCCCAAACATAATCTAATTTAAGAAATTATGTGTTTTCTAGGGGTCAAGCTACTTATAAGTTGGCACATATTTCATGTATTAAACATGGTGACCATGTCTCTAAATACTTATTCAAATATTTGAAATATAAACATTTCCATGAACACATTTCAACCATTATTACTAAAGATGGAACATAGACCTCATCACCTAATGATATTAAAGGCGTTTTATTCTAGAATTGTATTAATCTCTTTCATGAATAGCACTACCTTGAGGAGTATGAATATTTTCTATAATAATGCCTTTAAAATTGTATTCCTCTAAAGGTGGAGTAGGCTACTAGCCACATTCTTGAACAACACCTCACTTTAGCAAATTTTGAAATATTCCTTTGGATACTGAAGACTAAAAAGGCCCCTAGATTGGATGTGATCCTAGTTTAATTATTCCAAGATATATGCCCTACCCTTAAGATGGACTTGTTTAACGTTAATAAGGAGGCTAAGGATAATGGATCCTTAGGTGCTGTCATTAGTCATGGCATGATCGAATTAATACCTAAAGATTGAAATAGGAATAAGATATGTGTTTGGAATCCCATTACTCTCCTTAGTGTATCCTAAAAAAAATATTACAATGGTTATTGCTATGAAATCAAAAAGTATAGCTCAGGTTATTGTTCATCTTGAACAAACTGGGTTCTTAAAATGTAGATACATTTAAGATAATCTTCTCAATATATTAAAAAGCATTTAGTGGGATAAATATTTTGATCAAGATACATTATTAGTCAATTTTATTTTTGATAAAGCATATGATTGGATTAATTGGAGATTTATTCTCAAGATGTTTGAGTGGTTTGGATTCAGTCCTTGTTTCAGACATCACATCCAAATTATTTTCGTTGAGGCATAAGATTAAGTCATGGTTAATGGCATCCTCATATCATCCTTTGACCTCCAATGGTCCATTCATCAAGTCTATCTACTTGCCCCTTTATGTATGTGTTGGCTACTTATGCCCTTGGATATATGCTCCAATGAGCTCACCACCAAGGAGATTTGAAATGAGTTAATCTTATACAAGATTCTTGTGATTTTAATTCCCATTTTGTTGATTATTCTATCCTCTTTTTTGCAAAATATTTAGTAAGATATTTCTAATGCACAATATATTATTGATGTATACTTTGATTTTTTTGGATCCAAGCTGTGTACACAAAAAATAGTATCCATTTTCATCGAAAGTGCTCCAAATTTGGCTTGGAACCTTCTAACTTGAAACATCATTCCCGACTGAAATATTACATGTTCCATTTTTTATTCACCTTTCCCCATAGGAAGTGTGATTGGGTGCTTAATAAAATTTATAAAAAGGTTGAAAATTAACCTTGTAAATTTTTATTCATGGCATGAAAATTGATTTTTATCAACTTTATTTTTTTATCCAACCATCCATACTACTCATCTTATTGGTTTCCTTTTAAATCATTTTTTGACAAACTTATACAATTGGTTCATGGTTTCTTATGGAGTAACAACATGTTAATAAATGTATGGCATCCATCTCATTGAAGCATTGTACTCAATCTTAAACTTTGTGTGGGATTTGAAACATTGATCAATGCTAAATGGTTTGCAATAGCTACCCAAGGTACCAAGCCCTAAAAGATTCTTATCGTCATACAGGTTCAACATGATTCTCATAAAATCCCTTGAACCTCCATTTCTTGGGAATACAAAATCCTAAATTCATCATTTTTTGATATTTTTGGTTAGCTTCCTTTGAGACATAATTGGGTAGCTTGGAAGGAAATGGCCCCTTTTATCCAATAATTCAAGGCTAAATCCTATATAAAAACATCATTATATAGTTAAGAATATCTAGGATAAAGATATTGGTAATTCCTTCTCTTGGAACTCACTATGTCATATGTTTGGACTACCTGTAAAACATAATCACATCTATGTATCTATGATATAACTAATCCCACTAGAATTCTTCATTAAAATTATTGTTGATTCTGCAACCCCTTATATAGATTGGTGATTTCCAAACAAAGGGACCATTACCACCACCTCACCAATGCTTTTGTATAATATTGTTCAGCCCCTAATCCCTCTAGATTATTTTATTAATACCAAGTGGTCTATGTACTTCCCTAAATCTCAATGACAATACACGGCAAATATAATTTGGAAATCCCCAACTAAGTCTAAATATTAATTATTAGGCTAGCACATTCTATATATGAAACTTCCCATTGGATAAAACTTGTTCAAGCTTGGGCTTGCTGCTAGAAAATGCACCTTTTCCCCTCCCCTTGAAACTATTCCTCTCCTATTTTTGTATTAGACATCCTCATCCCAGCACCAGTTCTTCCTTCTCTCTTCTATTCTATAAATATTTGCTATAAATTTTAATTAAAAAAATTGGCCTGCTAGACATTCTTTCCCCCTCCACTCTCATAGTCATATGGAACACTTTGGTTATCCTCTTTCATATTTGAAAAACAATGCTATAAATAATTATACTCTTAAAAAAGAATTGTACTAGCTATTCAAAAAAATCATATTAAGTTCTCTATTTGTTTGTATCTTGAACAAATCAACACCAGGAAGCATGATCTACATATTGTAATTGAGAAGATTAATTAAAGATTCAAAGTGATGTAAAAAGGATAGGTAAAAGATTATCATAATCCTGATTATCTTAGTTTGTCCCATCCTATTTAATTTATTAGGTTATTTTTGTATTAACTAACTTTTTTTCTTTTTATGGGACCTTCGTATTTTATACTCATATAAATATCTGACTATTGTATTCTTCCTTAGATTAATATTAGCAGAATTTTCAATTTTTTTTTTAAAGAAAGAACATACTCTTCTTGCTATGCTAAGATCCTCTCATGTGTAATCACATAAGGATATTGATTTGGTTTGTTATTTTGGTTCATTTCATATACCTTAAGCTCTATATGATTGAGTTAATATAGAAAAATATTGAGCACAACTTCAAACTTATGCACCATACCTTGGTTCACATGCCATGATTTGGAAAACTATAATTTGATACTTATGCTATGTTTTATTTTTGTGTATTATCAAATTGTAATATACGTGTGCGAACTTGAGCATATTTAAAGTCTAACGATATCGTATTAGTATAAAACATGCAAAATGAAGAGTTCGCTGAAACAAAATGTGACACCCTCATCCATGGATTCTTACAAATTTGTACTGATCTCATCATCAAAATACTTAGATAAATTGAAGTGCAGATATTTGGTTCTAATTTTATATCATTCACGCACATTGTTGATTATAGTTTCATCTCATCATGCCTTCTTCAAAATATTCACATCGATAAAGTTACATGTTGTGTGCACCATCACATAAGATATCTCAGAAATAATAATTTTTTTACTTCTCTATGCATCTGCATCATATTATGTACCATTCATGAGTTAATTTTTTTAAAAGTATAGTTACAATATTCTTCAACAAAAACATTGAGCCCATGTCAACTCAATTAAATTACACCATTATGAAAAAAAGTGAGGAGAAAACACTTTCGGATTTTCGTCTTTCGGTTACTAACCTCTTTCTCCAAGAAATAACTAAAAATCATTTCTTGTAGTTGCATCCATTTTATTATTTGTAAAAACTATAAGTATAAATTCTTAAATGGAATTTAAATAATAAAAAACTATTGTTTCTCTTCAATTAACTTCAAATAATATTTCTTTGAATGTTTCAATTCCTTCAAACAGTGAAGTGTTTTTTTTGTTTTTTTTTTAATAAATTAATATAAAATTTAACATGCATAAACAATATATGAATGTAAACAAATATGAATGAGAAAACAAAATAATGAGAACTGACACCAAACATTTTATCAGTCATAAACCTTCATGAGAGGAAAACTATCTAAAAGTGGAAAAAAATATCTTTAATATTTTAATGACAAAATACAATTTGCATAAAGTAAAATATAAAAATTAATTAAAAAACATTATAATATTATTACTCATATCACTCTCAACATATTTATTCTTCCAACAAAAAACTATAACACTATCTCTAGCTCTCATACACTCATGTTTACAATAAAATTCATGAGTTTAAAATTGGATTCATGACTTCTATTTATCATGCTCTAGGAGTCCTTTCCTATAATGAAGGACTACCAAATGGCTCATAACTTTTATCATGCTCTAGGAGTCGTTTCCTATAATTAAGGACTACCAAATGGCTCATAATTGAAGTTAAATTGATACCCTTTTATTATTCTATATGTACAATATTTTTGGGTAAAATCATCACTATATCCAAGCCAACATTTATGGAGCCATAGCTAAGGGAACAAATGGTCATAAGAACATATATCTAGGAACTGAAGGTTGCATAACCTCGCATGAAGGAAACCAATAATTATATATTTAATGTAAAAATTACTCCATATCAAATAATTTATTCATTGTGAAAGATCCCAAGGCTCAGATGTACACAACACAAAATGGGGGTCAATCAACATAACATATTATTATTCGAAACATAATAGAAATATATAAAATTTCTCATATAACCACTCCCCTTAATCATAGGCTAGTTGCTCTAATAATTAAAAACTAATATTTCAAAAAGTCTCTCACTATCCTATATTAGTATGATTTTTACTGACATAACAATCTCAACATATTATTATCACAAATATCAAGCTAATAATGTGATCACTAAAATAATATTCCTAGACATCACCCCCATACTGATCATATGGGTAAACACAATCCACATGGACTTAATTTATACATATGACCACCCCCTAAACAATCAACTTAGTAGATGTCAAGTTTTATCGATAATACATTTGTTACATTGAGGGGCATCATACAATATTTATTCACAATTTCCTTTTAGCATAGGCTTTATTTAATAATTTTTGACAAAAGATTCTATATAAGATTGACATACAATAAATAATGATGACAAAATAACCATCTAAAATACTATAATATTTTAAAAATGTTAAGACTTAATACTTTTACACAAAACCTATAAATATGAACATAAATAAATTATTAACTAGCATAGATATCTTAAATACATTTATCTAAAATACGTTGAGAGATATCAATCCCGAGGCACCTATATTGTAATGTAAGTTAGATAGGTCCCTCAAGATTGATATCTCTCAATGTATTTTAGATAAATATATCTAAGATATATATGCTAGTATCACCCGCAAGTGTGGCATGCACATTTAACAATAAATATCAATTAATACATCATTTCATATTCATCCAAATAAGAAATATATATCACAGTCAATGATAATTAAAGAAAAATAATTTCATATATATTTAAATGTGAAAATAAGTACATAATATGTGATATTAAACATGTAACATTATAGTAGTTCTAAGGACTTGAGTCTCTCTTATTCAACTTTCTATTTGTAAAGTTATTTTCCTATTTTCAACTTCTAATATTTCTCGTATGAAAATGGAGACCAAATTCTGAGTCCTAAATATTTTACACATGATATTGCTACAAATGTTAACCCTGGTCTTTTGGTATGCCCTATATCAATTGTTGCTTTAGAAAGAGTCAATTCTTATGATTTGTGTATGCATAATCCCCAAGCCAGTCTTAAAGGTAGATATTGTATTCATCCCCTTTGTATTGGTGTAATTGGAATTGTATGTGGAGTTGCATCTACAAATGGCATTCCATTGTAACTATCAAATTCTTTCATAACATCTGTAGGTGGCTCTGGTGGGGAAATTATAGGTTTGTATACTATACTTTGACTATATCCTAGAGATCCATTTACAAGTCTTGATTCTATACATAGGTTGGAAGTTAACATCACCCTTGCATCATTAGCTATTAATAACACCACATCCAATTCATCATTCTGACCTCCTGATGGATTGTTACTACATTTTAGTTGCAATGCTCTATGCAATCGATCCTTTTAATGATTTTAATTTCATCCTGTTATGATTTTTCACATTATCATTCATTGTAAATAAATGAATAGCATTGTCAAAATCTTCCCTAATGCTTGGGTATAATACACTATTTGTTCTTAACATCAATATTTTCCAATCATGAATAGTCAGATGTGCATCTCTAAGATTTATGAGTAGTTGTCAAAACCTGTTTTGTTCATCACTTTCTCCTTCTTGTCTAAATACCTTATCCAAAGTAAAAACTATTTTGAATTCTTCCCATAATATTTTCCATGTCTATTACTACTGTATGGTACTTTATCACTCATAGGAGGTAGCTAGCCTAAATATCCTACTAAAATTATTAATCTCCCTCCAAAACTCATGTTTACATTTTATGGAAATTCTTGACAAAGTTGTGCATCTATGTTCTACAACATTTTCTCCCTAATGAAACTCATTTCATCAATCAATATGTAGTTTATATTGTTCAATGCTAAAAATTGATGATCTTTTTTATTTTGTTGACATATGTGGAAAATTGGACCTTCAGGTGCTCAAGAGATATTTATGCCAGGGTAACTTTCTTGAAAAATATAACACATACTTGGTGAAGCCAATTTTTCTAGACGATGGCAAAAAATTATTTGTAACATCTTTACATCTACCTCTATATTTCCACTATTATCATGTGTATTTTGTATATAATTTTCAACACTGTCATCCATTTCATTTCTTTTTCTATTATCTAGCATTTCTAACACACGTTTTATGGTCATTGAATTCCCTTCTTCAGAGTTAGAATTAACATTAGCATTTGTTCAACGATGTCTTCAAACTACTTCATGATTATGTTCTTGTACTTGATTTATTTCTTCCTCTATGAATTTATTTGAATGCATTTCTCTTTGCATTCTTATTCTTAATTTATGTTGACCATCTTGAGATGTCTGTGCATGATATGCCATCATTTCTTGGGCATGTTCTCTCATTTCTGCTTCCAATTCTTGAAATGGCATTTCTACCCTACATTTTACATGTCTTTCTCTTTCATTCTCATTAGGTTGTCATCTTTGTTCTTCTATTTTTTTTTCACATTGTTCTCTTTGATATTATCGAATATATTCTCTTCGATATTCTATTCGCTACTATTCACTTTTAAAATTTAATCGTGGGCATGTCATACCTATAAAATATAAACATAAAATATTCAATCTATGTTTTCAAAAAATTAAACTAAAATTATACTTTTTTTATAAATAAATAAAATTAATAATAATATATTACTAATAAAAAGTAACAAAATACATCTCATAATAAATATCACATAAATAAAATTTTCTATAATATTATTTTATATTTTAACTTTTCTTTGAACTAAATGTATATATATATATATATATATATATATATATATATATATATATATATATATATATATATATATATATATATATATATATATATATATATATATATATATATATATAACTATTAACATTTCAACTAATTTAAATAAAATTATCTATAATTCTATTTTCCCGGTTAACATTTAAACTAAGTTAATTTAAATAAAATACTATTTACTTCATTATTATAAACTATCAAAAAAAGTATATAGCTATAATATAGTGTGTGATATAATTAATTATCATAGGTATCTCTTAGTGCCCATAAATATATTCAGATATCTCTTTAAAAAAATAATCTATTGACGTAAATACCATATCTAAGATATCTTAAATATGTAGTAAACAAATTCTTATAAACATATTAAATTATAGATAAAAAAAAAATATGAGATAAAAAATAAACATATTAAATTATCTATTAATAACGGCTTATAAATGACCCAACAATAAATGTTTAAAAATTTATATTTTGGCCTATATACCATATCTAAGATATCTTAAATATGTAGTAAATAAATGTTTATAAAGAGTTTAAATTATATATTAAAAAATATGAGATAAAAAATAAACATATTAAATTATCTATTAACCTATAAATAACCTAACAATAAATATTTATTATCTATTTTTATCTCATACTAATTTATTAAATGACTCATACGAATGTCAAAATGTTAATACTTGTTTGTTAAATTATTTATCATTAACTATTAATTTATCTCCTATCAGCCTATAAATATCTATAAACATATTAAATTATAATTATCAATCTAAACATTTTACATTTAAAAATATCTAATTGTTTCTAACCATAATTTACTTGAACATTTACTATTATTTACTTAGTAAAAATATCTTCATTTCCCTGTAAAAATATTTTTACTATTATTTATTTTTTAGATATTTAATATTTATTTTTTCATTTTTTTAATTCATTTATGGTGATATTGTAATAGTTTAGTTGAAGTATTAATATTACAGTTTTTTTTTTACAGGGGTAATTATGTAACTTTTTATTAAGTTTGTGAAAGTAAAAGTTAATAAAACATTTGCAGCATAATTTCAACTGAAATTTATAAATAAGATATTTTTTAAAGCATACCTCTTCCTTATAATGAAGTTAAAACGACCATATAAATTCAAATGTAAAATTCATAATGCAAAAATCTCTAGTTGGAACAATAAAAAAAATATAGTTGCAATGTAATGTGTTTATTTCTTTTTTGAGAATGTTTTATCTCATATATATATATATATATATATATATATATATATATATAAAATGCATCCTTAATGTTTTATTAATGCATGCTTTCAAAATAATAAAACATTAATGATGCATATTATTTTTATATATATATTTATATATATATATATATATATATATATATATATATATATATAAAATTAATGCATCTTTAATATTTTATTATTTTGAAAAGATGATATATATATATATCATCTTTTCAAAATAATAAAATATTAAAGATGCATTATATATATATATCCTTTCAAAGTAATAAAATATTAAGAATGCATTAATTTTATATATATATATATATATATATGTCAGCATAAAAAAATAAAAGTTATGCATTCACGCCATTACACTTTTGATTGCCACTGTAGGTTACACTTCTCGACGTAATAAAACATTAAATTCTGAAAAAAAATACAATATAAATAAAACTTATTAAAAACATTACATGAATTTAAACATAAAACTTAAATAAAATACAAAAGACTAAAATAAAATACCACTTAATACAATATCTAAGAAATAAATAACACACTAAATAATATAAAATAACCTAAGATAAAATAACACCTATGTGTGTGTGTGTGTGTGTGTGTGTGTGTGTGTGTGTGTGTGTAAAATTCAAGTTGAGCAAGAAATAATGAAACTATAACAAGATTTGATAGTTAAACAAACCTCGATGGTAAGATCAAGGAAGTCAGATCCATTAGTCATTCAATATTAGGTCATGGAATAAAACTATACCATGGAGGAGATATATAATTATGATGTAGATCAATACCATCGAGAAGAGATGGATTAGAATCTACATGTTGTGAAGTCCTTGATGTGACTTGAGGTTGAATGTTGTTTAAAAGGGAGATAATGGTAGAATTTTTTGGGCATCAAGGCAAATGGGAAGCCCGAGTTGTGATGAAGTCAATCCATGAATATCCAAGTCACAATCCAAGGTGTTTGTAGTCTGTTGTGGTTGGGTTAGAACTCTATGCTCAATGCTAAGTAAAGTTAGGTTATCTAATGTAGAGAAAACCAAAGTTGATGTCTAAAACCAAGCCTTTTATGGAACTCAATAGGCAGGGCTTGATTATCAAATGCTAAATCAATGAAGGTAAATAAAGGAAATGTAGTGTCATGTTAATTAACAAAACTTTAGGGGTCAAGTGATGAGTCTCATGTGACAAGGATCTTAAAGTTTAGTACAACGAGATCCAAAAAAATTGTTATATCAAATCCTCATGTAGAGTTTGTATAGTTTCATCCAAAAAATTGATTCACTATGATATATATATATATATATATATATATATATATATATATATATATATATATATATATATATATATATATATATATATATATATATAAGTTAGTCAGATTTATAGTGACCCTCACTTCATAACCATGAATAGAAGAGAAAAAGATCTATCAAATGAAAACATTATTGGAATTGGTCTAAAATACATAACTCTAATTATGAATAAAAATTAATTATAGAGAGTTTCTACAGTTACTTGCTTTGATACTAAATGTAGAAATTACTCCATATTGGAGAATTTATTCATTGTGAAAGAGCCAAAGGATTGAATGTGCACATCACAAAATGGGGGTCAATCAACACAAAATATTATTAATCAAAACAACTCTATATATATAATATTTCTAATATAACCATTCCCCTTAATTATAGGTTAGTTTTTATAATAAATAATAACTAATATTCCCACAAATCTATCGCTATCCTATATTAGTATGATTTTACTCATGTAACAATCTCTGCACATTATTATCATAAATATTAAACCAATAATATGATCATTAAAGGACTATTTATAACATTTTACACTTTCATAAACTAATGGATTCATCATCTTAAATTAAATACCCACTTTCTGCCATGTTTTTGACTAATTCTTGGTCACACCTTGGTTGATTGATAAATATATTTTACCTTTTATATCCTTGTGAATAAAAAATCCATTTCAATTTTATTTTTATCCCAAAAATTATTAGTGGTCGAAGAAATGTCAAAATATTTATCCCACCTTCTATTTGAGTTATTAATTTTATTTCCTTGGTGTCCTTCTTTTTATACCAATTTTTTTATACTAACGAGGCCCTCTTCTAGTGTCTTCGACATTCCTCTAAAATAATACATCCTCCCATAAACCCCCTTATACATATAAAAAAAATGTGTATATGTATATAGAAACAATTATACTTCATCTTTTTCATATAATATGAATGTCTCAGATAGCTGTAAGTTCTTGAAATTTAATACCAAGTACATTTGCATGACTGGGGGTTGATAAATCTTTAAATAATTATCTCTCACCCACTCCATTATGGCTCACCCACTCCATTATGGTGAATGTCTTGTACCTTGGAAGTTTTATTTTTTTAATTTTGGTTTCATTCTATATTTTATAAAATAAATAAAAAATAAAAAAACACTTTTTCTCCTACTTTGAATGTGTTCTAATTTCATTGTTTATCATGTCTAGCCTTATATATGGCCTGAGAGATGTCAACTATTCTTACACCTTGAAATGGATTTTCCTAAACCTATAACCAAATATTTATTCTTTTCTTACCACAATATTCATCTTTTCTCCTTATCTTTAATATCCTAATGAAAAATGTAAGTTTTTTAATAATAGGAAAATAACCCAAAATAACTTCAAAAGGTGATTTGTTAGTTGATCTATGTTGTTAACCCTAGATATGCACATAATGAAAACATGCAAATATTTTATAAGTCTAACTATGCACAAATGATACTTAGATATTATAATGGGGAATCCATTATTGAAACTTTTAATCAATATTGTTTAATGGCCAACAATATGAAGTTAATATCTATTGCAGTTTTGTGCAACATTATCTTGGAGATTATGTGGGTGGTGTCTCATTTTTAATTTTGGTTTCATTATATATTTTATAAAATAAATAAAAAATAAAAAAGCACCTTTTCTCCTACTTTGAATGTGTTCTAATTTCATTGTTTATCATGTCTAGCCTTATATATGGCCTGAGAACTATTCTTACACCTTGAAATGGATTTTCCTAAACCTATAACCAAATATTTATTCTCTTCTTACCACAATATTCATCTCTTCTTCTTATCTTTAATATCCTAATAAAAAATGTAAGTTTTTTAATAATAGGAAAATAACCCAAAATAACTTCAAAAGGTGATTTGTTAGTTGATCTATGTTGTTAACCCTAGATATGCACATAATGAAAACATGCAAATATTTTATAAGTCTAATTATGCACAAATGATACTTAGATATTATAATGGGGAATACATTATTGAAACTTTTAATCAATATTGTTTAATGGCCAACAATATGAAGTTAATATCTATTGTGGTTTTGTGCAACATTATCTTGGAGATTATGGGGGTGGTGTCTCATTTTTAGTATATTTTAAGGTATTAGAGATGAATGAGAATGAAAACTATATTATGTTATTTTAATAACATGGTGCTACAAAAATAAAGCTTATGTTCACTTTAAATAGAGCCATATGAGCTTCAAGAATAGGGAACAAAGAGTTGTAATTCCTCATGGATAATGACCATAGTTTACCACAAGTGGAAGGTGTAGATTCAAAATGAAAAAAAATTATTCAATATCAATGTGAAATTAACTAAGGAAGGGAGTCTATGGAAGAATGAGAATTTAAGTTGGAAGAGTAAAAAATGGGAAACCAATACTACTAACCAAACATCTTATTGTTAAGATAAATACACATACAAGGTCATGGGGGAAAAAAGTGTGAAGGTGAGAATCAGGGTTTCATATTGTATGGGAAAAAATATTGCCAAAAGGTGGGTTTTATACACAATAAAATATTGAGTGTATAAAAATCAAGTAAATTAAAAAGAATAAATCCAATAGCTTCAAGCACAAAATAATAGGGATTTGAAAGATGGTGTGTGAAAATAAGTAAATAAGATCATGTATTAAAAATAGTGCAAAAAACTGTGTAGAAAAAAAAGTAAAGGGTATGAAAGAAATTTGAGTATAACCCATAGGGAGAACTATGTAGGCAAGATGAAAAGGAAAAAATTTAACAAGGATCAACCTAAAAAATTTAAATTAATAAACATAGAAGAAACTAAGTTAAAATAAATATACTCCTCCTGTATAGCTTTAATGGAAAAAGGGTTGAGGTATGTGTAGAAGTAAGAACTTGTAAGTGCCATAACTTTTAATCCATAGCTCCATTTTGGGTGATATTATTTTTAAAGTGCATATATTTTTCAAGATATATGCATTAGTGGTATTGTTTTAGGCTCTTTTTAACATCTATTTTCTGCATGGTGTAATATCTTAAACCCCACTTCAAACCTTTTGTACCTTTCTTGGATGGATTATCAGTTATGCCCAACATCCCTCTTGTACTCTCCAACACTAATTTCTCATAGATTCATTATCGATGCAGCTTGATGTCTAATATTGAGTGTATGTTGCATTTTAATTTAATGGGGGGTCTTGTTGATAGTTTAAGGGGGTAATTATATTGTGTGTAATCTATTCTTTACTTTCATCTCAATTTTGTAAATTATCTCAATATAATCTACACTAATGGATCTAAACTCGATTGAACAATTCACACCATTTAACTATCTTGATTGGAAGTATAAAATGTAGCTTACCTTGAGAGGTAAAGGACTCTATCAGATCACTATAGGTGAGGAAACTGAGTCCTCTACATATGAAACAAATTTTAAGTGGTATAATAGATGTGATGAGGCCTATGGTTTATTATGCCTATTAATGTCTCTCATCTATTATTTCATGTTGAATCTTCAAAACTCCCAATGATGTCTAGACCATCCTAGATAGGATTTTTGGAGTGTAGGACATCATGAGGAGTCATGAGCTAAAGAATGAGCTCATCACATTTATTCTAGGTGTCTATGACACCCTATAAGACTTATTTACAAATTTTAAATCACTGAGACTATAGTTGAAATAATGTGGCATTGAGAAAATATATGACTAGTTGATTCTATCCATGCTTGCAAAATTAGGTCATGACTATTCAATTTTCATCTCTACATTTCATGCTACCAAATGTGAATTTGGATCCACTTGGAAAATGCCATCATTATATGAGTTTTTTGTAAATCTAACTTGAGAGAAAGATAAGTTGGTTAAAATGGGTGCACTAAGGTCTTGAAAATTACATGCCTTGATTGTCAATCTAGATAAGATGAAGCCTTCTAACAATGGAAAACATGAGAAGAAATAGTCTAAACCAGATCATGAGCACAAAAAGAATAAAAAATTAGATGTCAAGCCTAAGGCATTATCAAATGAGTCCTCCTCAAGAGAGAAGCCTAAGAAGGAGAAACTCAAATGCAACTTTTGAAAGAAACTTGGGCATGATGAATCTTAGTGCATGAAAAAGAAGATTGACACCTTGACTAAGATGCTTGAGAATAATAACATTAGTGTTCCTAAATCCTCAACTCAGAACATGTCCCCACAAGAATTTACAAAGGATAAAGACAACAAAAAGGGTAAAAACAAGGGCAAGGCACTTGTTACAATAGATTCTCAACATTTTACTTGGGTTATTAACTCGGGTGCTTCCTATCACATGGCATCCTCAAAGGATCTATTTTCATAAATAGATCCATGTTTTGTGCCTTCAATTCTCATGGGTGATGACACTTCAATAGAAGTCAGTGGTAAAGTATACATTAAAGTAAGTGATGGGACTTTAAATGATGTTATGTGTGTTCCTTCACTATCCACCAATCTTCTATCGGTGTACTAAATCACTCACATAGGTGCAAGGAAGTGAGTTGAGTTCACACCTAATTAAGTGGTTATCAAGGAGCTGCACATTAATACCATAATGGCTTATGGGAAGGATAATCATTAGTCTAGGCTATATGCCTTCTCATAATTTACCCTAGATCAGTTCTTAATTGCTCTACATATGCAGATGGAGTGAGAAAACTATGGTATGAATGGTTTGGCCATTTAAACTATCATTACCTAAAGTAACTCAGTCATTAGGACATGGTTTGAAGGTTGCCTAAAGTCAAATTATTCGATGGCCTATGAAATGGATGCATTCTTGGCAAGCATCCAGAAGATAAATATGACAAGGGCAAAGCAAGGAGAGCTAAACTAAAGCTAAAAATTGTCCACCGTGACATATCAGATCTATTTCCAAAACCTTTATTCAATAGGACCATATACATTCTCACATTCATCAATTATTTTTTAAGGTATACCTAGGTGTTTTTTTCTCAAAAAGAAGTTTGAATCACTTAAAGATTATAAGGCACTTGTGGAAAATTAGTCAGATTGTTCCATCAAAATCTTAAGGACTGACAATGGTGGGGAGTATATCAACAATAGGTTTGATTAGTTTTTCACATTAAAGGGTATTCAGATACAAAACATAGTGTCATACATTCCTCAACAGAATGGTGTGGTCAAATATAAGAATCATTCCTTGAAATAAATGGTCAACTTCATGCTTCAACAAAGTCTCTTTCTCCTCAATTTTGGGTTGACGTAATCAACTATGTGTGTTACATTCAAAACCATGTTTCACACAAAGCCTTGAAAGGAATCACTAATTTTTAAGCTTGGGATGGTCACAATCACACAATGGATCACTTTTGAGTGTTTAGACCACCAACAATGGCCCATGTTCCCAAGAAGAAATGTAAGGCAATTGACCCTCAGAGTCAGTCTTGTATCTTTGTGGGGTATCCAGAGGGTGCTAAGGGATACGTGCTTCTCCATCCTAAAACTCATGAGTTGTTCATAGAAATGAGTGTCAAGTTTCATGAGCGCCCACTTGTAGTCACTACTGGCAGTCTAGACTCTTTAAAAGTCTCACCAAACATTGATTCCACCTCAGACAGTGACTTGGATCCACCTAAAAATCCTCTTGATGATTAAGATGAATCTTTTTCTTCTTTAATTTCAAGTGATGAGAGTAGTGATGAGGATTCTCCTCCATCTCATACTCACACTTCAAATGATGATGTCTCACCTCTTGATTCTCTAATCTCATACAATTTTCATCCCACTTGGGCCAAATAGACACTTCAAAGTGATGGGAAATGGGTTTGAAATCCATTGGATACAAGGTGAACACATTCATAGTTTTAGGGGACTTCACTTGCCTACTTAGCCATTACCTCATATTTTCATACCTTTCATGAGTCATCTAGAATTATAGGATGGGACTGTGCAAGAGGAGTATAGTTCCCTAATCAAGAACAAAGCATGGGACTTGGTCCCTCTTCCTAAAGGAAGAAAATTGGTCCATTACAAATGGGTTTATTAGAATAAGTATCATGCAGATGGGTCTGTTGATAAGGACAAAGCTCATCTAGTTACAAAGGGGTTTTCTCAGGTGTTTGACATAGACTACACCAAGACATTTGCTCCTATAGCCAATATGACATTTATCAGACTCACTCTGGCTATTGCAGCCACACATCAATGGGATATTCACCAAATGGATGTCAAGAGTGCTTTTATACATGGTGACCTCAAAGAAGAGATCTACATAGAGCAACCAAAAGGCTTTGTGGAAAATTCTTCCTTGGTCTACAGACTCAGAGAATCTATCTATAGACTCAAATATGCCCCTTGGACATGGTATGCCAAGATGGAATCTTTTTTCCTCATATTCAGGTTCACCAAATTCCACTTAGATCTGAATGTCTACATATTATGGTAGGATGATTCTCTATTTATCCTAGTTCTCTATGTGGATGACTTGTTGGTTACAAAGAGCTCATGATCATCCATCTCAATAGTGAAAAATTCAATTTTAGATAGATTTTCAATGACAAACATGGGATTATTGCATTAATTTCTTAGGATTGAAATCATTTAGTCAAATTCTAAGATAACTTTATCATAATCCAATTATTATCTTGATTTAATTGTGAGGTTTAACATGGTTGATTGTAAGCCAACTCCTACTCCCTTCTTATCTAGTGGGAAGCTTGAGGCTAATTGTCCTACACCATTGATTGATGCAACTCGTATCAAAAAATTGTGGGTAGTATTATCTATCTCACACACACTAGACCTAACATATCCTATGTAGTTGACATAGTCTCATATTTTATGCAAGAACCATATGAATTGCATTGGAAAGTAGTTATGCAGATTCTACATTACATTTAGGGTTCACACAACTATGGGATACACTATGGAGTAGGAATAGAGGTTGATTTGATTGGATACACAAATTAAAATTGGTTTGTAGATATTCAAAGTCAAAAGTCCACTTCAGGCTATATCACTTAGTTTAGGTCTAATAATTTGGTCAAAAAAGAAGCAACATGCAATTGTTTTATCATCTATAGAGGTAGAATATAGAGGGGATATCAATGCCACCACTGAGGTAATTTGGCTTCAATAAATTCTCATTGAGTTTGGTATCTAGTTTCATAAGCCAATAATCATCTACTATGATAACCAAAACACTATCCAGATTTGTAAGAATCCATTTCTCCATCAAAGGACCAAACATATAAAGATTCACATACACTTCATTAGGGAGCTTATCAATGAGCAATTCATTGATCTTCGGCACTGTCCAACATCAAAGTAGATTGTAGGTATTCTGAACAAGCCCCTAATAGAGAGTAAATTTGTTTATCTGTGATCTCTCATTAAGGTTAGGGTTGCTCCAACTTCCTCTTCCTCTTATGGAGGTTCTTCACTATGTACTTGGGTACCTCATCAGGCTTTCAATGCTAGGACCCATTTTTCATCTCACCTAAGATATGCTTAAGGGGGTGTTAGTATAGTGATTTTTTCCATTGGGTTTTGCCTACATAGCCTTATGGCCATCTTATGTCAATTAAGCTTACTTACGTTAGTTATAAAAGGGTCACATAGGCTAATTTCATTTTAATGTAATTATCTATTTAGAAAAATTAGAGGCTTCCTCATGTTTTTCCTAATTTTCCCTATATGTACCCCACTTTTCCACTTTGGAAGGTTATATCAGAGTTGTTTCTAGAATTCGGATAATGCAAATGCAATGGAGACGTGATCACATGATATGAAGCAAGTGCACACCACATAGATGCTAAAGTAATTTGAAATTATACAAGAAGATAAATTGCATAAGAAAAAATAGAGAAAATCAAAATCTAATTAACATGAGATGGCAAAAGTGAAGAATACATATAGGAGAACATGTAAGTAACTCCTCCACAAAAGGTGGTCAAGGCACCCAATAATAGACTGTAACTCCTCCATGAAAGGTGGTGACAAGGTGCTGAGAATAGAGAAGAAACTCCCATCAAGGGAGTTACTTATGACATTCTTATGACACCTATGCCACATTTATGACACACATCTCCACATAAACTAGCCTATCCCATAAATGTAAAAAAACTCCATGTATGCACAAAAATATAATTTCCCTAATTAAAAAATAGGGAAAAATAAAAACCTACACTAATACCCCCCATAAATGCAGCTTAGGTGGGCAGTGTGGAAATATAAAATGGGTCTTTAAAACTAGGCCTGATGAGGTACCCATGTACAAATGCAATCTCTCATAACATAGAGAAAAGAAGAAAACCTGTAGGAAAAAAATCCCCCCCCCCAAAAGAGAGACATAAAAGAAAGGAAGAGGCTAGTGCCCCCCCCCCCCGAAGATGATGATGTTACAGATGTGGACCGTACCCCAAGAAGATCTCATAGATGAATGAACTTGCTCTTAGTTAAGGGTTTGGTGAAAATGTCTACAACCTGCTTTGAAGAGTAGCAAAATATCAAGTCAATGACCTGACTATGAATAAGCTCCTGAATGAAATGCATGTGATTCTCTATGTGCTTGGTCTGCTAGTGCTAAATCAGATTCTTGCAAATCCAAATGGTACTCTGGTTGTCACAATAAATGATGGTGGGCTGCTTGATAGGAATGCCAAATTTAGAAAGAATCCACTAAAGCCAAATAGCCTCAGTAGCTGCATTACTAGCTCCCCTATACTCTGCCTCTGTGGATGATATAGTAATAACATTCTGCTTCTTGCTAGACCAACTGATAGGACCAAAACCTAGAGAGAAACTGTAACTAGAAGTGGACTTGTGAGTTTGTGAATTACCAACCTAGTCTGAATCTGTATATCCAACCAAGTCAACCTCTATGCCAAATCTATAATGAATCCCATATCTCTGTGAAACTTGTATGTAATACAAGATCTTCTTAGCTACTTTCCAATGCAGCTCATGAGGTTCTTACATAAATCTAGAGACAAGTCCCACTGTATATGATATGTCGGGCCTGGTGTGAGTCAAGTAGATGAGACTACCAACAAGTTGTCGATACCAAGTGACATCAACCAATGGTGAAGAACAATCAGCCTCAAGCTTGACTCCTGATAGAAAGGGAGTCAGAGATGGCTTGCAATCAGCCATGTGAAACTGAGCCAATAAGTTAAGAGCATACTTAGGCTGTGCACAAGAAATCACTGAATCTAACTGTGAGATCTCGATGCCAAGGAAGTAGTACAACAAACCCAAGTCTGTCATGTCAAATCTATCCTAGAGAGATGCCTTCACTGCT
This sequence comes from Torreya grandis, assembly GCA_037957365.1. Lineage (NCBI taxonomy): Eukaryota > Viridiplantae > Streptophyta > Pinopsida > Cupressales > Taxaceae > Torreya > Torreya grandis. Next base: position 1,041,917 of record JARHVA010001074.1, read on the forward strand.
GCAATAGCCGATGAAGAACTCCTAGTGATTAAAAGGTCATCAACATATAGAACCAAAATTAGGAGTGAATCATCCTGCTATAAGAAGTAGACATTAGGGTCAGAATGGCACCTAGTGAAACCTACTATGAGAAGGAAGGAATCCATCTTGGCATACCATGCCCAAGGGGTCTATTTTAGGCCATAGATAGATTTCCTAAGTCTACATACTAGGGAAGAATCTTGAACAAATCTTGGTAGCTACTCCATGTAGATGTCCTCCTCTAGGTCTGCATGAAGAAAGGCACTCTTCACATCCATCTAGTGCACATCCCAACCATGTGCTACAAAAATAGCCAAGGTGAGTCAGATAGAAGTCATCTTTGTAATGGGTGCAAAGGTCTCTGAGTAGTCAATGCCTGCCACTTGTGAGAAACCCTTGGCGACCAATCACACCTTGTATTTATCAACCAACCCATCTTTTGTAAACTTGGTTTGATATATCCACCTACATTGAACCATCTTTCTTCCCTTAGGAAGTGAAGTCAAGTCCCAAGTGTGATTTTTGATTAAGGAAGAATATTCTTCCTCCATTGCATTATCCCACTCAGGTACCCCTGATGCCTCTCAAAAATTATGTGGATCTGAAACTAAACCAAAGAAGGCATGTGGATCTCTGCTAAAAATCCCCCTAGTACGTCTGTCATCTGTGGGATCTCCTACCCAAGTGCCAGCACTCTCAAGTGTCTGTCTGGCCCAAAGTGGCCTTAAAGTGGGTGAGTCAGGTGCTAACTCCTCATCCTCTAACTGACTCAAGGTGGATGACTTTGCATCACTGTCCTCACTGTCTAAACTCAAAGAAGAAGATGTCTCTGGCTTGAGAACTTATTATGGCTAATTTGAATCTGATGAAGAATCATCATGAATAATTAGATCTGATGAGGGAGAAGAAATGTCAAGTGTTGAGTCTCTAGGACTCTCCTAAAAATGGACACTTCTCTCTATGAATAACTCATGAGTGACTAGATTAGAAGGTGATACCCCTTAATACCATTTGGATATCCTAAAAAGATGCAAGGCTTGGACTGATGTTCCATAGCTTTGCATTTCTTCTTTGGTATGCGGGCCATGGCTAGGGATTTGAAAACTCTAAGGTTCTCAACATTAGGTTTCCTTTTATGCCAAGCTTTAAAGGGTGTTATCCCTTTCAAAGCTTTGTGAGGAACATTGTTTTGAATGTAGCAAGCACAATTGATGGCTTTGGCCTAGTACTGTGGTGCTAAGGATTTGGAGTGAATCATACAGCTACCCATCTCTTTTAAGAACCTATTTTTGCATTCTGTAACCCCATTATGTGAAGGACTATAGGTGATTGTGCATTGCAAATCAATCCTCTTTGTGGTGTAAAATTTCTCAAACCTGATGCTGACATACTCCCCTCCATTATCAATTTGAAGAACCTTGATGGATTTATCACTCTTTTTATCAAAAAGAGCCTTGAAGTCTAGAAAATTTTAAAACACTTCAAACTTTTGTTTGAGAAAATATATCCAAGTGTAGCTAGATAAATCATGAATGAAAGTGAGGATGTACTTGGCCCTTGTGAAAGATGGTTTGGGAAAGGGTCCCAATACATCATTGTGGACTAACTCCAAAGGTTGTGAAGCCCTCCAAGCTTTGCCTTTGTCAAATTTTGCTTTGGGATGCTTCCCAAGGGATCACCCCTCACAAAGTCCTTTTGAGAATTGGACACGAGGCAAGCCAATGACCATGTTATTTTTGCAAAGTTGTTCAAGGTAGGGGTAGTTAAGGTGGCCAAACCGATCATGCCACAATTTGCTAACTCCATCTGAATGAGTCAGCAATGCTATTGGAGAAGAATCAGGTGCAAAATGTGAGAAGGTGTATAACCTTGCTTGGTGATCTGCCCTACCCACTGCCACTGTAGTATCACTATGTAACTCCCTGATAGCCACTAAATATGGTGAAAACTTAACTCTCTTGCCCTGACCAATGTGAGTGATTTGGTACACTGATAGGAGATTGGTTGAAAGAGAAGGAACACTTAGAACATTATTGAATGTTCCTCCTTCCATTTCAACTGACCCTTTCCCTACAATAGAAACTGATGTGTCATCACCCAAACTAATTGAAGTCATGCTACAAGGCTCTAAAGATGAAAACTCAACTAGTGAAGAGCCCATGTGGTGAGAAGCACCTGAATCAATGACCCATTATGTTGTAGAAGTTGTAGTAGCTACAAAGGCCTTTCCCTTTTCTTTCTTCTTACCCTTGCCTTTTGCCTTGGTAGAATCTTGGGTAGATGAATTCTACTTGATGGACTCAGGAACACCTATGTTGTGCTTCTCTAGAAGATGAGTTAGGTGATCTATTTGTTTCTTCATGCATTTGTGTTCATCATGCCCTATCTTTTTACAATAGGCACACTTAACCTTCTCCTTCTTTGGTTTAGCATTGGAAGAGGAAGACTCAGTGTTGTTTTTGGCAGGATTGTTGTTTTCTTTCTTCTTCTCCTGGTCCTTGTTCTTTTTCTTCTTCTCCTTTGTTGAAGTCTTATCTTTACCATTTCCAGTTATCAAAGCTTGGGGTTGAGTATACTTCATTGTGCCCATTTGAGTTATCTTATCTTTCTCCCTAGTCAAGTCAGAAATGAATGAATCCAAAGAAGGCATTTTCCTTGTAGTTCTAAGGGCACTTTTTATGGCATGGAAAGTGGAGACAAAGACTAAATAGCTTGGACCTAACTTTGAGAGAATAGAAAGGATGAGTTGATCATCTTTCTTCTCTATCCTGCATTTTTTCAATTGCAATATAAGGGCCTTAAACTTAGTGAATAAGTCCTGTAGGGTGTCAAAGTTGCTAGGACTTAGACTTATGAGTTCATTTTCAAGCTCATGTCCTCTCATCTCATCAAGCTTCCCAAATAAGAGTTCTAAGGTGTCCCATATGTCTTTGGGAGTCTTGGAGTTTCTAAATGGAAGAGATGTTCTAGAGACATAGACAAGCTCAGTAATCCATAGGCTTCATCACTACGGTTGTACCACTTAACCTTTTCAGCATCAGTGTTGGGTTCTACTTCAGTACCCATGGTGATCCTATACAACCCTTTGCTTCTAAGAATGATTGAAATTTTAACCTTCCATTCATGATAGTTGAAGGGTGTTAGGGTTTTAAGTTGAAAATAATCTATTTTAAGCTGAATTTAGGTGAAGTTGTGTTGATTGCAAGTTGTGAAATTATGCAGAAAGGAAAATGAAAGCAAAGATTTGCAAGTTGTGAAAAACATTCACACCCCCATGAAATGTTGAGCCCCCCCAAATATTCAAGTTCACACTCAAAAGATGTCGGGCTCAGCCAAGAATGCATCTTAGAGAAATTAGTGCAAGACTTAAGCAAATAGGATGTCAGACTCAGCCGAAAATGCATCCCGGGAGACCCAAATTTTAGGGACTTTATAAACTAGTGAATTTTTGACAAATAAAAAGCCTACACTATGGATAATTTAATTACAAACAATTTTTAAAAAAATGGCACCCAAATTTGAGCTACCATTTGCAAGATATTAAAGGTTCAATTTTCTCGTAAACTAGTGTTTTTGCAAAAAAAAGAAAAAAACTAAAACATTTTAAAAATGCCTATTTTGAGAGAGAAAGTGGCCTTCCAACTACTCATTGGATTTGGCACAGAGTGAAGAATCCAAAGGAGGTCTTTGTGAGGGGGAATTGGCCTCCTGCCAACCCAGGCCTCACCCTTCGTCTTCGTAAGTTGAAGATACAAGTTTTTTAAAAAAACTTCTAAACTACTTTTTTTTAATGCTAATTTCAAATTTGATTTTAATTCAAAAATCAAATGACTGATTTAAGATCATAATAATTATCAAAAGTAGTTTTACTAATAAAACAGGGAGAGAGGGTGGGCCTACCAAATGGGGCATTAGAAACCAAAAAAAGAAGCACCATTTTTAACAAAAAATCTCCACTACCTCACCACATGCCATTTGCATGCTGGACGCCATGACTGTCTGATGGTGTTGTTGTTGCTTGGCGTGGTGTTGTTGAAGACATTTTTTTTGCTTGGCGTGGCATTGCTGAAGCTGTTGCCAAGGCAAACGATGAGGAAATCAATCAGGAGGGAAAGCCCCTTGCAAGCAGTTTGTAACAAAGGTGGCCCCTGTAGCCATTGGTGAAGAATCTCACAGCAAAGGTGGCACCTACATCTCACAACAAAGTCATCCCCTTACAGCTTGCAACAAAGTCAGCCCCTGCAATGTCCAAGAAGTAGAACCAGATTGCAGAGATTTATCTTTTTCCTGTAGAATGACTAGAAAAAAAATTCCACTGCCTTGCTGAAGCCACAATAGATCTAAACAAGATGTCTTGGCAAATTCTAACTCAGAAGTAATTTTTTGAACAAGTTTCTATATGGATTTGCATGATTTTTCAAAAAACTCTACCAAAACTCTCAAATGCAATGGAGTTAAACAAAAAAACTACTAAGAAAGCAAAGTAAGAATTTCAGAATAAACTAATAGCATAACCAAATACATGATTACCAGAGTGGCTCTGATACCATATCGGAGTTGTTGCCAGAATCCAAATAATACGAATGCAATGGAGACATGATCACATGAGATGAAGCAAGTGCACACCACATAGATGCTAAAGCAATTTGAAATTATACAAGAAGATAAATTACACAGGACAAAATTGAGAAAACCAAAATATTATTAACAAGAGATTGCCAAAGTGAAGAATACATATAGGAGAGCACGTAAGTAACTCCTCCACAAAAGGTGGTCAAGGCACCCAAGAATAGACTGTAACTCCTCCATGAAAGGTGGTGACAAGGTGCTAAGAATAGAGAAGTAACTCCCATCAATGGAGTTACTTATGACATTCCTATGACACTTATGACACGTCTATGACACACATCTCCACATAAGCTAGCCTATCCCATAAATGTAGGAAAACTCCATGTATGCACAAAAATACAATTTCCCTAATTAAAAAATAGGGAAAAATAAAAACCTACACTAATAGGTTAGACATGTTAATGTGATTTTATGTAATTAAGTCATATTTTTCAATATTATTGTGTGAAGACAAGCTTCTTCCTCCTTTACAATTTATTTTTGATTCCATTACTCCATACATATATTTTCTCAATCTTTTGTATAAGTATCCAAGATCGTGACCAATCTGGTAGGATTTGTGAAAAATGACATGGAAATATGTTGTGTGAATGGAGAGAATGCACATGAGGACTTATTGCATAATTATTTATGGATTTAAAAAAATTGATAAATGAATTAAAATATTAAAATATGGGTGTGCATATTTTAAGGATAAATACTCAAGAAGGATTTATTTTGGTCATACTATGTCAAATGACACATACATGAAAATTTTAAACAAACTTGTAATGGGGTATGTGTAATGGTGTGCAATAAATTGTGTGGAAAATGATGCATAGATTATGGAATCATGTTTGTATACTTGAATGTGTTGTGTATGGTTGTGCAAAGGAAATGGTGTGTATAACCTAGAAATGTGTAGATAGATGATGGAAGAAGAGGTTTAAACATTATTGTGGTGATGATGATGTATAAAATTGATTGAATGGGATACATGAAGTCATTTAATGCTCATGTCAAGGTGTATTCACTCAAATTTTGTCATGAATACTTGATAATGTCATTTTTAGCCCTATTCAACTTAAATTGGCTTGAGCACTTAATTTGGACCTATTTTTACACCTCACTCTATCTTAATCACAAATATGGATCTACTTATTTTTAAATTACTATCTTACACCTAGAAAAATGTTTTAAATTCTTAAAATTCACTTTAAACATATGTACAAATATCTTTAGACCCAAAAATTCACATATTTCCATTAAGGGAAAAAACATCTAGTAGAGGACAAAAGTGGAAAATGTTTATGTTCCCTATGGTCCATTCTTGTCCTTAGCCCTTATAAAGGTCAATTTTAAAATGTGGACCCTATCTTACAGTTTGGTCCATGTTTTTATGATAGGTAGGGTTAGGTTTTCCCATTTGGGATTGCTATAAAGGCATATTTAAGTCACCTATTCTAACACTTGGTAATTGTAATAGAGATACACGCTTACATTATTTCACATTGAGAAAAGCTTCCACATTATTTATAATTTTGATTATAATAATTTGAAATAGTCCTTAGCCAAGTCCAAAGCTTATTTTATCAAACCAAACTAAAGCATGATGAATTATTCAAGCCATATTTAGAGGCAGTCATGTATTTAAAGGAGAACAATGGAACAAAGCATTATAAGTGGGATAAATATTTGGGTTTGATTTCCCTCTTTGAATTATTTGATACATAAGTAGTGATCAATAATTATGGGGGTAATTAGGGTTAGCTTAGTCTATTACATTCTTCATTTTCCTATGTATAGGTTTTCAACTATTAAAATCCTTATAAGGGTTTAAAATTTTAATAATTAAATTTTAGGTCTTTCTATGCACCCAAGGTTAATTATTTGAAAACATTTAATTTAAGTTGTCAAAAAAAATCATGCCTTGAGTTCCCTAATTTTTAATATAGGATAAGATCGACTAACCCATGATTATAGTTCTTATCAATTTCAGTCTTGACCTCTATACATTTGTAGGATCAGTTCCTATTTTTTAGTTTGAATCCTCTGTTAGTTTCACACAATCAGATCTCAGATAGTAAACATATAAGTTTTCCATTTTGTTCAAGTTTATTATTCTTTCATTTCATTGTGTTTTTTCAAATTCTATGTATTTCCTTAATTATACTTGTCACAAGTTGATTTTCAACATTATATTATATTTTATTCAATTTATCTAAAATAGGGTTAATCATCACATTAATTTAAAATTATAGTAAAACATTTGGATGAAAAATGTTTTTATTTTGAACATTGGTTCAAAAAATTCATAGGTTTTGGAAAAATTCCTGAACATTGGACACTAAAATAATTTTCTTCCAACCTTGGATCTAATATCTAGCACTATAATAACCTCCTTTCAACCTTAAATTTAATCAGTGACACTGAAAGGATTTTATTTTGACATTGGATATGATATCTAACACTAAAATAACTTTATTTTGATGTTAGATTTAAGGGATTTACTAATATCCATATACAAAAAAAATCCTTTTATTTTAGGATCTAAATTACAATTTTCTATTTTTTCTCAATTTGAAAAACATGGATGAACATTTTTTGTTATAATCTTTTCTAGTATCTATTAAATGTTGTCTTATATTAATAAAGAAAATACTTATCACTCGTGTAATAAAATGAAACACATCACATACACTCTAAATGTAAAATTTTGTGAAATCAAACATGATGCATGAACAAGAGAAGTTATACATTCAAAATTTTATAGTCCTTACTCATAAGCAACATTAAGTGTTATTCAATTGGTATTGATTTAATATTTATTCATAATTATTACCACTTAATAGTAGGTCTGATAAACAGTATGTATGAATCCTTTCATTGTTCCTCCTTCTAGACCTTAAAGTGTTAATATCTACCATCATGCTCCCATTATTCACTCTCAAATTATTTTTATTATACCATCCATGTTATTAATAACTGGTGAGGTAGGCCACCACATCATGGAAGAATTCGACATGTTCCTCCTCGGCCCATTTCACCTCTAACAAGGCAATACAATAAATCCAAAAGGTATGATATCATGGATCAAATAAAAAATACCCATGCTAAAATTTCAATTTTATGATTAATAAATATTTCATCTATCTATAAGGATATTTTATATGTTGCATTGCAAGATAATACTATTCCTAGTGATACACAACCTGTTGCTTTGGGTTCCATCATGATCACTTATAATAATACTGAGAATATTATTACTTTTTTAGATGATGAAATGATAACATAAGAGGTGATTAAAAAAAAATCTTCCATTATTTATTCAAGATATAATATAATATAATATAATATAATATAAAGGAACCAAATGAGTACTTATTGATGTTGGGTATAGAGTAAACATTTAGAGTAGTCATTTCTTAAAATAATTTGGTATCAACATTGGTAGTATTCATAAAATAGATCAAACTATCAAAGGATTTTATGATTATTAAATACAAGTACTAGGATCTATATCTTTCATGTATCATTGAGACATAAAATAATGTCTACCATATTTCATGTTATACCTTATCAAATACATTATATTTTACTGTTAGGGATACCATGGATATATATGATGGAAAAAATACCATCTACATTACACAGATGTATTAAATTTATGTATAATGGACACTTATATGAATTTTCTATATATGATAACCCTTTCATATATTTTAAAATTAAAGTATAGCAATCATATGTGGATGATCAAATTATCATCCTTCATTTATAAGTCATCATTTGGAATCAAAAGTACACATATGAAATTGGAGATTCAAGCACTAATAAAAAGCAAGTAAAAGAAGAAAATTTATGATGGAAAAAAAAGAATTACGTCACACACAAAAATAACTTGAGAAATTAAAGAAAGTACAAACAAAAGTAAAAATAGAGCTTTAAACATTACAAGAATAACAAATAAGATTGCATAAAGAACATTTACAAAAACAACAATTAGAAAGTCAAAAGTTACAAAAGGAAAATTTTAAAAAGGAAAAAAATATGATACAAGTGGAAAAATAAAGTGTACAAAAATAACATTAAGATAATTTAGATCAACACAATTTTCTTCTTGGCCTACCTTTACTAGTCAATTCAAAGATATAATAATAATAATAATAATAATAATAATAATAATAATAATAATAATAATATTATTATTATTATTATTATTATTATTATTATTATTATTATTATTATTATTATTATTATTATTATTATTATTATTATTATTATTATTATTATTATTATTATTATAGTGATGATGATGAGGATAATATGGTTAGTATGATATATAATAAAATATGCATGATAAATTTAACTCCTCCATATTAGTATTTATTTCATATTTTATTCACACCCATTAGCCTATGATTTACCATGATTATTACAAATTGGTTGTTACAAATAAACCAAATTAGGCCAATGTAGTTATCCTTCATATAGTTAGTGTGTGAATCTTGATTTTTATATATGAATACAATTAGATAAATTGACTTGAATGTTTGGCAATGATTACCCTGACTCACAATAAAATGAATTTTGACTTGATTTATGAATATTTAAATAAATCATAATTGGAATTGGAAACAATAGTGTTTATTTTCTTAGTGTATAGTATAATTTCTAAGTGATTTCTAGATGATGCCTTGAGAAGCCTTGATGTTTTTATATAAAGGAAAATATGTAATATTTCCATTAACAATTCTTTTTAAAAGTGTGGGATGGGTAATAATAAATGACTAATTTTAAAAGTCACCATTGGAGTGTGGGGATCAAGGCCACACTAATGGACAATGTTGCATTATTACCATGTCTACCAAGTGTAGTCTTGTCTGAGAAAGATAAAGACTACTTGAATATGGTTGACATGATTCTATAAAAAGAATATGGATGCCTAAGTGATGTTTATAGTAATTTGAAGGTATTAATTATAAGAGTGAAGGTTCTCTTAGATATTACAAGTTAAACAAAATGGTGAATAGACCAAGTAGGATAAGGATGTTAGATTAAACATTGTCAATCATTTAATGATTAAATTTGAGTGTTTAAAATAATGTTTTTTAAATCATTAAAAGAGGGTTATGGTGTTCCTTGCCAATTTCATTCATCGATTGTAATAAATTTACATCAAATTTCATATAGTATCCATAAGAGTAACATAGAATAAAATAACATGGAGAATTTAAATAAGAATAATAAATGTAGAATAATTTATCGTAGTCACAAAAAGTATTAGAAGACAAAACTATCATGGTAAAAAAGATCCATTGTCATAAGCCTTTACCAGAAATATAACAAAATAAATATGCAAAAATTGAAGCAATAAAATTTACAAAATAAAGTTAATCTAGATAAAATGAATAAGAAATGAAATGAATACCATACTCCATTGTAATAAATATTGAATGGGTGATTCAAAGAGTGATTTCCAAAAAACAACCCCCTATCCAAGTAGTCAAACATGTTTGTCATAAATCATAAAACTAAAAAAGAATGTCTTCGACATCCAAGGAAGGAATAATTTTTTAAGTTATATAAAAACACCAAAGTAATGACATAAATATATACATCATAAATAATTTATGGTTGATCTGGAATAAGAGACTCTAACAATTGTTAGTCATAAATCATTTTGAGGTCACAAGGTGAGATTTGAGGAAAATTTTTAGATGATAGAAACTTTCTATCCTTCTCAAGCGTCTCCTATTTTATAATTTCCTATTCCTCCTTCAAATAATATAACACCCTCCAATCTAAAATAGTAAATAAAAATGGGAATAATCTATAATTTAATCATAATGCAACTATAAAAATCATTTAACATTGCATCAAAATAAAATATTAATCTTTGAAGGTAACTAAGAAAGGTATGAAGAGAAATTGGTTCTATCTTTTTAAAAATTATTAGGTATTAATGACCACCTCTTGGAATTTTTAGCATAGATATTTAACATAAAATTTCCCCCCAAATTCACCAACTCTTCCTAAACTCGTCTTTTTTCATCAATTATTTCAACTTTTAAATACCCATTTTCTATTATCTACTTCATATTTTTAAAAATATTAGTAGGATTTGGGTGTTACCCTTTATTGGAAAAGGACACATATATTCTATGACCTCGTAAATGGATATTTTGAACTATTTTTTTCCATTTCATAAATAAGATGAAAAATATCTAAAGTGAACATCCCAAACCAAAGCATTATGAATCCATGAGGATGCATTAGGTAGGACCAAATTGTTCAATTATGATTCACAGATGAAATTTATATCCTCATTATAGTAAAGTATTAAAAAAAATCAAAGATAGTATGATTAGTGAAGTTTGGGGTTAAAATTTTAATAATTTTTTAAAACATAAACATATACAATATTTCCAAGATAATTAGTGAATAATCATTAGTAAGTTTCATGCATCTTATAATATAAATAACAATGTTAATTAAAAAACCCAAGATAAGTTTTAAATTGGTCAATATCCTCTTTATATTTCATAGATTCCTATAATCTTAAAATTATGAATTCCTCAAATTTATTCTATAGCTTGTCGGTGATAAGACTTTTTCATCAATTGAAGAAAAAGTTTGAGATTAAAAATAGGTTCCAATAAAGTCTTAACTCTATCCCTTGGTGATCCAAACATTTAACCCCATTTACCTATAAAATATTTAGAGAGGTTAGGTGTTGAATCTAAAGAGGGTTGAGATTAAAAAAAGGTTCCAACAGAGTCTTAACTCCATCCCTTGGTGATCCAAAAACTTGACCCCCTTTACCTGTAAGATATATAGAGACATTAGGTTCTTTAGCATTATCTTCCTTATCCAAAGATAACCTTATCACTTTTTTATTTTAGAATAAGCATGGGTCATTTAAAGATAAATTTGGGAGGATGAATCATGCTTCCTAAGAATCTTGTTAATCCTAGAAGAAGAAGATTGTTAAACCCATATTTCTAGGTAAGGATTTAAGCCCAATTCCCCTTGGCTATATCCTTCCTCAATTCCTAAGGCATCCATTTTATCTTTACTTTGGTATGAGATAATAGCATAAAAGAGATATATAAACACTTCTGAGATAAATAATTTTCTTTTCAAAATAGAGCATCCTAAACAATTAATTTGATAAGTTCATGATGAGAGATAATATTAAAATTGCCTTTCTGAATTGCATAAGACACCCTCTCAAGAAATTTCAACATGAAATACAACAAATTAATTATATTATTATGTATGAGGTATTAAAGTATCCTAAAATGATATTTCAAAATCAAGGAAAATTACCTTCACAAGTAATATATTATTGAAAACATTTTGCAAATTGAGGCCAAAATGAGGGAAGATAATAATGAAGGAAGTTGTTACCCATATTTTTAGTAGTTTCAACAATTTAAATAAATTAATTTCTATAAATATATCCCTTAACCTTCATAAGAAACCATCACTCTGGTCTCTGTGTAAAACCAATTAATTTTGAAATAATGGATTCATCCACCCACAAATGCAATCCTCCAATATTAACCATACTATTTTATAAGAGATTAATTTTTTTAATAATGCATTCCTCAAAATCACAAATCTATTCAAATAAAAATTTCTAGCCAACATCCTGGGATATTTTATAATAGGTTATATTAATTCATAAACATGCATGATACACATGTTAATCATGCATTACCTTCCCTATATAAAATTTTGTAAAGATAAGGAGGAGTCATGTGGGGAAAAGGAGGAAGTTTAATCACATCAAATTGTGAAAGAGCCACCAAGAAAAACTCCATCATTGACTAGATATGTCATATCATTACTCCAAAATCAAAATGAAATAAAACCCTGAGATTCGTAACAAAAGGATGCTTAATGATTTAAAAAATGCATTTAAATAACATCATTCCCCTTATGCCAACATCAATAAAGTTGGGAGGAGCGAAGGAGTGGAGGAGTGAAGTATGTGGACAATATTTGAAACTAATTTTTTCCCGCCTGGTTGGGCCCCCTGAGTGCGACAAGTGGGACCACAGATCTAATGGAGGTCACTACAGGTTGTAGTACCTCTAGGGATCTATCCAAGAATCTATTAGGGGATAGTCCATCCAATGGATGGAAGAAGGCACTCTTAGGTGAAAAGACATGTCCATTGAAAGGCATGTCGAGCCTCCCTGTTCTCTAAGAGGGCAAGGTGTTGAGTATCCCAGATGATCTGGTAGAGGAAATAGTGGCATCCATGGACCTTACACTGGTTGGTAAGTTTTTTTCTTTTCATCTTAATATCAAAATGCTTGGGAGATGGATTCTGTCTAGGTGGAAAGTCAAAGGTAGTGTTATAATCATAGCTATGGCTAGAGGTCTATTCCTTTTTAGATTTATGAACATGGAGGACATGATCGCTACCCTTGCTAGAGGTACCTAGCTATTTGGACCACATTCTCTAGCCTTACACCCGTGGAAACTAGGATTTGATCCTAACTTAGACCTCAATAAGATAACACCTGCTTGGGTAAGATTACTAGGATTCCCTTTGGAATTCTGGGATGAAAAAATCTTCACAGCCATTGGCAACTCTATTGGTCAATATGTCACCTCAGATCATATAACTAGAACTAAGGCTAGATGTGTGTTTGCTAGACTCTGTGTTAATGTTGAAATAAATAAGACTCTCCCTACGTCTATTGAGCTTAAATCTAAATATGGAACCTAGACTCAGCCAATTACTTATGAGAATGCTACCACTTTCTATCAAATATGTAAGAGGAAGGGACATCTTATGACACAATGCAAAGTGAAGCAAATGGGGATGAAAGAGGATTCCCACAATATAAAGGAGGAGCAAGCGAATAGCAAGCAGGAAATAGAGAATAATGTGGAAATTCCTGACAATACAAGAAAAGGAGAGGTGGGGAAGGGAAAGGAGGCTACCCCTAGCAGTGAAGGTGAATTTGTCCCAAATAAAAATATAGGATTAGATGATAGTCAAAAGGCTATAGAATAAGGAGAGGAGGAGAAGAGAAAGGAGGATAGCATCAGTAGTGAGGGAAAAGAGGTCCCAAAGGAGAATATATTAGAAAAATAGACTAATATGTTTACGGAATGGGTAGGAGGGGACCTTTTGCTAAAGGAAGTCAATGAAGATGACACAGTTTCAAGGATTGGACAGGAAGAAGTAACACCTAAAAATCACACTCAAAGAGTACCAGATCCACAGTCAAATACATACTTTTTTCGTGATCTGGAAGATGGAGGCCAGGTAGGAAACTACTTGGCAACAAGGGTAGTAGGACAAGATGGCAGCAATGAACAGGAAGAATGGGTTAACCCAAAGAAAAAGATTGGAAAAGATAAAAAATATGCAGATGTTGGTACTGAGCCCAAACAAGGGAGGCCAACCTTAAGGGAAACAAGACAAAGAGAGATTGCTAGGGAGATTGCCAGTGGAAAAAATAAAACACTGGAGTCCCAACCCTCCAAACTCTCTAAATGAGAATATTATCATGGAATTTGAGGGGATTTAACAGTCCCTCAAAGCAGTTTGAGGTTAAAAACTGCATTTTAGATAATAAACTTGATATTCTATTACTCCAAGAAGTCAAGATGAAAGAGGAGAATTTTGTGAAAATTGCTAACTATATATGGCCTAAGGCAGCTTTTTGTATTAGTCTTACTAAAGAGGATTCAAGAGGGATTGTCACTATGTGGAATAGTGCTAAAATCCAAGGATCTCTTATGGCCCATCATAAGCACTTTTTGATTACCAATTTTTCCATGGATTCCTTGAACTGGACGTTGGTAAATGTTTATGCACCAAATAATAGAGCTTTGAGACAAAAATTATGGATAGATTTGAGTAGCTACAGGAATAACCCTCAGAATTCTAAATGGATGTTAGCCAGAGATTTTAACACACCTTTATACCCTTCTAGAAAATAGGGTGGGATTATTGATTACTCGAACATCATGTTTGACTTTGCTGAATTCATCAATGATTGGGGATTATTGGACATAGAGCTGCATAACCAAAATTTTACTTAGACCAATAGAAGAAGAGGAGATCAAATGATTTAGGTTAAATTAGATAGATTTATGATATCAAGAAACTAGAATGTTTATAAGAATTTGCAGGCACAGGCTCTACCCAGAACCATGTCTGACCACTGCCCGATTATCCTCAATTGGAGAGATCAGGGACATCACGGACCTCCTCCATTCCATTTTGAAGCTATGTGGATTAAACACAAAGGTTTTACACAAATTGTGGTGCAATGGTGGAATATTCCCATTCAAGGTACTCCCATGTTTAGAATAGTCAAGAAACTTTAGCACATTAAACAAGAAGTTTATGGCTGGAATAGATACAGTTTTGGGTAGGTTTTCCAGCAGAAGAAAAATATAATGGGAAAACTCAAGGCTATTCAGAAATTGATTGATCAAGGGGATGAATCTAAGGGCACCTTAGAATAAGAGAGCAATCTGTCTTCAGAATGGAAGAATCTGATGGAAAGGGAAGAGGTTTTTTGGAAACAAAAATCTTGTGTTCAATGGATCAAAGAGGGTGATAGGAACATTGCTTTTTTTCATCTCTCAGCTATGAAACATAAAAAATCCAACTAAGCTTGTCCTGGATAATGGAGACATTATTACTGAGGATAACAAAATAGGGGAGCAAGCCAGGGTGTTCTTTTAAAATTTGCTTACGAAAGAAAATAATAATGATAGAATTGATATATCTATGAGTCAATTCATTGATAAAATCCCCTATTTGATAATAGAAGAAGACAATCTGGAAATGTTAAAGCCTATATCCGATGAAGAATTACATGTTATTTTATTCTCCATGGGTGCTTTTAAATCCTTAGGTCCTGATGGCTTTCCTCCTATATTCTTTCAGGAATATTGGGAGATTGTTGGAGCGGACCTCATAGTTGCAGTTCATGATTTTTTTTAGATCTGGAAAACTTTTGAAACAAGTCAATAATACATTCATTGTAATTGTTCCTAAAAATCTCAACCTTTACACCTTGTTTATTTCAAACCCATTAGCTTATGCAACACTGTGTATAAGATATGTACTAAACTACTGGTTTTGAGAATTCAACCCTTGCTTAACAAAATTATTTCTCTTGCTCAAAAAGGTTTCATCCTGGGCAGATAGATTCTTGATGCTATGATCACCACACATAAGAATATCCACTCCATGGATAAGATCAGAATCCTTGGGATGGCCCTCAAGCTTGATATATCCAAATCTTATGATAGAGTCTCATGGACTTTTCTATTCCAAGTGATTAGAAAGTTTGGTTTTAATGATAAATTGTCTTTCTTATTATGGAATGCGGTCTCTTCTGCTAAATTTTCAGTGCTAGTTAATGGTGTTCCTAGAGGGTTTTTCTCCTCCTCAAGAGGAATTCGTTAGGGAGACCCTCTCTCCCCATACCTATTTCCATTATGGTTGAGGCACTGGGAAGATACATACAAGCTGATATAGTTTCAAAAAAGCTAGTTGGCATCAAACCTGCCTCTTCCCTTCATCCTATGGTTATACAATAGTTTGTGGATGATACCATCTTAATTTTTATCTCATCAGTGATCTAATCTACAAGATGGAAGAATATACTTAATGAATATGCCAGAGACTCGGGACAAAGAATAAATTTCCAGAAAATCAATGTGTACTTCGACACTCCCAATGAACTTAGGCATATAATCATTGATATCTTAGATTGTGCTGAGGCTGGCCTACCAGATACCTACCTAAGTCTACTACTCTTGATCAAAGAGGTATCTTCAAGTTTTTGGAATGGTATTGTGGAACGTACACAGAGGAAACTTCTTGGGTGGAAGGGGAAACTACTCAGTAGTGCGAGTAAGCTGCAACTTCTTCGGACATCCTTGAAAGGTATTCCTACTTCATGTCTCTTTTTAAAATTCCTACGTATTTTGTTGAAAAGCTAGAATAGATCCAAAGGAAATTTCTATGGATGGGAGTGGAAGACAAACAGAGAATGTCTTTAGTCAGATGGGAAAAAGTGTGTCTCCCAAAATCTCATGGTGGACTTAATATAAGATCCATTAGGAATATGAATAAAGCCCTCCTCTCAAAAGTTAGTTGGAGTCTAATTCACAACAACAGTGAGTGGGGGGAAATAATGTATGCCAAATACATGCATAGCATTGATGATTCCAGCTTTCTTCAACAGGCGGGACTACCCCAGGGGTCTGTGATATGGAATAAAATACTAAAAAGTAGAAGTCTTCTCAAATAGGGAATTAGGTGGAAGCTTGGAAATGGCTAGCAGATTAAATTTTGGGAGGATAATTGGTTAAGGGACAAGCCTCTCATCTCCCAAGGAAACTATGGAGAAATTATAGGCTTGACTACTCAGTTCTTTGGTGATAGGGTTAGTGATTATATGGAAAATAACAATGGGATAAGGAGCTGGAAAAACCTTTTGGATTATTGTGTGAGGCCTGAGCTTATCCCAAGAATTCAAGAGATCTAGTAATGTGTTTAGGAGATCAGAATCCCGATCTTCCCTCGAGAGGATGAATAATACTGGTGGCCGAATAAGAATGGATCGTTCTCTATCAAATCTACCTATCATCTACTTACACTTGAAGCTCAAAATAAGGAGGTATGGAAAAAGGTTTGGAATCATAAACTCATTCCAAAGATTAGCTTGTTTTGGTGGGCTGCTGCCCATAGTAAAATCCTTACTCAGGACAACCTTCAAAAGAGGGGGTTTACTTTGGTCAATATATGTTTTCTATGTGGTTCAAGAGAGGAATCAGTTTCACACCTATTCATACACTGTGAGTTTACCCAAGATTTTTGGGGCAAAATACTTAACAACTTTGGCATTGAATGGGTTTGCAATTTTAACCTTAAAGAAGTAATTCTCAGCTAGAAATCAACCTTAACACATCCCTGGATTAAGGAACTATGGAAGCAAGCTCTACGATGCTTGAGCTGGACTTTATGGAAAGAGCAAAATCACAAAATTTCTAGGGACACTACTAGAAATGTTGCTCAGGTGTTTAACTCCTTTGCTAGGACCATCTTGGAAAGTGTTACAATAGCTCATATTAGTGTTGCAGAGAAACCCCTATCTGAATTTGAAATTCAAATTGTTGCTAAATGGAAGGTTTTAAACCTTATCCCTGGGCATGATAATTCCAAAATTCTTCAGAGACTTCATACTTAATGGATACCACCTAAACCCAATTGGATGAAACTCAATTTTGATGGGGCATCCAAGTTGAGTGGTAAAGCAAGTGGAGGAGGAATAATAAGAAATGAAAAAGGAGGGATGTCTGATGTCTATGCTGGTGGCATGGGTTGCTAGAGCAATAACTATGTTGAAGCTATGGCCTTACTTTGGGGATTAAAGTTAGCTATATCCCTAAGAATTAGAAATTTGAATATTTAGGGAGATTCTAAGTTGATCATAGATGCCATTAATAAAGCATCTAACATTGGTATCCATCTAAAAGACATCATTATGGACATCTAGTTTCTTTTACAAAAGTTTTCTGAAGTTGAGATTACCCACACCTATAGAGAAGGTAACAGGGTCGTTGATGCTTGTGCCAACCTTCGTTAGTAATTCTCAGGATGGAGGGTATGGAAACAAGGGGTTCATATACCCCCAAACATTAGAGAGATCATTCAGAAGAAGATGACAGAGCATGAATGATGCACATTGATGATGAAGATAACTTTCGAAGGTGGTCCACGTGGAGAAGGCCATTGCAGATCATGGAAGTGATGGGTAATCTAAGGAATGCTAACAATGCAGACAATGAGAATCTTAAGGATCTTTTTAATTCTATAGTTATGTAGTTTCATCCTTTCTAACTCTGGTCTTTCCAGTGTTTTGTTTTGCTTCTATCTTTGTATCTCAGCTGTGCCATTGGTTCGGTGCTGGCATCGTTTGTTTGCCAGCCTTCCTATCTTTTTTTATTGTATAGGGTTCGGCCCCTAATTCTGCCTTAATTAATCAAAAAAATTAATAAAGTTTCCAAAAATAATAAAATAGTCTTAGTTTATAAATAAAAAATTTAAAAAATAGTAGTTAATGTATTGAAGAGAAAAGTTTAAATAACTTTAATAACTTCTTAATATCTAGAAAACCTCAAAAAACACCCTCAAAAAATCAATCGAGTCATCCAAAAATATATCCTTATGGATATAAAAATGGAGTAAATTCCCCTATAACCAAAAGAAAATTAGATGTAAAGTTTCCTCGTTGTCATGGAAAACATTTCCACCATAGTCCAATGAGATCCAGATTTCATTGCCTCGAGTGAATCTTCAAGATATTTGTCCATAATGGATTTTATTCCCCCATTTCCTTCCCAATTTTTTTTCAGCCCCAAATTTGGGATATCTAATCTATATTGAAAAATTGTATAGAACACATCCTTCCCTAAAATATTTTTGGAATGATACTCTAACATAAAATTTTCTATTCTCTCCTTTTGATTCTTCACAACATATCCTAGAATTTCACTTCAGATTATTTTTTTCTAAATGGATTATGCAAGCCATGTAATAGTTACATATGTCAATGAATTTAAAAAATTTGTTAGCACATGAAGGAATAAAATTAGTTAATTTTTTATCCTTGTAACTAACCCAACTAAGACTTTGTTTAATTTCTCTCTATGCCTCAGGTGAGCATGCTAGTCATTAGCATGATATTATAGAGTAATGAAGTGTTTATTTTTTTTGTCAAGTGTGAGTGGTGAATGAATCCCAAAATACACATAGAATAATTCAACAAATACATTGTACATTACCTCTTAATTTTTAATGTTATCAATATGTACATATCATAGTGCTTCTTGTTGGGACCATGCACATAGGCAAATATGAAAACTACATTGTAAATTTAACAAAGGTTTTCATAGAATGTTAAATTATCTTATTGAATAATATTTATAAAGGTTAAATATTATAAAGATTTAATGGGGTGGTTCTACGACAGGACCCAACTAACTCTCAACCTGTGAACCAACCAACTTACTAACATTTATTACTAGCATTATTAACCATGTTAATAATAGTATTTTTATCAACCAACCCAACAACCCCCCTTGGTCTAAAAAGGGTTATAGAATATGATATATATATATATATATATATATATATATATATATATATATATATATATATATATATATATATATATATATATATATATATATATATATAATGTAATCATAATTATCTACCACACCTACAATTGACACACTATACATCATGGTACTAATCAAAACTAATGTCACTCCATACATATACCCATCCTAAAACTTGTGGCATAAAGGATGATGAACATGATCAAGATATTCTCATCTCATGATATCATCTTTATTGTAGTATGTTAGAACACAATCAATCCCTATTCAACCACATCAATCCACATAAAGTCTCACATAGAAACCCATCCATGTGACTATTTAGTAATATGTATAGCACATTTCCTTGATGCATAAAAAATGTTGATAGACCTTTGTTCAACACTATGGCTCTATAAACTCCTATCTTAACTCATATAATCATAGAGAACTGATTGAAGGCCATGCAATATCTTCTCCCTATGAGGTGAGAGGTGAGAAGCTTGTGCAACTAAAACCAAATAAAAACTACTATGCATGTTCTTCATTAGTAATATCAATGAAGTGAATAAAACCAAAAGAATTTAAAATAGTGTACTACTGCTACCAAAAAAAATATTCAAGCATTTTACCCAAATCCAAGTGAATAGATAACTCGAGAAGGAAAATTATCCTCTAGCCTCTAATAGATCATTCAATCTCCATTTTAAAACTTGTACTTTGTTAATAAAAATGATCTTAATGGAATAGTAATGGATGACATATTCTATGATAGCACAAGCATAGGATGACATTATAATGTTTTCTTTTTGAAGGTGGTAGTTTTCACCAAAAATGCACATTTATACGTCATGTTCAATCACTTAAATTTTTTTAATAACAATGATCCTAATGGACCTATAATGGATGACATGTTCTTTGATAGTAAAAATTTGGGATGACATTATAATGTTTTCATTTTGAAGGTGTCATTTTCCATCAAGAATGCACCTTTATACATCATGTTAAATTTATATATCAAAACTAGGCTTAAAACTAACTTAAATGATGTCCAATGTGCATATAATTACTAAAGTATAAACGT
Source organism: Torreya grandis (assembly GCA_037957365.1). Taxonomy (NCBI): domain Eukaryota; kingdom Viridiplantae; phylum Streptophyta; class Pinopsida; order Cupressales; family Taxaceae; genus Torreya; species Torreya grandis. Next base: position 1,062,789 of record JARHVA010001074.1, read on the forward strand.
TATATTTATCCATATTTACTAAAACTCCTTATGTGCATACTATGCATATTACATACATGTTGAAACTAACTTTCTACAATCACTATGATGGGAATAAACATGCTAAAACTATTTATGATGATAAAATTAGACATATACATCAATCTTACAATTATTGAAGTACCTACAATATAATATTATGAGTTGTAATGGCAATGGTATTATTAGAAAAGGTTTCTCTAGAATATTAAAAAGAAATCAATGAATAAGTTTGGCATAGATATAGACCATGGTCATATGTGAATTGTTGTGATTTCTATAAAAATATAAATACTCTTTTCACAACTCTTGTGTCAAATCTTCATAATTCTAAATTCAAAACCCAAAGAGAAAAGGATGGATGAGATATAAAAAGGAGAGATAAATATAAAAAATAAAAACATGGTATAATAAGTGCCATGGAGTGAATTTAGTATCAATTGATGCAATATATTAAAAATAGCCCATGTACCTAAATAGTAATAAAAATTATTTTGCATACTCAAACTGCAAACATGGAGATAAGGAAATTTATAATGAAAATCTAAAAATTGTTACTGATTTTAAAGTCGATGGTAGAAAATATCTTCTAAAAAGCTAAAAATTTCAAAGATATTATTATGTCAGCAAATATAACCAAACACCATTTAAAAAACCTGAAAATTCATTAAACAGATGCCAATGATTCAATGTATTTTTTCTAGATATCAAAGTAATCATAGTTGGATTCACTAGTCACCAATGTGTTTTTTGTGCTTTAAAATGAATTTAATACACATCCAGATGAATAAGTAGGTTATAATTAGTTTCATAAAAAACTTAATTTCAAAAGTATGTAGGAGCACAAATAACATATGTTGATGTCTATATAGAGCCTTAAAATGAATCTAGTTGACTGTCAATACTTTACATGGTACTTCTAATATGTGAAATATAATTATTAAAGAAATATATTTAATATTTACATTATATTGCTTTCAATACTCTGGACTACTCCAATGGGACTCATCTAGAGGTGAACACTTTTGCATATTGTAGGCATATATAATAGATGAGAAGGAAGATGTAAGCACCACCCTTTTCACAGTGGGCAATCTTGAACAAGACATGAGGACATTGAGAGTGCCTCTGACAGAATGATAAATTAATGTCTCCTTCATAAATAACTTAACATTCAATGAAATTGAGCATCCATATTAGAATCATGGAATATACAATGAAGAAATCTAGAAGCAAGTAACTAACAATGTTACTCTTAGTCTAGAGGTAAATACTAAATTGGGGTTTTAACTTGATAGGCCCACAACTAAGATACATGAAAACCAATTCTATCTATTTAATTCATTATAAAAATTTCCTTAAGCTATATTATAAACTAAATATATATACCTTAAAAATTATGTCATCTCTAGAAGTCTTATATTTCCTATAGAATTGATGGGTACCTAAAAAATGTTAAACATTTTTCGAAGAACTAAAAAAAATTAAATCAAAATCTATGTTAAATACCATTTATGACTATCTTGATATTCTTCATTGTTGAATTAGTAGATGAACTAAATTCAAATAAAAACCAAATATGAAACTTACCCATCATTATATGATATTATTGTAGAGCAAATAGTACCAAGTTGAAAGCAGAGATTGGAAAATATATGATGAAGATAAATATTATGCTAGTCTTTGATATTGTTTCAAAATTTATGGATATCACTAATGTGGTGATATATAGTGGGTATGTTGCCATGTGGTGCCTTATCATGAGGAAGGGAAAAAACTGGCTATAATTGGGCATTTTTATAGACAATATGAATTATTGGCATCAAATCAAACGTTAGAACTCCCTCCACCACATAAATCTAGCCTGAGAAATATGTATAAAATATTTAGAGAATGATATAAATTAATTAATCTTACATTACATTATAAATACTTAGGAAATATGGATGCAATGATCAAAATTGCAAGTAAGCATGGAAGCTCAATTGATACTAACATATGATGACATCTTATCTTATCACCATTGATATACTTGTTCATGGATAAGTGAAATCCCCTCTATGTATATTTACAGATAAAATGAATCACCCTTTTTCTTTAACAATACCATTTTTTTAGTAAGAAAATTCCACACTAACATAAATACTACCTATTTGATATTTTTGGGTATGTGTATGGAGTTAGGGGACAATTTCATAGATTTTTCCCATAATGCAACCATGTTATTACATAACATCATAGATTTATTAACATAACATGATTTTGGTATTTAAATTATGGCTTGGGAATTACTAATCCATAACATGATTGTGTTAATACATAATTTGATCATGTTATTATAAAAGTAATAACATGATCATGTTCTTATTATTTTGCACATTAAAGCATGTGAACATGTAGATGGAGCTAATCTTGATTAATAGATAATGTGATTGTGTTATTGTAAAAGCATTAACATGAATTTATTCCTATTATTTTTCACATAAAATTATGTGGACATGCACATGAAGCTAATCTTGATCTAAAGCTTATATTTACTAATATAAATGTTAAGTATAAATTTACATCTGTAAGTTATACTTTAAATTTATTCTAGTAAATATAAGAAATTATGGTCATTGTGAATTTGATAGAGTTGGTATCAAAACTACATTCCTTACAATATGGAAAATGGTTTTTAAAAATTTAATATGTTCAATAATTATGCATTTTCAAGGTCTAAATATTGAACCTAGGGATTTTAGGGCATAACTTTTGTAATTGATGTCCATTTTTGGTAAACATATAGTCATTTTTAAGGTTTTCGTGCCTTATGGATTGATTCATAGAATTTATAGGAGTCCTAGGTTTTTCAAAATTGAATTTTTCAAACCACTCAATTTAAAATTTATGCAAAGTGGTGTGAGTGGGGTAGCATAAGTAACATTGATGACCTGCACACATCAAATGACCACTTTGTGTTAATTTCACTTATTCATCATCCCTACCTCATCCATGATCACTTATTACTCATCCCTCATCACACCTAATCACTCTATAATCATTCTTAAGGGTCCCTAATAACTCCCTCATTAACCCTCACTATCCCTAGTCACCTTTAATCACTCCCTCATCATCCCTAATTACTCATTCATTGATCCTCACTATAAATCATCATCCCTAATCACTCACTCTTCATCCCTCATTATCCCTAATAACTCCATCATTGACCCTCACCATTCCTCATCATCTTTAATCACTCCCCCATTATCTTTCACCATACATCATTATCCCTATTCACACCCTCATCATCTCTAATCACTACTTCATCATCCCTAATGACTCCTTCCTTATCCCTAATCACTCCCTTATCGACCCTCCCCATTCATCATCATTTATAATTTCTCCCTCATCATCCCTAATCACTCCCTTATTAACACTCACCATCCCTCAACATCCCTGATCACTACTTCATCACCCTTCATCATCTCTAATCACTCCTTCCTTATACCTCATCATTCCTAATCACTCCTTAATTAATCCTCACCATCCATAATCATCCATAATCACTCCATCATCCTCCCTAATCACTCCTTCATTTACCCTCAACATCCCTCATCATCCCTATTGACTCCCTCATCATCTCTACTCAATTATTCATCATCCCTCCTCATCCTTAATCATTGCATCTGATTTAACAATTTTGGGAATATTGATGTATTATTCCTAATTTAGTTAAAGGGTCTAATTATTAAAATTAGTAAATAAATATAAAATAATTAAGATACTAATTTGTATAAATTTGATTGTGATTTTAAATTTTTTAAAAATAGTAATAAGGGATAGAAAATAAGACTTAACTATAAATTAACTAAGATGATTGAGATAGATTCTAAAATTCATTGTGCATGACTGGGACACTTTCATAAATTAGGATCTATCCTTCATTTTATTATTAGATAGGAGTGTTTAAATATGACACTAGTGGCATCGGTTTTGTAGTCTACTTATGCCATTATTGTATAGGAGACATGATCTTTTTAGGTTTTGTTCATTGTGTTTGTGTGACCTACCTATGAAGATTCAACTGTTAGATGTCTATTTAACTCTATGTAGAGATGATTTATTTTTAAAACCCTAGACTCCATTATTCTTTGATAAACTTTGGGAAAGAGGGGTGGTTAGTGTGTGTTAAAGACACTGAATGTGTATCCACACCCTTTATGTGGGCATGATACCTACATACCAATAATTCAAAGAAGGATCAAGCCATATGTAATTTTCCCACTTGATGTGATTTATGTCATAGTGTGTATAAATATGCAAATGCTAAAACTAGGTGTGCTTGAGGTGGCTAAGGAATGGTGTAAGGATTTGAATAAACTTATAGTAGTATTAGCTAGTTGTATGCAAAAAATAGGGAATATTACCTTAGCAGTCTTGCTTGTATTCTTGTTTGCCTAGTGATAATTACCAACCCCATCCAAATGATCTTTGAATGGGATTTTATAGGGATTTATTGGTCAAAGGTTGAATGTATTCTCATTAGGATGACAAGAAGGAGGATAAGAACTATAAGGAAATGATTATTAGGGATAAAAAACTTGGATAGGAGATTTGAAATAGGACACTATTGTTAATGACACTATAGTCCAAATTGGATGCTATTATCCTTAGCTCATAGGACCTAGGGGATGGATTTGTCATGGAAAGAGTAGTCTAGCTAAGCTAAGATTAGATTTGAAAGGATATGGATGACTAAGAATCAGTGAAAAGATACCTATGAGGGTCATGAAATCAAGTAGGAGGGACCTATAGGTTGGGTGTCACAATCCATGCTCATGTTACCAATTTTCACATTTTATATGACTACATTCCACCCCCCCCCCCCCCCCCATTTATTCTAGTGATGTAGCAAAGTGAAATACTAGGATAAATGAAAAATAAAAAGTGTACCTAAACTTACCTACAAGGGTGAAGCTCATGAATTTGTGTGATGTTAGGTATACATAGAGAGAGAACACTATGAAGTGTGAATCTACAAGAGAAAATAAAGAGTATATCATTCTTATTAGATACACTATAATTAAAATAAGAAAGTACAAATATAGGTAAGAGAGAGAGGAAGAGAAAGGAGTGAATACACTTCATCGAGTATGCAAACCAATATAAAACATGTTGTGGTGCTGAACAATGTTGAATGATGTTAAACTAAGAGCAATATCATGAATAGAGCTGAGTGCTCAATTCCCTGAGAATGGCTCAAGAATGCAAAGGTTGGCCCTTTGACTCCATTGTCTCCCACAAAGTGAAGCTATGTGATCATGCATGTGTTGATCAATGTTTGGATTGTGTGTCCAATCCCTCTAAATAGGTGGCTCAAGAATACAAAGACTATTTAGTCATTTATCTCCATAATTTCCCACTAAGTGAAGCTATGTGATCATGCATTTGTTAATTGATGTTTAGACTATGTGTCCAATCCCTCTGAGTAGGTGGATCAACAATATAAAGGATATCTAGTCTTTTCACTCCATTATTGCCCCATGAAGTGAAGCTATAAACCTATACCAATATGAAATGTGTGTTATATAAGATGGATCTTGAATCCCATGAATGTACTATGATCTGAAAATGTTGGCATGGATAGCCAAATGTATGTTAGAAAATAGGCCACTCTTGACCACTATGAAAGATGGAAATTAGGCTTGTATGAAAGCCAATCCAAAATTGGTGCACTAGTCTTATAAAATAGCCACTCTGAAATGTGGCATTTAGGATTTTATGAAAGCCACTCCAAAATAATTTCAACCACCTAAAAATGGAATAAGGCACACAACTATTGAGAACACCTAGGTAATACTGAACTCAGAAAGAAAAAAAATGTGTTGTGCACATTGTCCCTAATCATCAGTGTCTAAAACATGGATTCTGATCTAGAAGTTATACAAACTACTGTATCTAAAACTGGAAGTGAGAACCATAATTATGTGCATGATTCCTCCTGTATGTAGATGCTCTGAGTAAAAGTGTACTAAAAACTAATGATTTTTAACTAGTTTTATTATGCAAAACTATAGTTGAACCTACTTTTTTACCTAATTTTGAAAAGTTTGGTTTTTTTGTTATTTAGACAAGAGCACCAAAAATGGACACTAGATGGCCCAACACTATAGTCCAATCTTGACACTATTGTCTTGGGCTAAATCTGATGACTATTTTGACATTTTTACTATCTACCTAGTCTAGTCTATCGGGTTTGATGTTTGGTTACTATTTTAGGTGTTCTGAATGTTGTTTTTTTATTGTTAGGAGCTCTGATCTCTATAACAAAACTCTTATTTATTTACCCCTCTTATAAGGGTAGGAATGAATACATTGAAATGACTTCCCTTAGAAAAAAGAGCCCTAAAGGTGTGTTATGATACAAATATTCATGATATAGCAATGATAATAGATAAGATTTATCAAGATATAACATGTTTTATAATGAGATATTGTTAGATCAACATGGATATGCCTAGATAGTTATAACAATGTAATAACATGTGCAATGTATTGAATTGTAACTGAAAGTCTAGCTAGTTGTTATTTGGCAAGGAGGGATGGAGCATGATGTCCATCATGGCATTCAAGAATCAAGATAATGCATGATGTGGATCATGGCATTGCAAAAAAATGAGAAGAAAACAAGAAAAAAGTATGTAAGGCAAGAATCAAGAAGCATAAAAGGGTGGACAAGGGGCTAATAAAATAAGGGGCATGGGCACATACCACTCAAACTGGAAGGAAAGCATACAAGACATGTTCAAATGCCACGTACACATATAATTGAAAAAAGAAAGGTTGGCATAAAATCCAAAATCATAAAGAAGAGTATAGGCAAAGGACATTGGGAAATGTCTTAAGGCACACACAATACATAGAAATAGATTACATTGGCAAATGTCCTAAGGCACATACATGAGACAAACCAGAACTAAGTAATGCAAATCATCTACCTACACTAAGCAAGAAAGTAAAGCATTTAATAACTAGAAATACCATCACATCTAACTAATCAAAGAAAGAAGTGAAAGTATACAAGGCATGTTAGTACAAGACTAGGTATATGTTAAGAAATGCATAAGTGTTATGTACTAGTGAGTGTCAATAGAATAATCTGGTAAGTAATGTACATCAACATGATAACTAGAGTGTGTGGTATATAAATGACATAGCTTGGATGGTGTAGTCATATAGAATATGCCCCCAGTGGGTATGTATATTGATGCATGTATCGAATGTAGAAGTAGGATGCCCCCTCAATGGGTAGAGTGAAGTAATCAAGGAGCTAGAAACCATTGCACACACTCAAAGAAGATCAAGTGAAGCATGGTAATGTAGATAAATCAACAAATAATAGCATAAAATAATAAATGTAAGTTTAGCATGATAGTTTAAATGTAAATCATGTATGATGCATACAATCAAAATATTTGTGGTGTTTTTAGATTATATGCATGTTTTTATATTTTGAAATATTTGAATATTTTGAAATTGTTGATATATTTGAATTTTTGAAATTTAAGATATGTACAATCAATCACAGGAAGACTATGTACAATAAATCAAAAATAAGTTATGTACAAGTAAGCAAAAAGAAACTATGTATAAGAATTTTGAAAAGAGGCTATATATAAGCATATAAATAAATCAATATGTACATAATAACATAAAAGATTAGGCTAGAGGGGGTAAAGGGTTCAAGGATGGAGCCCATTGGGGATGGAGATGGAGAAAGGGATCATGGCCATCATCAAATACCTCGAGATCATCATCATAAGTATCATCATATGTCATAAACTTTGTATATATAGTGTCATCCTACTAAAGTTGAATTTAAGGTGGCTCTAGTGGTGAAGATGTTGATTTAGATATGAGGTGTCTCATCTGGTGAAATAGTTGAAGATAACTCTACAATCTAACAAAATTTGAATGGTTAGTTGTCTACTGAGCATGTGTATAGGTATCCTTCATGGATAAAATTAACACATCGATGAAGATTAGAAGGAACTACCCCCATGGCATGTATCCAAGGTCATCCAAGTAAAATATTATAATGAAGAGGACCTAGCATGACTTGGAATTGTGTAGAGAGGGTTTTTGGACCTGCCATTATATCCAATGTAATGGTAACCAATGTCTGTCATGTTATATCATCAAACCCTCTAATATTGTTATATGATTTTTGCATGGATATCATATCTATGCCCATGTTTTTTAAGAATGTACTATTACATATATTAAGTTTAGAACCACTATCAACTAGAACTCTCTTAATCACATTGGTGTTGACTTGAACTTGTATTAATAGTGGTAAATTTTGATCAATAACTGTCTAAGATGGCATGTCCTCGTGATCAAAATAAATAACATATTATATATTTTTTATCATGTTTACCACTAATGCAAAATAAGAAGGGTCTGAATCAATAGGCATAAAAGTTTGAGTGAGTGCCTAACAAAGAATGTCCTTGAACACATTAAATTTTTTTAGTAGTTATAACATGGAAATCTTAGCTGGTGTGTTTCTCAATTGATCAATAAAATCATATTCCTTGTGCATATTTGCCTATGTGGGTGCATTGAGTATGGGATGAGAAGGAATAAAAGGATGGTGAGGATCCTGACTAGGTGGGGGAGGCATGGTGGCACATCAAGTAATAGCTCTAACCGCATTATTAACTATCTTTATAGAACTGCTAGTAGCTACGAGAGGAGAGCGAAGATAATCAATAAGTCAAGGTGTTGGAGGGATGAAGGGTATCAATTGGGCTCTTTAGAGATGGGTAGTGACCTAGGGAAGAGTAAAATAGACCATGCAACATGATTGGACATGGGATAAAGGCTCCAAGGGAGGTGATGCAAAAGGTATTTTAACATGTTTAATAATAACTTTTTTAACACCATCCCATATTATGAAAAATAAGAATGAAATTCAAAGAATGAAGTTTTGTATTAACATATGATAAACTACGTCATTCATGTACATGATAGGACCAAGTATGGTCTCCTTATTGTTTGCAAGAAATGTAAGAATACTTTGTAAATACATGAGATCCATTTTTACAATCTGATTATAGTTGTAAGGTGATACCTCAAAAAAATAGTGTGACCTAGTATATGAAACTAGGGTTTGAAAGATGATTATTTTAAAAATTACTATGAAAATTTTGAAATTTAAAGTGAATTTCTCAGTGAAATATGTAAGTAAGAAATTAGGAATTTATTGAAAAATTGGTGATTTAAAGAGACCTAGTAGATGCAACTAGGGTTTTGAAAAATAAATATTTTTGAAAATGACTATTGAATTTCCAAATTTGAGGTGAATTTTTTATTTTAATATGCTAGTAAAAAATTAAAAAAATTATTAGAAAATCACTGGGAAAATACTAGGTTCTAGTATGGGAAACTAGGGTTTGGAATAAAATTATTTTAAAATTACTATGAAATTTTAAAATTTAATGATAATTTTTTATTTTATTATGCAGGTAAAAAATTATAAAAATATATTAAAAACTAGTATGAAATTTACCCTAGGGTTTCTAGGGTTTTTATTCTTAAACAAAGTAAGTCAAGTTCACAAAATGATTTAACAATTTTAGGAATATTGGTGTATTATTTTTAATTTAGTTAGAGGGTATGAGTAGTAAAATTAGTAAATAAATATGCAATAATTAAGATACTAATTTGTATAAATTTTATTATGATTTTAAGCTTTCTAAAAATAGTAATAAGGGATAGAAAATAAGACTTAGCTAAAAAATGATTGAGACGACTGAGATAGAGTCTAAAATTCACTGTGCAAGACTATGACACTATTGCAAATCAGGATTTGACCTTAATTTTATGATTGGATAGGAGCACCAAAATAGGACACTAGTAATACTAGTGTTGCAGTCCACCTCTACCAATGTTTTCTAGAAGACTTGAGCTTTCTAGGTTTTATTCATTCTGTCTATGTGACCCTCCCTACCTATGATGTTTTGACTACAATATGTCCATGTAACTCCCTGGAGAGCTGATTTAGTATTAAAACCCTATACTTCATTATGTTTTGAGAAACTTTAGGAAAGAGGGGGTTAGTATTTGTAAGATTCACTGAACATGTATCCACACCTGTTGTGTGGGTACACTACCTACATACCAATACTCTAAGAAGGATCAAGCCATATGTAGTTCTCCCACTTGATGTGATTTATGCAATATTATGTATGAAGATGTAAATGCTAAAATCGGGTGTGCTTGAGGTGGCTAGGGACTGGTGTAAGGATTTGAATAAGCCTATAATAGTATTGGTTGGTTGCATGTAGAGAATAGGGAAGCTTACCTTAGTAGTATTTCTTATATTCTTTCTTGGTTAGTGATAATTTCCAACCCCCTCTAAATGATCTTTGAATGGGATTTTATAGGGATATACTAGTCAAAGATTAACTGTATTTATGTTAGGCTGATAAGAAAGAGGATAAGACCCTGAAGGAACTGACTGTTGGAGCCAAAAATACACTTGGATAGGAGCATCAAAATATGACACTAATGGAACCAATGCTATAGTCCAAGTTGGGCACTATTTTCCTTAGTTGATGGGGCCTAGGGGATGGATTTGTCATGGAAAGAGCAGTCTAGCTAAGCTAGGATTAGGCCTAGAAGGTTATGGATGACTGAGAATCAGTGAAAATATTCCTATGAAGGTCATGAAAGCAAGCAAGAGGGGGTTGGGTGTCACAAGCCACACTCAAGTTACTAATTTTCACATTTTATATGACTACACCATTTGATACCTTGAAGGTGGTATTTTGTTTGGGTTTAACAATGTTAGGAGCTATGAGTGGAGAGTTGAGTGCTATCACAAAATATAAGGCATAGTGATCAAAATTATGTGGAGGCAAATTTGAAACATAAATATTTAGCACCTAATAAAAAATATGGGCCTATTAGAAATAATGTAATTCATAATTGAAGATCCTTCAGAAAAAGAGAAACAATTAAAACCACCATAGCACCAAAAATGGGTAATAAATATGAGGATCACCAAGCCATGTGATTTCCTAAAACCGATCAATTTATTTTCATATGAAGACATTTTATGATCTGAATAATTATATTTAAGGCCATATATTTGTATGTCTATTAATTAAGGCATCATACTAGAGAGTGGAAAATAATTTTTAAATGATTAAATCAAGTATTCGAAGATTGGAAAGAGGTGCTTAATTCATAACTTCAGTACTCAATCCAATGAAAAGTGTCACAATATGATCTCTCTACTTGTACATCTCGAGAAGTGGGTACAAGTTATATATCACTATAAAAAGGTAATTAGATAATAGATTATGAGCTTAATGATATGGTCAATAATAAAAATATCTCTACTTCCCCCAACAAGAAATTATATGAATTAAAAACATTATTTTATTAACAAATGTAGATCAATGGTGAGACAATACACTTCATCATTTCCAATGAAATTTGGAAAATTTTAATTTATCTTAAAGCATATTCTCAAAAATTGAACTTGAAATTGCTACATTGTCCATAACCATACACTAGTGTATGGTCTAGAGTAGGCGTTGAGAAATGGTGATATCACCAAGTAGTGTCACTTGGTGTAAAAAATCAAACTTTTTAAAAATGCAATCCTTTGTGAAATCTAACCATTATAGGTGTGTGATGTTTTACATGTGGTCTACCATATACTTACCATTTACATATATTCTATGAAGTAAATCCTTAGAATATTGTGATAGATTTTCATGATCTAAAATACCATATATCATAGTTAATTTATAAAATTTCAATCATTAGTGCTAGGAAGTGCATGAATCCTATCAGTTCTAGTAAGAATTATACTCTTGATGGTAATAATTAAATGTAATAATATCCTTATAGCATCATATCATAGTGTGGTTTCTAGAAAAATAATAAAGATAAAATAATTGAACCATAAACTAGATGAACACAAGGATATCTTTTAGTCGCCTAAATAAATTCCTACATATTGTACACTAAACAATACTATTGATTTGGTCCATTCACTACCTCTACCTCAAACCTCTTTATACAACATATCATTTCTATATAATGAATATTTTAGGTGGTAGATACATGAAATCATGGATAATGGACATAACATGCCCAAATGATTTCTTTTCAAAAGCCTACTTGTGCTTGTACCAAAGAAAGATGAGACATGAGGGCGTGAATCAATTAAAAAAATATTAACAAGATTAAAGTGAATAAATATTATCCTCATCTAAATATTAAGGATTTTTTCTACCATATTCATGGTGTATAATTATTTTACAAAATTGATCTTAACTTTTGGTATCTCCATATTCATGTTGAACCTCTAAACATTTGTAATATAGTCTCAAAAACAATGGAAGTGTTGACTTACTGGTTGGTTATGCCATTTAGGTTAAATCATGTAGAAAATTCATTCATTGAGATGTTGAATAACATCCTCAGGCCCTTTACCTATTTTTTTGAATCTACCTTGATGGCATCCTAATCTTTAAAAAACATGGGATGAACATCTACACCATGCTAAACTCGTGTTTCACATTTTGTAGAAATAATTTCTTCTAATAACATGAATAAATGTTCATTTTTCATGCAAGAGATAAAATATTTGGGATAAATTACATACAAAAGGATTTTTTCTATGAACCTCACCAAGATTAAATTCATAAAGGAATGGGAAACACTAAATAACTTTACATCTAATTCAAATCTTCTTAGAATTAGAAAACTATACAAAAGATTTGTGTTTAATTTTTATCCTTTGAACCATGCTACCATAGGTGGAATTGAATAAAGTTTCATCTAGTCAGCTTCACAATAAATATAATTTGATAAACTCAAATTTAGACTCTATTTTATATTAGTACTTATGTTATTTGACTATAAATTTGAAATATCATCCAATTCATTCAGTAATAAAATTAACTATCATAATTTATGGGTATTTAGAACACAACAAGACCTAGAAAAGAGATAATTTATATTATAATGGATTAAACAACATATTACTAGAATCAAAGATACCTTTATATTATATAGTTACATTAGATGATGAGGGAGTGATTAGGTTTGGTGAGGGTCAATGATGGAGTGATGAGGGTTAATGAGGGAGTGATTGGCATTGATGAGGGATAAAGAAAGAGTTATTATGGATTATGAGGGATGAAGAGTGAGTGATTAGGGATGATTAGGGATGGTTATATTCAATGAATGATTGATTAAGGATGATAATCTTGAATGATTAAATATGATGAGGGATAATTAAGGTCAATGAGGGAGTGATTAAATATGAGGAGGGAGTGAATATGGATGATGATAAATTATGAGTAAGTGATTATGGATGATGAAGGATGAGGAAAGAGTGATTAGGGATGATGAGGGATGGGGAGGGAGTGATTATGGATGATGATGGATAGTGAGGGTCAATGAAGGAGAGATTATAGATGATAAGGGAGTGATTAGGTATGCATAAGGATAGCGAGGATCAATGAAGGAATGATTATAAATAATGAGGAATGATGAGAGAATTATTAGGGGTGATGAGAGATGAGTATGAAGTAATCAGGGATGAAGGAGAGATTGTGAACAAGTGAAATTAACATAAAGTGGTCATTTGACGTGTAAAGGTCATCAATGTGGCCTACACTACTCTAATCACACAACTTTGGATAAAGTTCAAAGTGAGTAGTTTTAAAAATTCAATTTTGATAAACCTAAGACTCTTAGAAATGCTAAGAATTAATCCAGAAGGCATAAAAACTGAAAAAATGACCATATGTCAAAAATAGTTATCAGTTGGAAAAGTTATGTATTGAAATCCATAAGTTTAATACTTAGATCTTGACAATGCCCAAGTATTGACCAGATTGGATTTTGAAAAACTATTTTCCACATCATAATGCATGTAGCTATGAGACTAACTCTTAAATATGTAGAGTGACCCTAATTTATTATATCTACTATAATAAATTTAAAGTACAAGGAAATATAAACGTAAATTTATCCTTACATTTAGAGTACAAAATATACACTTCGAGTCAAGAATGGTTTGATGTGCATGTTTATATGATTTTATGTGTAAAATAATAGTAATTTAATCACATTAATGATTTTATAATAATGTGATTGTGTTATATTTTAACGTTATCACCTTATTAATGCGATCACATTATACATTAACATGATCATGTTATTAATGTGATCACACTATTTGAAGTTGCATTTAAACACTATGCCTTTTGGATTGGGAATGGAATAGATTACAAATACAAAGGATTAGACCTATTAATCTATATCTTAATTTGAGATTTATGATTAAAAAATAATAAATTTCAAAGGTAAAATCCAAAAACTTAATACCATCATGATGAGTAAGCTCTTCTCTTTCCAAAAATATGATTTTTATAAAATTTTGACTAATTTAATGTTTCAAAATATGTTAATTTTTAACTATACCTTTTTTATGCCACTACATGATGCAAATATACATGCCTATACATATTCATGTAATTTGTTTTTCATTGATCCAAGTGCAAAAATAGTATATGGTCACAAACTACGACTAATTCTACACACATTAAGAAAAACTTATTTTCATTTTTTTTAGGTAGTTAGGAGTGCCACACATATGATTATTCATGTTTTTTTTAGTTTTAATAATCTATTTACTTGAAAAATTCATTAAAAAATAGTATTCATTAAAAAAAATGGGCTACAAACTAGAATATCTTATCTAAATGTTCCCCAAAGGGTTTGAAATAATATTAATTGTTGCTAAAAAAATGGTGTACTATATGGACATATATCTACTCTATTTTATTAAAAAAATAGGTGTTCATCTTCAAATTTTATATGTTTGACCTAGTTATACTTTACCATTTTAAAAAAATAATGTTTTGGAAACTAGACTCGAAATGCTACATTTCATGTTCTTACACCATCTTAAAATTTGGAGTGTAGATATCTCAAATTATCTATAGAATTTAAGTTTTTTGAAATTTTAGGAAAATCATGTCCATAGTTAGGCCCCTTTTTATCCCCCAACTTTATACACTTACCCTTTTAACTTTCTCATCTTAAAAATTTAGGCCAAAAATAATTTTCAAGGGGATTTTACCTATAGACCTTGACATAATTGAGTCTTTACTAAGACATAATTACAAAATTGACCATAAGCCCTTCAAACACTCACATTAAAAAAATAATATTCAATCATGTAAAAATGTGACTATTGTTTTAATGAAAAACCTACAATATTTCTGAATCCATATGTTGTGTGGATAGTTTGAAGGTAAAACCATGGGTGGATTTAGAGGGTGGTTTGGTGGCAAAGTGGAAGTATTTTATACTATTATCACTACCCATTTATTTTATTTGAGATCCTTATTCTTAACTAGGGACACAATGATTATAATGTTTTGCTCTACCACATTGACAACCAAAACCATACCACTTTTAGTGGTGACACGTAAATCACCATCCATCATTATAGGCTATGTGAGTTATTCACCACTGAGAATTAATTTTAATTATAGAATATTATTACCTTATTCATTGATAGTCTTCCCTTTAGATTTAATCATCTCATCCATATTTCCACTTCTCATGAATGGTTCCTTATATAAAAGGCCATTTTATAGGTCAAATAACTAAGCGGCCTAATTATTGCCATGAAGACCAAAAAATTGTAGTTGCTTTCCATCTAATTTTGATGAAGCAATTAAAATTTTTCCATTATAATATCATATTAGAACCAATTGGTTTTTTTTGTCCTAAACATGAAACATAAAAATTAGTGTGACCTTTTTATCATCCAAACTAGCGAGGTCAGCCCACCATTTTGGATGTTCTACAAGCCAATATTCATTCATAGTCTCAAGGTATAATAATGCATCCATAAGTACATTCAAAACATAGCCAACCTTAGTTTTAGAGAATATATTGACATGAACATTGGAAATATTGGCTATGAGAAGCAAATTTGCACCTTATTGGCTTCCCTATGCTAAAAAAAGTGGCTTTACTAATATTGACACCTACAAAAAACATGACTTTGTAGCCCTTTTTACCTCTGCGGCACATGTTAAATATTTTCAGTTGACATGGTGATTATCATAGGTAAAAATACATTTATTGGCATTTAATTCACTCCCAATTAAATAATTGATCCATCATGAAGTGTAATTAGGAATGTAATAAATTATTGAAGCTATCCTCAAACATTGCAGAATAAATTCTGCTTATAACTAGTAGTCACCTCTGATTGGTGGTCAAACATAGTCATCATATTTTAATATCAACAACAAAAATAATAGTGCCTAAGGGGAAGGTACTAACAATGTAAAACATGTAGGAAAAGATACTAATAATAATTATATGAGCTAATAATTGACAAACACACAATTATATTAGAGGAATGATAGTTTGTAATTTAAAAATCCCCTTGGATCAAAATTAGATGTCTATAATATTTGATTTCTACTTACATCAGTAATAATGGTAATATGTTTTACTCATTCTTGGGTCCTTCAGGGACATATTCCATCATGCATTCTTTTTTTCCCTTTTTATTTATTGCCCTTTTGTCAAATATGACCCTTTTCCTTCAAGTATCAAGACAAATCCATTTTCTTCCTAACAACTTTGAGTTTTTATCTTCCTATGTGTTTTTAGATGACCTATTTTTCATATAGAGATATGGATCTTTCCATAATGCATCAAAAAAACTTTCTTTGCTTTTTATGCTTCAACCTCAAAAAAAAAGGCACATCAAGAGCATTAAAAATTATCCTTCTCTATATATTACTATTGTTGAGACCTTTGGATTATATCTATTAGCCCAAAAATCCAAGTAAGGTCTTAATAAAGGCATTAATATCCTCGATATAAAGAATCAACTTCTTAATGTTAATTTTTCAAATGACATTTTTATAACTCTTGCAGATAATAAACATTAATTCTATGAAGTTATTTCATGTATTGATACTTTCTGGAAAAAAATAGATGTCTATAATAGTTTGTAACTTAAAAATCCTCTTGGATCAAAATTAGATGTCTATAATATTTGATTTCTAATTACATTAGTAATAATGGTAATATGTTTTACTCATTCCTGGGTCCTTCAGGGACATAATCCATCATGCATTCTTTTTTTCCCTTTTTATTTATTTCCCTTTTGTCAAATATGCCGCTTTTCCTTCAAGTATCAAGACAAATCCATTTTCTTCCTAACAACTTTGAATTTTTCTCTTCCTATGTATTTTTAGATGACCTATTTTTCATACAGAGATATGGATCTTTCCATAATGCATCAAAAAAACTTTCTTTGCTTTTATACTTCAACCTCAAAGAAAAAGGCACATCAAGAGCATTAAAAATTATCCTTCTCTATATATTACTATTGTTGAGACATTTGGATTATATCTATTAGCCCATAAATCCAAGTAAGGTCTTAATAAAGGCATCAATATCCTCGATATAAAGAATCAACTTCTTAATGTTAATTTTTCAAATGACATTTTTATAACTCTTGAAAATAATGAGCAATCATTCTATGAAGTTATTTCATGTCATTGGAAGATTATGATTCCCACACTTTAGTGACTTAAAATAATCACTAGACAACTTCCTTTGGGCTAACTCCAAGAAGACTTGTGGTTTTCATATAATTACTTAGGATCTTTGTTGTCTTAATCAAGTAAAAGGAGGAATGAACATTATTGATGTCCATAGGAATAACATTTCCTTATGTGATAAATGTGTCATTTTGGCTATTGAAAGACATAAGGCTTGGAAAATTATTCTCAAACATTTCATTTTTTAAAGTTCTCCCTATGGTAAGAAGGTTTAGAAAGGGCTTGGGTAGCACTCGTTCATTACCACTATTGTTGTTAAAATTTAATGCACTTTATGTCCTAAGGTTTTAGAAAATCCTTTAATCTTGTCAAACCATTTATTTAATTATTAATTATATATTTTATGGTTTTCATTTATTTTAATGACCATACACAATGGTGTTCCCCCATCATTATTAGCAATAACCTATGATTGGCATGGACTTTAGGAATTATGGAATTCATTTTTTTAAAAATGGGTATTCTTATGATTAGTGATATTATATCTTCTTAAAATTTAGATCCATGCCCCATTTTACAAAGGAAATATAAGTTTCTTACCTCTAATATTCCCTCCATATAGTGAACTTAAAACCATAGGTCAAATGATATGATACATAATATGTGACTATACGGACAACATTGATGATAAAAAGCGTATGTTTGGTTATATGTTTGATTTTAGATTGGGGGCAGTCTCATGGGCATCCAAAAAGTAGTGCATTGTCACCCTTTCATCCATAAATGTAGATTATGTGGCAACCACATCAATATGTTGGGGAGTTTGGATGAGATGATTTTTATTTGATTTAGAGCATAATCAAATAGACACAAAAAATATCTATTGTGATAACTATTCATCTATAGCATTGTCAAAAAACCATGTATTTTACAGGATAAATAAGCACATTGATACAATATATCACTCCATTTAAGATTTAGTCAACAATGGAAAAACTTATCTTGAATTATACAAGTTTGAAGACTAGTTTACTAATATCTTGTGACCAAAAATTTTGATGGTAGTAATTTTCTAGGTAGAGGATTTAGGGAAGTTTGTAAAGTAAAAAATTAACATTGTTTTAAGTTTTAGTTTTTATGGCATTGATTGATATTGAGTATATATGTTTCATGTGTAGGGGACACTTTTTGATAGTAAAATATTATTATGAAAAAGATGAGAATAATGCAATCAAATCAAGTGATGGATGAGTTTGTAGAGGAAGTTTGCATGCAAGGCTATGAAGGCTTGCTAGTTTACAAATTCATGTCAAACAATAGCCTTTATCAACATATTTTTGGTAGGTCTCACTTTAATTTCTCTTCTATTTAACCTATTCAGAATTGAAAATGATTAGCAATCTTTATGTGGTTAAGTATTCTTCCACAAGTTAGTCTTGCCTTTCAAGATTTGTGTCTAGGGTTTTGGCATTTAATTTCTAACATTACAAGAAATGTCAGGAAGCCCTTGGATTGTGATTCCCATTTCAACATAATATTGGGCACAACTTGACGCCTTGCATATCTACACGAGAAATAATTGAGAATAATTACATCTCACCTCATTTAAATACAACACTTTATCAGTAAAAACATTCTATAACATACCTATAGTTCTTTCTAGTGGTATGAATACAATATAAAAATAGTGAGCTATGCACATAGACATTCAACCTTGAGTTACATAGATTTTCTAAATTAGAATAAACTGATAATTTATTCTAACATTCCTCCTTTATTTCTATTATTGACTATTTCAATATTTATAATGATTAAATTTTGTCTCACATGTTCAAAATTATTATTTGCTAATAGTTTTGTGAATATATTTATTAATTGGTCTTCAAATCTACAAAAATCCAAATATATTTCTCCATGGTTCACTAACTCTCTGATGAAGTGGTACCTTGTATCAATATATTTTCTTGTTTTATGAAAACTATGATTACTGGTAGTGTAATGGATGATTTGTTATCATAGAATATACGTGTTAGATTCTGTTATTTATGTAATACATCTAATGATACTCTTCACAACCAAACTATTTGACATGTTATTGATATTGTTACTACATTATTTGTTTCAGCTAATAAAATTGTCACTATAGGTTGTTTATTTGATTACCATGAGACTACACTTGTTCTAGATAAAAATGTCTATCCTAAAGTTATTTTCCTATCATCTATGCTACCTAAAAAATCACTATCAATATAGCCTATCAAATCAAAATCATTAGTTGTCAAATATAATATTTCATATCTTCTTGTACCTACTACTTATCAAAATATTCTCCTCCCAACTTGCTAGTGTGAATATTTTAATGACTATAAATATTGAAATTAAACTAACACCATACACAATATTTATCCTTATAATTTTGAGGTACATAAATTTTTTGATGAGTCTTTTGAACATAGTTAGATCAGCATTAGATCTCTTGATTTCTTTATTGAATTTTGACCTTTTTATAATTGGATTCGATACGAGATTATAGTTTATCATCTTGAATCTCCTTAATAATATTTATCATAATTAGATTTACAAATGAAAATACTATTAACTAATTTAACAAATTCAATTCCCAAAAAACACCTTATCAATCATAGATCTATCACTTTAAACTCTCTCTCTCTCTCTCTTCATGATTATTTTGAACATGTCTATATACAAATTTACAATAAAAATTAAATTATTGATAGATAAACATATAATCAAAATATAACATTGTTTGTTAATCTTTGTATACATCATAGACTCACTATTACTTCTATTCTTTCACTAAGATTTGATTTATTTTCTTTAGAATTATAATGTAAAACTTAAAAGAAGGTTGAGGTTGGTAGAACCTGGATGTAGTTTATGCTCCATGATCCAGATTATTGTGGAGACTCCTATTTTTTTGGGGAGGAATGACCTGTAAATAAGAAATCAATAAATAAATGGTTGATTAGTTGGATAGTAGGGTGGATTGCCTAGCGTGAGCTAGATCTAAGAAGGACAAGCTTCCTTGGAGGTTGTCAATCCATAATTTTAAAAAATTAAGTTCTAAAAGTGAAAGATAAATTGCTTGCATAAATAATAGAAGATACTAAAATAAAATACAAGAAGTGCTTCAAAAGAAAAATGTGATTTTGATTAATTATAGAAATAAATAATTATATATCAATGCTAAATAAATCAAACATGGTTTATAATATTGAGTGATATTTTATGATAAGATAGAAAATCAAAAAATGGGATTTGGTCAGGGTCTGATAGATCAAACAAGATTTATGTTCAAAGTGACAGACAAATACTGTCAATGGTTGGGATCAAACCATCAATGATTGGGTAACCTTAAAAATTTAATGACCATTGGTAGTTAGGGTTAAACTACTATCCATTCAGTAACTGTCAATGGTTACTATCAGATATGACTTAGGAAAAGAATTTTGGTTGGGGAGTTTGAAGAGAGGTTCTATAAGGTTAGCTTGATTTGGATACTAGTTGAGAGATAGAGGTTAATGTTTATAAGTGTCTATTTTAGGTAGAGGGAAAGTGACACAAAGAATGACACACAAAAACTAATTATTGAATTCTAATAAGGAACTAATACTTAGCTTTGTTTTTTCTGGTCTAAAGAATGTTGAGGTTGGTTGAAAGCTTGTTGTAGATTCTTCAAGAAATTTTGGTAGATTTGATAGTACCTTGGTTATTAACTGATGAACAACACTACTTTTGATCTTTATCCTGGTCACTAGAAGTAAGAAGGATCCCTATAAAAGAAGGTCTAATTTCTCACCCAAGAAGTTTTGATTGGATCCTTTTCACCTCCTCTTCTCTCTTAATATAGAGAGAAGGGAGTGGTGAAACAATAGGTTCAACAAAGTGTCTAACAAGTTATCTAATTGTAACCCTAACATGCATTGATTATGTAAAATGGTGGATCAAATAGCTATTATAGAAAAACAAGATGGAGTTTTAGTTAGAGTTAACTATTGAGGAAATTTAGGGAAAATCATTGGTGATCAAGGTTAACCATTGGTGGTTAATGGTTGACCATCAACAGTTAGGGTCATAGTAAAAAATGACTAAATTTATCCATTTCCACTAATGAATAGCAAGGTAAATGGTTAGGAAATGGTCCCAAGAGGGTGTAGGAGTGGTCTAAGGGTTAGTAAAATATCTAGAATTGTAGTGTGTGGTTTTCTAGTGCCTACATTTTTCCCTTTTTTATTATGTAGTTTGTATTGACAAGCTGTAAAAAAAAAAAAGGTTGGTACAAGGTCAAATGCCCTAAGTATGGGAGAAGGTGTTCCCCCTCAAACTATGAATTGATAAGGTGAAATAGAGTTGGTTTCCAGTTTGACAAGTGGATAAGTGGGTGATAAATATAGGAAAACTATCATTTGATAGGTTGGGCATTGCAACACAGGGATGTGCACAAAATATGACTAAGTATGATATAATAGATTGTGCATAGACTAGGTTGCCATAGGTGAGGTAGTTTCTAAAACATGGTTGGTATTATAAGGATGAGTAATAAGTGGACCAAGTAACTGAATTTAGTCATTGTGGTTATGGTTTCACTTGTAAACTCAAGTCTCCTAGGCAAGTTCAATGTATTCATAAGTATCCAAAGTAGGATGTGATCCCAAGAAGACACAAATTTATTATGCCCAAAGGCAATACAAGTTCAAGTTGTTAAAGATGGTAAGGTAATCATCAGGATCAAAATGACCAAGGTAAGGTTGTCATAAAATGTGTAAAATTTGGGCTATCAAGGTTGATGTGGTTGGTTGGTCGATAGAGAAGGGTTATATCCAATGGTATGCAGTTGTAGTGTTATTGTTATAAGAAATTTTTGGGTGTGACTGTAAATCCCTAAACGGGTCAACTGTCAACCATCAAGGTCAAATATCATTAGTCTCTAAGTTATAATTAGCAGGCATACATCAGCCCTAAAAGGGTTATCATAAAAGGTTCATTGAGTTTTTATTTCTTTATTTGTAAATCAACTTGAAAAGATTTCACTTGGCTTGTGTAAAGAAATAAATGGTAATGGTTTTGATATTTTGAGTGAAGTAAGTTAAATTTTTGGTGATTGAGTTGTTGGTGACTAGTTGAGTCCATCTGAGGATTGAGTTTAATGTGGTGGCTAGAGTAGAGGAGATCCAACCAGGATGTAGAGAGGATGATGCAGATTGTGGGGCTAAATATTGGTGGTTGTAATGGTGCCTCCATGATGATGATCATAAAATGAGGTAGGGGGTGTACTTAAATTTTTTTGTGTTTTGATTATTACCATTTTTGTAATGCAAGTAGGTATAGGAATGAGTAGGTATTTGAATTTGGAGAATTTGAATGTTTGATGTGAAATTGATAGGGGGTTAGAAATGTGTTGGGTAGGTCAGTGTGTTATGTAGAAGGTAAAGGTTATGGTGAGTGTTTGGATAAATTAGGGGTTTATTTTTAGGGTTTGGCCATTATAAATTGCCACACATTGACCTTTGGCATTCACTATCTATCATCACCGATCAATAGGTGACTGTCGAATGGCCAATATGTGGACCATCAGTGATCAACTACCTAATTATCAGTGGTCAATAGTTAATTAGTGATGGTTCCAAAAGGAACTATCACTGGTCAACACTCAACTATCAGTAATTAACCACCTAAACATCAATGGTCAATGGTTGATCAGTGATAGTTCCAAAAGGAACTGCCATTATTCAACACTCAACCATCCATGATTACATTAAGGTAAAGGATAGGTTTGTGTTAGGAAGAAGGTAGGTATAGGTTTCAAGGTTGTGAAGGAAGGTAGGGTGCTTAGATGGGGTAAAGTAAAGTAAGATAGAAATAATGTGTTGTATTTAGGAAGTGGTTTAATATGAATCTTGGATTTAGATCAGATTAGGTAAGGTTTACATAAATGAGGTGAATTTGTTAAGGTAGGAGGTAGGTAGTAGGCATAGGCAATCTTTGATAGACTAGGTAAAATAAGGTATTAGTATAGACTTGTAGGAAAGGGAGAAGATACATATGTGAGATCAAGTGCCCCAGATCCTTGACAAGGTATGCTGAGGCATGATTGATGAGGATTTGGATCACATGACTGATATGGGCCTAAGAGGCATGAGGTACTACCAATACGTGCCACAAGATGTAGTTATTTCAATGGCCCTCATCAAGATATGTGACCTAGCCACTACCACTTTCTTATTGTTAAGTAGAGAGATCACCATTCTACCAGAGGACATCCACTAAATAGTGAATCTACCATTTTGAAGTGATTTGATGTATCATATTAGTAGTGATGACCAAGATGAGCATATGGATCATCTATACAAAGATGACCTCATTATTATGAGATGGAACTCAAGAGGGTTTTAGTATACACCTTTATATCACCAGGATAGGGGATCAAGATAGCTATTATGATGATGATGATAGCCATCACATGTTATGCTCTGCTAGATTCTAGTAGTAGCAGGTTTCCATACATATTTCTAGGTGTACTTATTGATATGTGGTTGAATCAGATAGTATTTACATAGGCACTTATCCTTTTAGTTTATATTTATCAATATCTATGGGGATACCATGATCATAAGAGATATGGGATTAGTTTTAACATTATACTACACTATTGGGCATACAAGTACCTCAGGGTTTTAAGACCTACTAAATTGCCATGGCATGGTTTTGCTAAAATGGACTTTAGGGTCAGTTATATATGATGGAGGGGAAATTACACACTGAAAAGATAAGGGGGAGGAGCTTGAGACTTGGATTGGTATAGACACTGATTAGAGACACTCTTAGGGGGTGAGATCATTTGGCACCCATACATCAGATTCCATACATGGGTGAGCTATGATAGGTAGACCCTATCATTGCAAAGCTACAAATGGATTTTTGAGAGGAAATACCATGAAGTGGAGCTCATCCAAGATATTCTAGGGTAGTTTTTGAGGTACTAAAAAGAGGATGTAGAGTTCCTATTTCCTACTCCAGAGCTAGTTAACAAGTTCATTGACCATGAATTTTTATAAATAAGGGTGAAAATTGATGATGTAGGTGTCACTAATGAGTTCCTTACATGGTTTTAGGTGCATAATGATGTAGTATATTTTGGAAGAGATGATGGTTAGTAAAATATAGATGTTGACATGGATGAGGGTGTCAAGGAGTAGATGGATAAGGGTACCCCTGATAGATAGCTATTGATTGTAGAGAGAAACCAGGCATAGGTGGCACTAGCCACAACACATATGGTTATAGTATTGGTGACCCAAGAGAGTAATGTGACAAAGGGCCAGGTGGGTACCCTCACATAAGAGATAGACTAAGCACAAGTAGAGATAGACTCAATTAAATAAGAGAGAGATACCCTATGACAAGTAGGACTATGGGTGCCTATGGGGCCACCAATCACTATTTCTATGGTGAGGTATGTGGCTTAATTGAGGATCTGATGTATTATGAGGTATTAATTTTCACATGGCTTCTATATGAGCCCAAATGGGGTGAGTACAAAGTAAGCATTATGAAGGGAGTTAACAGTGTTATGTTGAGCCAGTAGGTGGCATCTATAGGTGGACAGGTAGGTTCAAGATATGGGTAGGATCTAAGAGGTAGTGGTAACCCAGGACCATAGAGTCCTATGAAACATTTTATTTTCATGTACTATATGATTTTGATACTAACATGCGATCTGATGTAGTGAGATGTATATACCCTATTGAGAGACATGTACACTATTGTGTATATAATGATTATTTTATTATGGGTTCATGATATATAGATGTGATTATGGTTTATATATTTAGTATATTGTTATGGATGTTGTTATTTTTATTATCATGATGTTACTTATGATTAGCATGTTATTTTTTATGTTTACTCGTCTAGATAGGCATGTGATGATGAAATACATGGATGACATGTTAATCTATGATGTGAGAAATGATGATGATGATAGATGATTTATGGTTTGTTGATGTGATTGGTTATTTATATATTGTTTATTAATATGATAATGATGTTATGATGCTTATGGCTAGATGTGTGACTCATTAGAAATATGGATGTTTTTAGATTAATGAATCTATGTTTCCTTACTTTGTTAGGCATGTGAAGATGTGGCTATTTAGTTTATACTCATGATGATGTTTGATATTTGATGTATGTTGTTATGTTTATGATGTGATGATGATTATGATGTTATGTTTTTCTAGGTATGGTTATGATGATTGTGATTATTTTCATGGTTATTGATGACTATGTTGATGATGTGGATATGGTTTATTGGTGTTGTTTATGGATGTGATCATTTAATTTATGTTAATTATAATTATGTTTATGATGTTATGATGTTGATATGATTATGGTTATGTTTATTGATGATGATTCTCATGTTTTAAATTAATGAGTCTATGCTTCCTTATCTATATTAGACATGTGGTGGATAACATATCTGAATGACTCATTCATTTTTGATGTATGATTGAATGGTTATAGATATGATAGATGGTTTATGATTATTTTATGTATTTGGTTAGTAGGATGAAATGATGTGTGATGTATGAGATTCATAATTTTGCATTTGATTAGATGAAGGTGACTTAACCTTAAAATACATAGAGTAAGTTGGATAACAAAACTAAATATGAGAAAAGACAAGAAAGAGAGGAAAATGAAAATATAAGCATATAAATAAATGTATCAACAATAAGGTATGAGGGAATAATAAGAAGACAAGATGATTCTTCTATGGCAAGGACTAAAACAAATTGAAGTGAGATCGTCTTATGGACATAAGCCCTTTGAATGCTTCCCATTAGCATTCGCTAGTTGGTTAAAAGTTTCTTGACCACTGAGTATCAAGTAAGCTCAAAAATCCTTTGGTTATAGAGGGCATAAAATGAATATGGATGATAATGGAACCTTATTATGATACTAGCATGCCTCTTATGTAGGTCAACAAAGAGCTAGTATAAATAATTCCATGTCATATAAGGTTTAGACTGATTGATGTGAGAAATCTACTTATGAAAGCTAATTGCAGCTTCAAAAATTATTTGTGCTTTGTCTAATTTTGAGATTGGGTCTTTTGATATTTTTTTATTTTTTGGAGGCATTAGGGAAGCTAATCGATGTGAGAATCTTCTAAGAAATTACTATTCTTCAATAAATGCTTTAATTACCCATCCGTCAAGAGAGTGGTCTAATTTTGTGAGATTTGTTTAAGGCTTTTGATAGATATCCTTCAATTGATCATTCCACCTAACATTGAGCAATTTTGACTAATTTTGGCATTTTTCCTTCAAGGGAGAAGTCTAAGAACGTTAGGAATGATCCATTAGATATATGATTTTTTTATGTTTTTATTTTTTTTGTTTGACATAAACTTGCTTATATAGGCTTAAAGGTTTATTTTTATGAAAGTAGAACTAGAGCATAAGGAGGCTGATGATGGGTAAAAGAGTTTTAAGTGACAACAATCATGGGAATCCATCCTATAAAGGGATGGAAAGTACCATGAGAATCATGTCATGGGTAGAGCCATGGTACTCATATTTAGGATTAAGTCTATAATTGTGATGGTTTAATAACATGATTTTGGATTTAATCAGTTATCCTTAGAATAAGGAGATGAAGGTGATTGAAAAAAGGGATGAGCTAAAGTTAGACAAAAGGTGAGTTCAATATTGTTTAACAAAAGAAAGGACTTAGATGTGAAGCATTGAGGGGATCAAGTTTTGGTTTCCCTTCAAGAGAGGACAACTGACAAGCTCATGATCTATATGTATGCATTATGATATAAAGTCCAAGCCAATTGAAATCAAACTTACCCTGCTTACTTTTATCCATATTGGTTACATGCTAATTTTTATTTAAGATGAGATCTCTGATGTTGAATTCTCACACTTTGAGGAGATTATTATAAGTTCACTTAAGCCATTCTTAATAGACATAAAGATGGGGAAGCACAAACAAACAATGTTCATTAAGTAGTTCATGTTGGGCTAAATGTTCTTGATGATAATCGCCTTGAGAAATGATATCTTGTAGGGATATGTAAAGAGAATGAATTTGGACTTCGAGAGGCAAGCCAACCTCTACTCCAAACATAAGAGAGAAAGGGGTAGCACTTGTAAGGGTTGAAATGATAATACCATATGCCCATAAGTCAAAGTGGATGTGTAAATGCTAATCTTGACCATATGCATTAACCATTTGGACTTGCTTGTTCTTAAAATACTTACCATTATCGATGATTATTCTATGTAGAACACCAAAACAATAGATAATGTGATGGTTTATGAATTCAACAGTCTTTTTGAATTTGGTTGAGATGAGAGGAATGGACTCTACCCACTTGATGAAATATTCTATTGTATTGATGATATAATGATGTTGCTATGAAGAATGGGGTTAATTTCACCAATAAGATCCAGACCCCATTACGAATAGAAATATTTGGATAATTGGTGACTATAGTTAGGTGCGTGATGTAAATTGGCATGTTGTTGAAATTTAATAAACTTCTTCACATAATCACAATAATCTTGGTTAAGGGTGGGCCAATAATAACCAAGGAAAAGGATGCATTTAGCGATGGCTAGGCCACTAAAGTGTGTCCCATAGATTCCATTATACATTTCCTTGATAGCATGAAATATTTGGTGGTTACATAGGTATAAAAAATAAGGCCATCAAATCCATTCTTGTAAAATATTCCCCCTAATATAGTGTAATGATAGGTACTCTAAATGAATGCTCTTCAGTCATTCCTATAAAGATTAGAAGGGAAGATGGTAATGTGGAGATAGTCAAATATTTGTATATACCAAAGGTCAGGTTGGGTCTCATCTACATTAAAGATGGTTGGAGGGTCTAATTTGATATAATAAGACTCAATAAGATGATGTATAATGATAAATAGCTTACATTCAGAGGGTGCAAATGAGATCTAGGTAGTGAGATAATCCATTGTATTGATAAACTTGGTCATAGATAATGGAACGGTTTGGATATGGTAGTGTTCAAATGATGCAAAGAGTATACCAACTAGTTTCTTGTACTCTTTCAAAAACTCATTCTTACATTGATAAGACCTACTGATTTAGTTGACCACATGTTGGGAGTTACCAAAAATATTGATCATCTTGACTCCCAAGGGTAAGGTGATTTGGAGACCTATCACTAGGGCTTCGTACTCAACCATATTATTAGTATAATCAAAGTCAAGTTTTAAGGATAAATGAAGAGGTCCAACATCAAGGGGAAAAAGGATGATACCAGCTCCCCCACCATGTTGACATTTTTATCTATCAAAAAACATGATCATTTAATAGGTGATGTCATCTTGAGAAAGGGTGGTGAAGGACTCATTAGGAAACTCAAGGGAGGATGATTCATTATTTGCTAAGGGTGCTCTGGCCAATTGGTCAGTGATGACTTACCCTTTTATTAACTTCTTCTAGGAGAACTCAAGGTTAAACTCAATTAAGATCATGAGGCACTTAGCCATACATTGGTTTTGGTATGGCTTAGAGTGCATATACTTGAATGGGTTGGTATTGGTTATGACATAGGTCTTATGGTTGAGAAGGTAGTGGAAAAATTTGGAGGCGATGAAGACCAATATGAGGCAAAAAAAACTAGTATGGGTGTACCAAGTCTTGTAATCTATAAGCATACAACTTGTGTGGTAGATGGCTTGCTCTTTATGCTATTCATCTTGATGGGCCAACATTTCCCCTAAGGAGTGGTCAGTGGTGGAAATATAAAGGTAAATAGGTTGATCTTCCTTGAGAGGAATGAGGATGGGTGGAGATAGAAGGTAATCAAAGGCTTTTTGATAGTATTTTTTCCACTTAAAACATACATCCTTTTTCAGAAGGTGGTGGAAAGGTTGGCATCAATCTAAAAGTTGAGAGATAAAGTGACGAATGGATTGGATCTTCCCCTACAAGCTACGGAGTTGTTTGAGGTGAGTGGGAGGAGGAATGTTAAGGATTACCTTTATTTAGGTGGGATTGACTACAATTCCTTGAAGGTAGATGATAAAACCGAGGAAATTTTCTAACAAAACCCTAAAAATACACTTTTTGGGGTTAAGTAGAACATGGTAATGGATTATTCATTCAAGGATAATCTTGAGAATGACCAAATTATCTTTACAAAATTTGGATTTCCAAATAAGGTCATTGATATAGTATTCTATGATTTTTTAAATAAAGTCATGGAAGTTGTAGGTCATACCATGCTGGTAGGTTGTACTAGCATTCTTCAAACCAAAAGGCATGACCCTATAACACAAAGTTACCTAGGGGTCATAAAGGTGGTTTTATGTTGATATTCAAGGGCAATCAAGATCTGATTATAACTTTAGAACCTACCCATAAGAGATAGCATCTCATAGCTGATTGTAAAATCAACAAGCTGGTCAATGTTTGGCAAGGGAAAGCCATCCTTTGGACAAGCAAGGTTAAGGTCATGAAAGTCTACACAAATGTAAATTCCCCTTTTGGATTTGGTGATAAGGATGACGTTTAATACCCATTGGGGATAATCAATGGGTTTAAATGAAATTTATAAATAGGAGGCGTTAAAGTTATTATTTGACATGAAGGGCTATGTGAAGGTGTATCTAATGAAGTTTTTACCTAAATGGCTTGGCATTATGGTTGGTGACTATATTATGGGTGGTGATGGAAGGGTCGATTCCTGACATGTCAATTTAATAACAAGTAAAATATATGCTAAGGTTTTGTAGGAAGGAGGGGAAATCCTGAATCTCCATGAAATTTAGAAATCAGACAATTTTGACAATGCATGTGTTACTCGAAGTACCTAATACTATATCTATGATGGATTCATTCAACATGGTTTAAGTCTCATGAGGAAAGGATTTATGGATAGAATAATCTTTTTCACCAAGATAGGAAATAATTGAATCATCATCCTAACACCAAATGGTATTAATGATAGAAGAGTCATCTCCTACCACCTCAAGATGAGTCAGAGGAATGGTTACGGTCTCCCCATCCTTTTGATAATTCAGAGGCCCAAGGTTGATCATATTTATGAAAAACATGTTAGGGGGGATGGTGTTTAAATCCTTAGATGTCAATGGTGGAGTGAATGGTGAGGATGGCATTTCCTCATCAATGATGGAAATGGGAGGAAAGTTTGTTGGCTCTTTGGGTGGAGTGAAACTGAGACTAAATATTTCATGAGGCTTTTGAGTCTTACATGGAGGCAACTCATATGGTCCATGATTATAACATCTACACTAAATCCCTTCCAAACACACCTATGTAGGTATGTCTTGGTGAAGTCTTATGTATCTAGGTAGGTGAAATTGAAGGTGAATGGTCAAGGAGAAGAGTAAGTTGAGGAGGTGGCAAGTGGTTGATCAATTCCCCCATAGATAAGATTTGTTTGGAGATTAGAAGGCCCAAAATAAATAGTGGTTTTGGTATTGGGGTCATAACTGGGGTTCTGGTCAAGGTTCTCATACTCCTGGGGAGTGGGGAAGGCATCAAAGGCCAAGAGGTGATACTCCACAAGTGAGAGATGTTGGAATATTGGATTCTAAGGGGTCCTTTGTGGGGATATGGGTAGAAAGAATGGATGAGCTAGTCAATGATTGGTTAGTAGAAGAAATGGAATCATCATTGGTTGATGAATACTTGGTGGTGGGAAGGAGGAGAACATCATTTGGGTAGTACGTCATGTTACATGATGTAAAATGACTTGGGTCAGCTTGTATGGTAACTACTTTACCCTCATGCTCAAATTTGATGCACCGATGTAGGGTGGATGATACATAATTCATGGAATAGATCCAAGGGTGTCCAAGTATGACATTTTATTATAAATCACCTTACACTACGTAAAATATCTTAGGAAGTGTACGAGGTCATAGACAAATGTGGAGGATGATAGTTCTTAGAGTTTTTGCCATAGTGTCATTGAAGGAATGAAGCATTGTTGTGGTTTTTGACATAATGTTCTTTGGTAATTTCATCTGGTCATATGAATGGGAAAAGTTAATGTTGATGTTAACCCCTCTATCAATCATAACTATTAAGAATTAAGTGAATTCAAACCAGATTTAATTCACCATAAAATCTTAATTTAAAACACATACACTAGATTTTAAATGTGAGAAATCAGATTTCACTATGCACTACTTGCATCATGAAATCCATTCCTCAAATCACAATAAATGAATGCTTTAATGGAGAAAATTAAAAATAGAAATATAATAAAAAATATATATATCATGGTTCACCCAATGTGGGATACATCCATCAAGAAAGTCCTCAATAAAATAGTAACATAACAAGAGTACAAACTCTCTAAAGAGAATCTCTCACAGAGATTGAATATCTCCTCAACAATTCTTAAAAGAATTATAAAAATTGATGATCCAAATCTAAAACCTATAAACAATAATCCATAGATGTTATGCCACACTTGTATATGTAAATAATCACACCACAAGCTGCTATAACACACCCTATAAAATAAATATCATCCTATACAAAGACACACCACCACCTGTATATATACAAATATGGAAACAATAAACCCAAGAGAAGAAAACACACCATGATTATCCAAAATGGGAATTATCCACAAAGAAACACCCATATTCCACCCAATCATTCTTATCCAAAATCCCACCTAAGGAGGAACACACCATCCTCACCTCTCCTCTAAAAAATTCTTACACAAGTAATAATACAAATATACAACAACTAACTCCTTGAAACAAAGAACTCAATCCCACTTCCAATAAATAACTAACTCCCTAAAAATAAAGAAGTCAATCCAAATTCCAATAGACATGTAAGTCAACATGGAAATAAGAAAAGATAACAATTAATTTTTTAAAATAAGGAAATCAATCCCACTTCCACAAAATATGGAAGTCATCATATAAATTATTTAAAAACATTTAATAATATTCTACTCACATTTGGAGTACATGAAAATTATGCTCCCCACATTTTTGGAGCTCTCCAAGCTCCCAAAACATTCCACCATGGTCATGATATCACCCTAAGTGGCTTCACACTCAATAATCTCCCACTTGGAGACCATTTCTCCTGAACAAAATCTATCACTACTCCACGACCACTAATACCAAACAAATCTAAACATAGTTTTAACTTGTCCAATGTGACTACCTTGGTCATCATATCTATAGGATTATGGCTAGTATGAATATTCTCTAGATTCATCAAGTTCTCCTCCAAAGCTATCTTGATGAAGTGATAATGTAACTGAATATGTTTTGTCCTCAAGTGGAAAGTAGAGTTCTTTGCCAAATGAATAACACTCTAACTACTATGTAGTCTCTTGACTTCCTGTTCATGCCCCAAATCTTGAAACAACTATTTTAACCAAATCATCTCCTTTATAGCCTCTATGGAAGCAACATACTCTACCTTTATGGTTGACAAAGCCACAACCTTCTATATTCTAGAAATCTACCTAAGAGTTGTATCTCCAACAATAAATATATAACCTATCGTACTCCTCCTGCTATCAATTTACCCTTCTAGATCTGAGTCCACATAACCATGAAAAGTGGTATTTGATCTTCCGTGGTTCCTCTCAAGTATTAGATAAGCCATTTCACTACTTGCCAATGCTCATAACTAATATCACTCATATACCTGCTCACAACTCCCAATGCATGGGCAATATCTGGCCTAGTACAAACCATGGCATAGATCAAACTTCTAAATATTGATGAGTAGGGTACCTTGGACATCTTAAGCTTTTCAACCTCTTAGGACACTACTCCTTTGATAATCTAAAGTGGCTTGCCAAATGAGTACCAAAAAATTTAACATCTAACATGCTAAACCTTTCCAATACTTTCTTCACATACTTTAATTAGGATAAAATTAACTTCCTCTC
The DNA here is from genome assembly GCA_037957365.1 of Torreya grandis. Classification (NCBI taxonomy): domain Eukaryota; kingdom Viridiplantae; phylum Streptophyta; class Pinopsida; order Cupressales; family Taxaceae; genus Torreya; species Torreya grandis. Next base: position 1,096,397 of record JARHVA010001074.1, read on the forward strand.
CTTTTTTTCATGAGTAATATTCATACTAAGGATTTGTCTTTTTACACCCATATCCTTCATAAAAAATTATTCACTAAGTTATTTCTTAAGTATATGAATATCATGTATGTTCTTTCCTATAACTAACATGTCATCCACATACAAGCGTAATATAATAAAAGAAGCATCATCAAAATGTTTGACGTACATGCAATGGTTAGAATTACACCTTTGATAACCTTTTTCCAACATAAAATAATCAAATTTATTATACATTGTCGTGGAGCTTGTTTCAGGCCATACAAGCTCTTCTTTAGTCTACACACGTAGTTCTCCTTCCCTTTGACCTCATATCCTTGTGGTTGATCCATATACAACTCTTCATCTAAATCACCATGAATAAAATTAGTTTTCACATATAATTATTCTAAGTTTGATTTCTCAGCAACAACTAAACCAAGACCAGTCTTAATAGAAGTCATTTTTACAATAGGAAAAAAAATCTCATCAAAATTAATACCTTATTTTTTTTCAAGCCCCTTGACCACCATTATGGCCTTATACCTTTTTCTCCCTTCATCTTCTTGTTTTATTATGTAAATCCACTTGTTTGGCAATGCACTCTTTCCATTGGGTAGCCTTACCAAATCCCACATTTGGCTCTACATGAGAGATATATGTTCCTCATCCATGGATTGATCCCACTTCTTCCTAGTATCTACCTACATTGCTTCCTCATAACACACTGGTTCTTTAGTGAGTAATAAATAATTCAAAAAAGGAGAAAAACATTTAGGTGCTCTTCTTACCCTATAAGACCTTCTTACCATAGGAGTTTGGGGTCTTTGTGTAGAAGGTTCTTGAATTGATTCATTGGATACTTTACCATCTACAATGTCATCTAATACTATGTACTCTTTTTGTTCTTGTTCTTGTTCCTGTAACTGATTCTTATACATGAATTTTTCAATAAAGATTACATATCTAGATGAAAATATTTTCTTATCTCTATTGCTCCATAAATGGAAACCAAATTCATCCTTACCAATCCAATAAATGTGTATTTTTATGATTTTGCCTCTAACTTGGTCCTATCCTCTTTCTTAATAAGATAAAAAGCCTCCCATCTAAAGACTCTAAGCAAATAATAATCAACATTCATACCAGACCAAGCTTGTTCAGGAATGCCTTTATCCAAAGGCATTGAAGGTCCTCTATTAATCAGATAAATTTTTATGCTAACTACTTCTACCCAAAATTGTAAAGGTAACCCTACATGTAAATTCATACTCCTAGCACATTTCATTATTGTTCTATTCATCCTTTCAGATACCCCGTTCTACTATGGAATTCTAGGAACCATCCTTTGCCTATAGATTATATTGTTAGAATAATAATCAAAGAAATAATTACTACAATACTCACCTCCATTATCTGATATAAGATATTTCAACTTGAGACCTATTTTATTCTCAACCAAGGCTTTCCACTTCTTAAAAGTGTCAAATACATCAGATTTTATTTTAATGCAATAAAACCAAACTTTCCTAGTTATATTATCAATAAAAGTGACATAATAATTAGACCCACCAATAAAAGGTACCTGAGCTAGTCCCCATACATTTAAATGTACCAACTCTAACTTGTGCTCTTTTTTATATGGGTCTAAATTTTAGGAACTTAAATCGCTTCTATTTCCCATACACATAGTCCTCATAGAAGTTTAAATCAATTTATTTTAATCTAGGAAACTTGTATTTTAATAACTCCATGCCCTTATGGCTCATATGATCGAGCCTGTGCCGATAGTGCCACATAATTGCATTTCCATCTGCAACAACTAAATCAAAAGAATCAACACTACCAGTAAAATATAAAGGACCAAATTTCTTACCTCTTTCAACCACAAAATCACTTTTGGTAGCTTTCCAATAATATATAGTAAACATTACCAAACAACCCTCACTACCCAATAGCCCCACTAAAATCAAATTCTATCTCAACATAGGCACATGTTTGACATATTTAAGTAGCCACATGTTCCCATTATGCATTTTCACCTGAACACAACCTTTCCTTACTATCTCATATGGTTCATCATCACCAATATAAACATATCCCAAATTTTCTTGAACATAATTAGTAAAATAATGCCTATGTGGGGTGACATGAAAAGAAGCCCCTAAATCTAATACCCAAGACTTAGAAAAAATATCCAAAGAAAAATTTAAGGCATCTTGACATGATTTACTTGATATCACATTTACCTCATTAATTTCCTCCTTGTTAGCATTCTTATCCCGAAGTGACCAACATTCCTTCTTTGAAACCACTCTTCCCACAATACCAACATATCATCTTGGCTTTAGATCTATATTTTGATCCACCCTTTGACTTTTCATAGTTTCATTTTATCTTGTATTTTTGCCTCCCTCTAGTTTCAATAGACAAAGCATTCCTTGAATATGATTCACTAGTGCTTTTCATTCAAATTTCCTTGAAAAGAAACACACCTACAACATCTTTAAAATTTAAACTTCCATTGGTAGGGACTGCATTACTCACATCCATAACCAAGCTATCCATACTATCAGGTAAAGAAAAAAAAAATAGGAAAGCTCTAACTTTATCATCAAATTTAATACCACATAAGTGAGCATACTCATAACCATATTTAATTCATAATTGTTGATGTTAGCCCCTCTGGTCAAATTTAATTTCAAGCTGGTCATATGCATGGGAAAAGATAATGTTTATTTATCCCCTCTATCAATCATAATTTTTTGGAATTAAGTGAATTCAAACTAGATTTAATTCACCATAAAATCTTAATTTAAAACACATAAACTAGATTTTAAATGTGAGAAATCAAATTTCACTATGCACTACTTGCATCATGGAATCAATTCCTCAAATCACAATAAATGAATGCTTTAATGGATAAAATTAAAACCAGTAATATCACATAAGATAGATATACCATGGTTTACCCAATGTGGGCTACATCCACCAAGAAAGTCCTCAATAAAATAGTAACATAACATGAGTACAAACTCTCCAAAGAGAACCTCTCACAGAGATTGAATATCTCCTCAAGAATTATCTAAATTGCTGATCCAAATTTAAAACTTGTCAAAAATAATCCACATGTGTTATGCCACACCTATACCTATAAATAATCACATCACGAGCTATTATACTACACATATAAAATAAACACCATCCTGTACAAAGTCACACCACCACCTGTATATACAAATATGTAATAAATAATCCCAAGAAGATAAAACATGCCATGCTTATCTAAGATAAGCATTATCCACAAGGAAACACCCATCGTCCACCTAGTCATGTTTATCCAAAATCCAACCTAAGGAGGAACACACCATCCTCATCTCTCCTTCCAAAAAGGCTTACACAAGTAAAAATGCAAAGAGATAACAACTAACTCCTTGAAACAAGGAAGTAAATCCCACTTCCAATAAACAAATAACTCCTTAAAAACAAAGAAGTTAATCCCACTTCCAATAAACATGGAAATAAGAAAAAATAACAATTAATTCCCTAAAACAAGGAAATCAATCCCACTTCCACAAATTATGAAAGTCAACATATAAATTATTAAAAACCATTTAATAATATTCTACTCACATGTGGATTATATGAATAATGTGCTCTCCACATTTGTGGATCTCTCTAAGGCCCCAAAAAAATCTGCCATGGTCATGTGATAGCCCCAAAGGGCTCCACACTCAACAATAACCCTTTTAATTTGGTAATGAAGAGAGGAGGATCCGGATCCTAGGGATGAATGGAGGGTATTTAAAAATCTTTAAAGGTAACAAGGATGTAAAGTTAGAGGGCTCCAACAAAGGCTACTAGAGGTTGTGGGTCTTCTATTTGGACATTTATATAATTCAAAGCTTCTATCATTATTTGATGTTGATGGGTTGAGGTATTGATTAGTTCATATAAAATCATCTTCACCGGTGTTTGGTGAAGTTGCTTTAGAACCACTCTTTGGATTGACTCAGAAGGGTTGGATTAAGAAGTACCCAAGATGGATATATTAGGTTTGGGAGAAGGTGTGGGTGTTAGGGTTTGGTTGAGTGATTGGGTGTTAGAATAAGGGTATGTCCATGAAATTAACACATTTTCCTTCCCCTTATCCTTTTATTGGGCTTGTGATCATGTGACCACATCGATGGTATGGATTTGGGGAAGAGTTTGGATATAGGACTACTTCAGTTCCTCCTCAATTTTAGATGAGAGTGTGGGATAAAGTAGGTTTTAGGTGGTGGCATGTGGTTCTTAGAGTGGTCATGGATTTATGGGTGGCTCATCTAATAATAGGTCATAATTAGCACATAGTTGATGGACTAGGACTTGGAAATATATACGTTTCTTCATATCATGTCCCAATATTCTATGGTGTGAGAAAATCAAATTGTCATTAAACTAGGATGGCTTAGGACTATGGGGGTCAAATGGTTTGATAGGAGGCCAAGTCATATAAGAATCTTTCAATAATATATGTAGGATGGTGGACTAATACTTGGGCAAAGATGGCAGGGATGTTGGAGTTTTGGCTTTAAATTTTAGGGTGGAAGACTTCTTAGGATTAGGTGTAGTAGCTAGAGTTTTGGGTGGTGGAGTATCCTTGGTGGTTGGTGGTTTGGAGGCATAATTTTTAGAAGTATTAGGCTTGGTAATGGGTGATTTAAAAAGGGAAGGGGTAGATTTAGGATGTTTGGTAGTATAGGATTTGGAGGTAGAGGGCACTAAAAGAATAGGTGGGGGTGTAACTAGAAGAAGAGGATGGGTTTGGGTTATCTTTAGGAGACATGTTTTCTTGATATAAGGATGAGGTCCTAGGATGGAAGAAAAATTTGGTCCCAAAATAGAATGAAAGGTAAACATAAGTGGCAAGGTTCTAGCTTTTGGGATCCTATGTGGCTCCTCCTTCTTGGTTGGCTTTATTTGGGGTTCCTTTGGTGGGTTAAGTGGCACTAAATCTAACTTTAACAGAGGGTGAGTAAGGCTCTGAGTAGGTAGTATACCTAGGTTTTTTATGGGTTTGGCTAGGATGGGAGAAGGTATTTAGGCTACTTCAGGTGGAGTTGGTTTGGTTGGTTCAAATATGGTTTGATGGGTAGAGGTTTCTAATGGTTTGGTTGAGATGATGGTGGGTTTAATAGGGGAAGTGGAAGGTTGGGTTAACAATGACACAATTGAGGGATCTTTCTTGGTTAGGCAAGGAAGCTTGAGATGATGCCAAAATATGGAACGATCCATGTTGGGTTGGGATAGGTATTATAAGTTTTGAACCAATATAGAGAAAGGTTTATAGACATGTTTGATCCCTTCAATATTGGTCTCAAATGATAAACCCATGGGTAGAGAGAGGGGAGTGGTTACCTCATACTTTTCCTCAATCAAAAGGCTCCAAGATTTGGGAAGGTGGGTCTTCTATAGGAAAGGTAGGTAAGGTGACCTCTTCTTTAGGAATGCTTTTCAAAGGAAGAGTGGATTGTTGTATGATAGAAGAGAAGGATATGGTGGTAATGGCTGACTCTTTTTGTATGTCTTCCAAAGGAGAGGTTTATAGCTCCACTAACTTGACAAGTGGAGAAAGGGGAATAGTTATTTCATGTGTTTTGGTTTCTAAAGGAATAGAAGGTGACTCCACTACCTTAATAAGTGGAGGGGAAGGAAAAGTGATTTGTTCAATCATTTCCTCAACAATGAGTTCACTCAGAACCACATTAATGGTATGGGCCTCATGGTTGTGAGAGGATTATGTTCTATTATTGTCATTGTTTGTGGAAGGGCATGGTTGGGGAATGGCTATCTAAAGTTATCAAGTGATTTATTTGGGGGTGTATTGGGGTTATCTAACACAATTTACCCCTTGTCAATTAGACTTTGGACAAAGTATTTGAAAGTATTGCACCTACTAAAATCATTCACAATGACATAGTGAAAGGCAAACAATTTGCTCTCTTTATACTAACCACGTGGGATTTGTATGATATTTGATTTTAAAAACTTTTCCAAGACTAAAATATATGAATCCCCTAGTAGAGTAAATTATTTTTGGTTGTTTTGGTTTTGGTTTCTAGTGTTTTGATTGGAGGAATTGGAAGAGTTGGGATGGTTAACAACTAATGGAGGAGTAGTTTTAAGGACAACCAAATTCATGGTCCCTTATTTTTAGTGTTATATTTGGTTCTATTATTATGTTTGGAAGAGGAAGTCTCATTTGATTTGAAGGTGGAATTCTTGTTTCTCAATTTTAACTTCCCCTCATTAATGACCCTATTTTCTAACTTTCAATCCATGGTGAAATCTTCATCAAAGGTACTAAAATTATGAACCCATAATGTGGAGGAAATGTTTTTGGCACAATCTCTCACAAAAATCTCAATCATCTCAAGTTGGGGCAGAGAGAAAGAGAGTTTATCGAGCTTCTCCAATGGGATACGAAGTTAGCAATAGACTCGTCATCAAATTGTTGCATGGAGTAAGGATCAATGATGGAAATTTTCTTAGATGTGTTTATGGAAAAAGGGTTTAAGAATGTTTGATCTAGTTGGGAAAATTAAAAGAGAGATTGATTGGTAATATCATTGTACCAATCTAGCACTGGACCAGATAGAGACATGGGAAAGGTCCTAATAAGGAGAGCATCATCATAAGAAATAAAATAGCAAGAGTGTCTAAATTCTCTTAGATGTTGTTGAGGTTATTCCTTACTCTAAAATTTTTAAAATTTTGGGAGGTCCCATTGAGGGGGATAAGGTCGAATGGGGACTAATGCGTGAATGGGCTCATTACATATTTGGTCATATGATAAGAGGTTATGGGTGCCAAAAATAGATTCCTCCAAAGTGGTCTTTTTATCCATTAACATCTTAACAAGATCCATTTGTGGTTGTGCACCCCCATAGTTATAGGGAGGATTATGTTGGGTTTGGGTAGGTACAGCATAAAGATGGCTAGTGGAATGTTGGGAGGTTGTTACATATTGATTTTTAGACATGGGTGGTTATGAGGATACCATGTATGGGTAGGTGGATATAGGAGGCTAAGTAGAGGATGGATCTATATAACCCTATGGGTTAGGAATGTAACATAGGTTGGGTACAATAGGAACCTATTGTAGAATTGACATGGGTTGGGTTGGAGGTATGGTCGGCTTGATAGGTTGAGGATGGGTAGTAATCTTGGTGCTAATGGGTGAAAGGGTGGAAGGTATGGGAACCTTCATGATCTGGAATGGATTATGGGTAGGTGGGTTGGAAACAACAATAATGGTGGTAACACTAGTAGAGGGTACCCCCATGGTAAGTAGAGTATCAGTTTCCAAACACTGGGTTTCTCATATACTATAAGGGTTATAGTTTGGGGTGGAAGGTGTTTGGGTATTGGTGGGATTATTGGTAGAAGAAGATGCTTGGGTGACTAAAGGTTGGGTGTAAATGGTGGAAATAGAGGTGCTGACCATAAGGTGGGATGACATACCATAGGGTGGGTCAATAGGCAGAACTGAAGAAAAGGGTATGGGGGGATATGGTGTTAAGGTAATGTTGGAAGGCTATGGGGTTGTTATCTAGAAAGGTGGTGAGATTCATATCACTTTGGGAAACCATTGGAAGGATATTAGGAATTTTAGAAGGATGGGGAGAAATCTCTACATTTGAGATGTACTCTAATGAAGAAGGAGAAGAGGAATATGGATGATTAGGATGTGGATCTTGATTTGCTTGGTTTCTTAGTTGTTTCCTAGTAAAAACCATGCAATGAAGATATAAGAAATCTCACAACTCAAAAGAGAAGCAATCAAAAATAAAAATATCTCAATGAAAATGATGCATTAAAATTATAGGATACTTTTCTATCTCTCATTAGGCTTATGCCTCATTTTTAAAGAAGTCATGAAGACCAACATGGGATTTTAGAGTGAGTACTATAAGAAGATATCTAAATATGGTTTTAGATAGTTAAAATCTCTCAAGATCTATACTAAAACTTGGTACATGGATTGATATTGCAGCCTACACCCTCACTTCACACATCAAAACAATAAAGGTATCAGGTGCTTAGCCAAGATATACCAAGTTGTTGGAGATTATACTCAGCCAATGTATTGAGTTGGTTATGCTCTTGGTGGTGAAATCTAAGCAAGATAACCAAGGAAAGGTGACCTGTAGGGGATGAAATCCCAATCAACCCTTATGTCAATGTTTTGATGTTTAATTTAATGTGTGGTTTGGTCTTGTGTGTATGGAGAGTAGTGAGACTACAATTAATTTACTTGATCAAATTAAGCTATGTGAACTAATCAATATAAGCAAACAATGGATGCAAAGTTAATTTTAAACCAAAATCAAATTTTGGTGTCCTTTCAAATGAATACCAAAAAAATAAGATGCACCTAGATATGATGATGATAATGTGAATCCTAAGCCTCTGATGAATACTTATGATTTTTTAGAAGTAAAATTAAAACAAGACAACGTTTAGCCTTTTCTAAGAAAATAAGAACTTGCATTTTGGAAAGAAAGAAAGGAGACAAGGAATGTTTAATTTTCATAAAATAATTCAATGGATGAATCTTATCTAATAAAACTAAATTTACTATATCTATGAACCCAATAAAAATTTCAAGGGTTCCACTGGGCATGCCAAAATGTTTCACTAAAATTTGCTTTATTTTATTTAGAAGAAGGTAAAACTTAAAATAAGGGTGAGGTTAGTAAAACCTAGATGTGGTTTGTGCTTTATGATCCAGATGATTATGGAGACTCCTCTTTGTCTAGGGAGGAATGACCTATAGATAATAAATCACTAAATAAATGGTTGATTAGTTGGATAGTAGGATGGATTGCCTAGCATGAGCTAGATCTAAGAAGTACAAGTTTCCTTGGAGGTTGTCAATCAAAACTTTTAAATAATTAAGTTATGAAAGCAATAGATAAAATTATTTAATAAATAACAAAATATAATGAAATCAAATACAAGAAGTTCTTGATAAGAAATAAGTGTTTTTGACTAATTATAGAAATAATTGATTAAATATCAATGCTAAATAAATAAAACATGGTTCAAAAGATTGAGTGATCTTTTGTGATAAGAAATTAACTTATAAAATGGGATTTGGTTAGGGTTTGATAGTTCAAATAAGTTTTTTGTTGAAAATTATAGACAAAGACCATTTGTAGTTGGGATCAAACCATCATTAGTTGGGTAACCATCGATAGTTAATGACTGTCGGTAGTCAGGGTTAAACCATCAATGATTGAGTAACTATCGGCAGTTATTATGGGATCTATCTTAAGAAAAGAAGTTTGGTTAGGGAGTTTGTATAGAGGTTCTAAAAGTTGAGTTTGGGTTGGCTACTAGTTGGGAGATAGACGGTAAGGTTTATAAGTGTCTGGTTCATGTAGAGGGAAAGTGACATAAGGAATGACATAGAAACTAATTATTGAATCTTAATAAGGAAATTATACTTAGATTTATTATTTTTGGTCTGAATAATCTTGAGGTTGGTTGAAATATAGATTCAAATTATTGAATTAATTTTTATAGATTTGATAGTACCTTGGCTGTTGACTGATGAGCAACAACACTTTTGATTTCTATCCTGGTCACTAGAAGTAAGAAGGATACTTTCACAAGAAGCTTTGATATCTTTCCCAAGAAGTTTTGATTGGATCCTTTTAACATCCACTTACACTCTTAATATAGAGGGAAAGGAGTGGTGAAACAATAAGTACAACAAGGTGTCTAATAAGTTGTCTAATTTTAAGCCTAACATGTATTGATTATGGAAAATGATGGATCAAACAGATATTAATAGAAAAAGAAGCTGGATTTTTAGTTAGAGTTAACTCTTGAGGTGATTAAGATAAAACCATCAGTGGTCAAGGTTAACTATCAGTGGTTAGGGTCATAGTAAAAAAGGTCTAAATTTAGCCATTTCCACTAATGATTGGTGAGGTAAATGGTTAAGAAATGGTCCCAAAGGGATTCAAGGGTGGTCTAATGTTCCGTACGACATATGGAACCATAGTATGCAATTTTTTAGTGTTGGAATTTAATATAATAATTATATAATAGATGATCTTATGGTAGAGTGAGCCTACAAGAATTTTATAACAATGACCCTACTTGTATTCAGAAATATGCAAGAAGATGTGCAATAATTGCCTGTTGTATTAAACTACATTGCTTACCAATTATTTGATCTATTATAATAGCCTAGTGAATAGGAATATATAGAAGTATTAGGGGGAGTTAAATCACATGATAACTCACCATATGACTAAGTGTAACTCACTGTGGAACTCATAGGAAAACTCGCAATGGCACTCAATTGATCTCTAGATGGAACTCACCCTCTCACCTACTTAACCTATTTTTTACACCTAAGTAAGTTAAAGCTAAATGTATAGGGATAATATATTTAATAAATAAATGGAATAATAAATATCCCACATCAACACCCCCATTAAGTGTAGCTTAGGTTGGTGAAAAATAAAAAATGGGTCTTAAAAAAAAAAGGCTTGGTGAGGTACCCATATATAATACAACTCTCAAAAAGTGGAATAAAAGGAGAAAACTCCAAGGGTGACAGATGGGGCAGGCCAAGAAAGGTGACCCACATGTGTGAGATGCAAGACTACATAGGTAGTTTTCCTTTTCACTAAACAAGATCCACAATCACTACAATGTCTTCACTCTTCAATTCACATTCACAACCCTTGTCATTTACCTAAATGTAGGAAAATGAAGTGATCAGGATTTAAAAAGTTGTATTACAATCAAAATTCAAGCCATGTTTGTTATATGCACCACCAATTAGGTTGTAGAATAGGGAAAGTAAGCCATGTGCAAGCCAAAAAAGGTTCAAAATAACATAATTTTTATAAAAACTTAGGTCAATGATGCCAAAAACCATGTTAGGTTATGGAGCTAAAAGCTTCACTGATGCAAACAGAGGAGGTTCCTAAGTTGTAGAGCAACTAATGTCAGTCAGGCCAACCAATGTTAGTAATATTCAGTGTGTAGATCAATCAACATCGATTAGGGGTCGGCTGACATCGGTCAGATAGGAATCGACGTCGGCAACCTGTGTGTGCGTGCATTTGCATGCGTTTCCAGAACTAGTCTAATTTTAGATGGACAGTCAGTTTGCATGTAAAAGACTAATTTTAGTCTTGATTCTGCATTTCTAATTATTGTAATTAGGAAGTGTAATTATTGTTTGTATGGGATCTATTTAAGAGACCTATGGGTCTGTATTGTAAAGTGTAAGTGAAGGATCAAAGAAGGGATCCTTAGGTGTAGAATCATAAGGACTTGCAAAGGCAAGGACAAGGGTTCTTCCAAGGTATGTAAGATCTAGGTTTTTAGGTGTGCAAGACCAGCTTGATCTGTAGGTGTGCAAGATCAAGAAGAAGATCTACATGGTAAGTAAGGTCAGTTGATCTGTAGGTGTGTGTGTGAGCAACATCAAAGGAGATCTATGGGGTAGCAAGGTCAAAGGAGATCTGCAACACAAGAAGCAAGATCAGGAAGATCTACTTAGAGTACTTGGTACTGGAAGTAGGCAACAACGGTTGAGTTGGTTGTCACTTACTAGTTGGTGTACAGGCAGTATTGTTACTGACTGGTTGAAACAACTCTATGTTTAAGTTGATTGGTTTGTAATTGAGAGAGAGAAATTTTGAGGGAGAATTAATGGTACGCCCAAGAGGTGTGAGAAGAGTGTGATTTATTCATTTTATTTCCTTCTGGAAGAGTGTCAATACAAGATTGTATTGTCTCTCATATTTTGTGTTGTTTCTGAATTCTAGTTACATATTACTTCTGGTTAAATTTTGTGTTTAGTTACTTATACAAAGGTAATCAAGTGTACTCTTAAGGAGTGGGATCCTAAAAATTGGTATCGGAGCAAGGATCACCAAGTGATACCACTAACAATTGGTATTAGAGCTTGGTTAGGTACACTAATAGGTGGTCAGAGCGTGTTAAGTGTTTGTTGATTACAGGTCACTCTTAGGGGTTTCTGATTGAGTGGGAGTAAAGTAATGGCAGAAGAAAGTACACTAAGAATGGAGAAATTCAATGGCAAGAATGATAAATTACTAAATTATGGAAAGAAAGAGTAGGTAAAGAAAGATTGTTGGTTGGTAGAAGATCAGCATGAAGGAAATGAAGAAGTAGATGTTGTAGGTATTGTTGCACAGGATGCTCTTGTATGTTCCTTGGATAAAGTAAAATCTTAGGTTTTAGATTCTGTTGCCTCTTTCCATGCAACCTCAAATAGAGTATTTTTCTATGATTATGTCCATGGAGACTTTGGAAAGATTTATTTAGGGGTTGGTGAGCCTTGTCAAATTATTGGCAAAGGGGAAGTGCGACTGAAATTGCAGACGGGCAACACATGGGTGTTGAAGGATGTCATGCATGTCCCAGTCCTGAAGAGGAGTCTAATTTCTACAAGAAATTTGGGTGATGAGGGTTGCACAGTTAATCTCATAGTGGAATCTTGGAAATTTTCCAAGGGTGCACTTGAATTAGCATGTGGTAAGAAAGTAGGTACACTTTATCTATCTACTTGTATTACTGATTCTCCTTCTATTTTATCTACTTCAGCTATAGATGTAAAGATGTGGCTCTGTAGGCTTGGTCACATGAGTGAGAATGGAATGGATATTCTTAAGTCAAAAGGTAAGAGTTTAAATTTGAAAAGCATAGACCGAGATTTCTGTGAGCATTGTATGTTTGGGAAACAAGTGAAAGTGAGGTTTCTCACAACTGGGTCAACAAAGAAGAAGCACAGGTTGGAGCTTGTTCACATAAGTGTGTGGAGACCAGCTTAGGGAGCTTCTATTGAAGGATCACAATATTATGTTTCTGATGCTACAAGAAAGGATTGGGTTTATTGCAAGAAGAGAAAATCTGATGTTTTTGACAAAGTGAAGAATTGGAAAGCCTTGGTTTTCATGGAGAAGATGATGGACAGAGATCAGCTCAAGGGACTAAATAATTCTAAGCAGGGCAATTTAGACAAGGTTATGATCCAAAGTGAGCTCATGAGTAAAATTCATCACTCACAAGAAAACATAATTATCGACATCAGTCAGGTGAGAACAGACATCGAACAGGCAGGTACCGACGTCAGTCATGTGCAGACCAAAGTCAGTGGTGTCGTGCAAGTGGATATCGACGTTGGTCAGGGAACCAACGTCAGTGACTAGGTGGACACCGATGTCGGTCAGAGAACTAGTGTTGGTGATCAGGTGGAATTGACATCGGTCAGGTGCAAACCAGGGTCAGCCAGAGGTGACCGAGATCGGTCACTGTTAGAATAGATTTTGGGCAGACAACAAGCTATCAAGGAGTCTCAAATGCCCATGTGGAGGACTGAAAGGGTAATTAAGCCTCAAATTTGTTATTCCTCTTCTTTATACTACTTTTTTCTCACTGATGGTCAAGAACCAGGATGTTTTGAAGAGGCAAAGCAAGTAGAATCCATGAAACAGTGGGAGCATGGCATGAATGAAGAAATTGATTCCTTGGAAAAGAACCAAATGTGGGATTTGGTTGAGATGCCAGCTGGAATGAAAGCACTGAAAGATGAATGGATTCCCAGGTTAAAGAAAGGAGAGAATGGACAGGTGAGACAGAAGGCCAGGTTATATGGTCTTAAGCAGGCTCCAGGACAATGGTGTTTAAGGTTTGATAGGTGTATGACAAAGCATGGCTTTAGTCAATGTCAATGTAACCATTATGTTTATTTTACTAGGTTAGATAATGGTCATGACATTATCCTGTTACTGTATGTAGTGTATATGCTTGTTGCAGGGACACACATGCAGGGATTTGCTGAGCTAAAGGTAAAAGTAGCTCAGACAGGTGCCAAGAAGGATTTAGGAGCAAATAAAATCCTTGGCATGAGTATTTCTAGAGATAGGGAAAGTCACAAGTTGATTTTGTCTCTAGAGGATTATGTGAATAAGGTAGTGGAGAGGTTCAATATGCAAGATGCATAACCGGTTAACACACCTATGGTTGGACAGTTCATAGAACAGTGTCCTGAATCACATGATGAGGTTGAGTACATGAGTACTAGACCTAATATTACCCAAGTAGTGGGATTTGTTAGCAAGTTTATGGCCAATCCAAGAAAGGAGCACTGGAAAGTAGTTCAATGGATTCTCAGGTATCTGAGAGGGACCAGCAGTAGGTATTCATGCTATGCAGGGTCAAGTAATTCTCTACATGGGTATGTAGATTCGGATATGGCAGGTTACTTGGATGAAAGGAGAAGCACCACAAGATATGTGTTCACTGTTGGTGGAATGGCAGTTAGCTGGATTTCAGAGATGCAGAAGGTTGTTGTAGTCACAGAGGCTAGCAAGGAAATGATATGGATGACACGGTTCATGGGAAGAGCTAGGAAAGGAGCAAGAGAGTTGTAGATTGTATAGTGATAGTCAAAGATCAATTCATTTTGTAAAGGATTCAGCCTTTCATTCAAGAACCAGATATATACAGCTTAAGTACCACTTCATTAGACAGGTATTGGAGGATGGTGAGTTGAAGCTGGAATGGATCCATACGGATAGGAACCCTGTGTAAATATTAACAAAGTCGAGAACAAAGGAGAATTTGAATCTTCATTCAACTTTTGTTTGTCTTCAAGATTGAAATTAAAGAGGGATACAAGCCAAGAAACAAAATTAGATGATGTACAGGTACAGGTACAGGTGCAGCTATTTATCTCCAAGTGGGAGATTGTTAGGTTGTGGAGCTAAAAGCTTCACTGATGCAAATAGAGGAGGTTGCTAAGTTGCAGAGCAACCAACGTCGGTCAGGCCAACCGACGTTGATCATATTCAGTGTGCAGAGCAACTAACATCGGTTAGGGGTCAGCCGACATTGGTCAGACAGGAACTGACATCAGCAACCTGTGTGTACGTACATTTGCATGCGCTTCTAGAACAGGTCTAATTTTAGACAGACAATCAATTTGCATGTAAAATACTAATTTTAGTCTTGAGTCTGCATTTCTAATTATTTTAATTAGGAAGTCTAATTATTGTTTGTATGGGATCTATTTAAGAGACCCATGGGGTTGTATTGTAAAGTGTAAGTGAAGGATCAAAGAAGGGATCCTTAGGTGTAGAATCATAAGGACTTTCAAAGGCAAGGACAATGGTTCTTTCAAGGTATGTAAGATCTAGGTTTTTAGGTGTGCAAGACCAAGTTGATCTGCAGGTGTGTAAGATCAGGAAGAAGATCTACATGGTAAGTAAGGTCAATTGATCTGCAGGTGTGTGTGTGTGAGCAAGGTCAAAGGAGATCTGCAACACAAGGAACAAGATTAGGGAGATCTACTTGGAGTAATTTGAGTACTTGGTACTAAAAGTAGGCAACAACGGTTGAGTTGATTGTCACTTACTGGTTGGTGTACTGGTAGTATTGTTACTGACTGGTTGAAACAAAAACTCTGTGTTTGAGTTGATTTTTTTGTAATTGAGAGAGATAACTCTTGAGGGAGAATTACTAGTACACCCAAGAGGTGTGGGAAGAGTGTGATTTCTTCATTGTATTTCCTTCTGGAAGAGTGTTAATACAATATTGTATTGTCTCTCATATTTTGTGTTGTTTTTGAATTCTAGTTACATATTACTTCTGGTTAAATTCTGTGTTTAGTTTCTTATACAAAGGTAATCAAGTATACTCTTAAGGAGTGGGATCCTGAGAAACTAGGCCTTCCTTTAAACACATCGACAATATCTATAACAAAACCCTTCAAATGACCAATACAAAAGCATGAAAATGGCAATATACATAATACGCAAATTTCTCTTAATTGATTCAAAAGAGGCATTCCTATAAACCCATCAATAAGATCTGCAACAAAACCCTTAAAATGACCAATGCAAAAGCATGCAAATGTTAATATAAACAATATACAAATTCATTTTAATTGATTCAATACAATACAATACAAAAAAAAAATTGTTATTCATTATTAGAACTTAGAGATTTTATACCATGTTAGAATTATCCAATAGGTGATGATATGATAGATTGAGCACACAAGAATTATGTATTAATGACCCTACTTGTACTGAAAAATATGCAAGAAGATATGAAATAATAGTCTATTGTATTAGACTACATTCCTTATCAGTTGCTTGCTCTATTATAATATCCTAGTGAAGAGGAATTTATAGAATGACTAGGGGGAATTAACTCATAGGATAAATCATCATGGGATTGAGTATTACTCACTATGAAACTCAAAGGAGCACTCATAATGGCACTTAGTTGAACTCCAAGTGGAACTCTAGGTGGAACTCACCCACTTAACCTCTTTATTACACCTAAGTAAGCTAAAGCTAAATGTGTAGGGATAATTAATTTAATAAATAAATGGAATAATAATATCTTACACCAACATATACTAAATTCATTTCTAAGTAAGTATGATTTATTCTGACTTTACCATGATTTTAGGGTTTGTTTGAGTTGATAAATATATTTCTTCAATCTATATACATTGTTTTCATGTTCATGCACTTCACAACCTGGTGGTTGTTCCACATACACTTCTTTCTCTAGAAAACCATTGATAAATATTGATTTTACATATATTTGGTTTACTTTTTAATTATTTTTTACTATTATGGATACAACCATTCTAATTATATCAGGTTTGAAATTAGTGTAAATGAATCATTATAATTTATTCCTGTTTTTATGTAAAACCTTTTGCTGCTAATTTTTATTTCTATTTTTCAACTTCACATTGTATATTTAACTTAATCTTATAGAACCATTTGACTCCTATGCAATTTTTACCTTTTAGGTATATCTACTAGCTCCCATGTTTTATTTCTTTCACTAGAATCCATATCTTCATAAATATCCTTGATCTAATGTTGTTCCTTACTTTCTTCCTCAAAATATACTTGATCATGATAGAATAAAGTAATTTTTGAATTAAATATAAATTTTTCTCTCTTTGATGATAAGTTGATTTCAAACCTCATTTTCTTATCCCTATATTGAGGTCTTAGTGAGGCTAGTGTAGGATTTGATTCATTATTCACATATGAATTGAGAGTAGGATGCTTACATTACATGATGTTTCACCTTGTAAAAAAGTACTTAGTTCTTTTAGCTCTCCTAAATTATATCCTTGTAGATTTATTGTTAGAGTACTTATTACTTATGATCTTGGTTGACTACATTACACAACTTTTTCTAATTATTTTTCTTCTTCTTGAGTATTACTTCTCCAATTGTAATAGAATTATACATCTTGTAATGTTTTGACTACCATTGATTACCTTCTTGGTAGTATGATTATACAGATTGTAATGTTTTGACTACTCACTATAACTAATAAATATATAATATTTACCACTAACATCATGTTTTATTCTTATTTATTTTGACACATGCATATTCCATACACCCAAAAATCATTAAGCAAACCCTTTGCCTTTAACATGCTCCTTTCCATCTCTTGGATGGTCCTATTATTCCTCTCAGCCACACCATCATGTTGTGGTGTATACTTGGTTGTAAATTGCATATTGATGCCATGATATTTACAAAAAAATATGAAATCATTAGAGATATACTCTCCCCCTTTATCCAAACTCCAAATATTGATATGGTGACCACTTTGCTTCTCCACCATGGCCTTGAATTTCTTGAAGTTATCAAATACATCTGATTTCTTCTTCATGAAATACACCCATATCTTTTGACTAAAATCATATATGAATGCCATTAAGTAGACATTCTTGGATAGGGAGGGGGTCTTCATTAGACCACACAAGTCTAAATGGATTAGCTCTATAGGAGCTCTAGCTCTCCATGGTTTAGCCATGGCAAATGCATTCATATGTTGCTTCCCCAATATGCATCCTTCACACACATTGTTTGGCTATTCTATAAGGAGAAACCCTCTCACCATTTGGCTCTTGTAAATAAGGTTAAGCCCACCAAAGCTCAAATGTACATATCTTAGATGTATAGGAGTAGACTCATCTACTATCATTGTTTTGAATGCTACTATGCATTCACTTTATATTCTCAATGACAACATCTGATTGCTTGTCATCTTGACTGGTACAATCTGCCTATTGCATCCACTCTTATCAAAAATGATGCATTCACATTATAAAATATAACCTTGTATCCCTTTTGGACAAGCTACCCTATGTTAATTAGGTTTTACTTTAACCAAGGAACATAAAATACATCTTGAATTTGCCTTTTGTTACCTTTCTTAGTATGGATATAAATGCTTATTTTCTCACAAAAGGAACATTATCATTAATTCTCATCTTTACCTTTGATTTGATTGACTTATCAATGTGGTTTAACATCTCTTTTTTCCCACTCATGTGGTTGATAAAACCACTATTGAAGTACCATGTTTATTTACCACTTAACTCTAAAATGTTACATGTTATGAACATGTTTCCTCCTTTCTCGTTCCTATTAGGTTTAGCCTCTTATGTTTTGGATAAATTTGAATTCTACCTATTCATATCATATTCCTTTCTACACTCACTAGTATGGTACCAATACCTCTTGTAATGATAGCATTAGCTACTAAATTTATCATACCTTTGTGTAGATCCTCCTCTAGAAGTGTTTATACCTCTTCCTCTTCCTCCTCCATGTGACTCTTGATGGATATGCCTTCCACCTTCTTGATTGTTGCAAGTTATTCATATTCTTCTATTGTTTCATCCTATCCACCTTCCTTTCACATTCACATTGGTCTTGAATGGTTTCTCATGGGAAGAAGTGGTTGACCTATTCAACCTTTGTTTATGGGTTCACAAGGAACCCATTAGCTCATCAACCATCATTTGCCTCAAATCCTTTGAGTCTTATATTTCAACCACTATAGGGTCAAATATGATTGGAAGGCTCCTCAACACCATCTCAATGATCCTATGATCTTCAAGAGTATCACCACATGTCTTCATTTTGTTGCCAATATTCATTATCCTTGTGAAAAAGTCATTGATAGACTCATTCTCCTTCATTTTTAGGGTCTCAAAGTCCCTTATTAAGAGATGCAACTTGACAAGTTTTACCTTATCAGTCTATTGGTAGGTATTTTTCAAAATATTCTATGATTACTTAGAATGGAAAGTTACTTCTATCCTATGAAATATTGAATTAGGTAATTTCATTTATGTGTAGCTAAGTGCCTTGGCATCCTTTCTCCTATTCTCCTTCAACATATTCCTTTATGTTTGGGTTAATGCATTAAAGGTTATTGGGTCTGCAACCTTAATATATCCACCTTCAACCAACTCCCATAACTCTTGATATTTGAATATAGTCTTCATATTTCTTTTCCACACATCGTAGTTCTTTCCACCAAATGTAGGGGGTTGCTTCCACAAACTAAAACTATCTACCACCATGTCTAAATGGTCTTACAATCTAAGGGATTTAATACCAGTTATTGGAATAAAATATAGAATATACAAGCCTAGGTGATCAATAGCCAAAAACACAATAAAATAGAAAACTTAAGATATAGGTATAGTCTATAGCCAATTATAACAGTGTTGTAAATTCACTAAAACACATGCTAGAATCATAAAATAGGGGACACAGAGCATGGCTAGAAATAATAAAAGTTCATATATATTAATTTGATTCAAAAAATTCTATTACAAACTAATTTAAATCCTTATACTTGTGAAACTTTATTTTTATATTAAACCCTTAAAAAAAAACCGCTATTTTATCCTCCTTTATCACTAATGGTCAATGACCTAACTACTATTACCA
Organism: Torreya grandis; assembly: GCA_037957365.1. NCBI lineage: Eukaryota > Viridiplantae > Streptophyta > Pinopsida > Cupressales > Taxaceae > Torreya > Torreya grandis. The sequence goes on from JARHVA010001074.1 coordinate 1,116,233, forward strand.
AGAAACACTATCTTACTCTACCTACTTTTTTCCTTCTCTATATTCTCTCTTTTTATTCTCTATTTTCTATAGCATGTTGATGAAATATAGTTCAACCTATTTTTGTTGCACAAAAAATCTACAGACTATTGTTTTACTCTTTTTTTCTTCTCTAACTATCTCTAACTATTGATGCGTCACTATGCTTTCTGTCTGTTGCTCTATTATTATGTAGACTATTGTTGCTCTATTTTTTTGCCCATAAAAATATTCTTATATTATATTGTTTTTTATTTTGTCTTATCCTCCTTTTGTCCCCTTATAGGTCTTCTTACCTACCATAGTCATTCCCTCCAAAACTCCAAATAGCTTGCAAATTTCAAAATTTAAACCACTACATTTAATTATATCTGGTGGTTGCAGCTAATGAGTGCAGAGCTAGGGAGGTAGGTAGGAAATAAAATAATAACTTAATATTTTAACGATGTTATGGCCATGTTACTCAATGGTTTAGATATTTATGTTGATCAACATAACTGGATTTTATATTAAGCCAATGGTTAACCCTTGCCTTCCATCTAAAAAAATTTAGTTGAATTTGTGTCTTATGGAACAGTCTCAATATATTTATTTTCTCACTAGTTACTTATTCTAATTTCTAATAATTCAAGAAGTAAGAGTGATTATCTGGATGTCTGTTTCAACACATAAGTTGAAGAGTAAAATTTCACTTCAAAACTTCCAATTGTGTAGAACATGTTAATCCACTAGTCATGTGTAAATTTGACTTATATGTAGGAAAAGACTCACTCCCATATTTAACAAAAACACACTTTGTTTAAAAAATAGATATAAATACTTGAAACCAATCTTTCTAATATCATTATGCAACAACCATGGAGTGATTTGTAGTAAATATCACACCATTTTTAATTTTCTTGCTTAGGGGTAGCCAAATTTTATTATATCTAATCATGAATGGAATATTCCACAAGTGTCTAAGGTCTTCTAGCTGAGGTTTCTATGAGAAAAATGATGCTAAGAAAAACTAATTATGAGATAATACATCCATGGAAATACGAGTTTGGATATTTCTATTGAAGATACAACAACTAAATTTTATTCTAATGTATCTTAATATGTAAAAAACAAGGGAGATTTTAAATTTTTAAAAGTGCATGGAAAATGCAATTAGGTCTAAGTGCAAAGAAGAGTGCATTAATTTTGTTTTGTTGGCCACCCCACATGGATTTGTATTGTGGTCGTAACAATAGACATATCCATATCTTGCCAAATTATAAAGGACAACATTATAATTATGCAAATAAAATGGAGAAGGAAATGTATCTTACTTGAAACATAATCAGATTATGTTTTCAAAATCTAAACATGACAAGAATGGCCCAGAAAAATGTAACCAACATTTCATAAGTTAAAAGAGTTCAAGGAAAGTATGAATTGATTTTCTTCCCCATTATCCTCTAATATACCCACCATCAATACATCCCAAATAGTATTTAATCCCACACAAATAACCCACATATTATAACAAAATATTGTAGATATTGTTATTTCTTAAGTCACAATTAGGAAGCAGAACAACATCTAAATGACAACCAAGATGTACCAAATTACTACATTATTCCATAGTTATCTTATACTTTACATCTACATATAAAAAGGTATTTCTATGACATTTTTGAATCTACACCCAAAAATGGGGTAGTTATATGTGATATTAATTTCATGAACATTGGGATCATAAAATTATAAGATGTATGTCACTTAACAAACAAGTCAATGAAACAATATAAGAAAGAGTTACATACAAAAAAAATTCGATCATGCTAGATTCGTGAATTGACAAGGGTCATCCTTAAATTATAATTTATTATGCAAGGAATGGAAAACAAAATATTTTTTTCCATTTAAAACACTAAACCATTATCTAATTTATAGAATGGATTTTAACATGTAGCATAACAATGCTAGGATGTTTCCACATATGTGAACCTGATCACCAATATATAGGGTATAAAATAACCAAAAACAAGATTAAAAATATGGAACTTTAAATCCTCTCCTCGCTCGTGCATAGACAAAATAATAAATGCAAAAATATTTTCATGTCCAAGACTAAAACAGTTTTACTTGGTGTATTGATTGTGTCTATGGATGATATTTTTTATTTAAAAACCACAATAAATAATATGATCATTGGCATGCTAAACCATTATTTTAATAGTAATTTTGATATGAGTAGAGCAATATGATCCCTAGCATTTGAACCATCATTTTCATAATACAAAACAAGTTGCATGACTATTCAAATTTTGGCCTTACATGTTGCACATTAGTCAAATTTGGTTAATTGGATTGACACTAAAATAATGTTACAAATATCATTGAAACCCAACATCTAAGTTGTGTTGGCTTAGTTTTATTTTAGATTTGAATTTTGATTTTGTCAATATTTCATTGACATAAACAAGTATTTTATTTGCATATCTCATGCCAACCCCAATGATTTATTTTGGTTATTTTTTGGTATTGATATAATTTTTACTTTCATTATGTAGAAATCTTGTATCACTTGGACATGATGAATTCCTATTTCATGGATTCATCCCAAAAAATCCTTGTCTCAATTATTGATATTCTTGTAGTTCATCTAACCATGAAAGATGGAAAATTGAATGGATTTCCTAGTCCAAATGAAGTAGGAGTTGGGGTTTTGAGTAGTGTTGACCTTGAAGATGAAAAATAAAGAACCTTTTACAATGTGGATGAAACATAAGTTTTTGATTCATGCATTTTGAAATCTCCAACATTGCATTGGAACAAAATTTGTCTATTATGTCTTGCGCATATTTGAAGGCCTTGATTAAGAAATATGGTAGTGATAGAAACTAGTCCATCATGAAGAGATCCTTATCTAGGGGGAACTTTTTTTTTTTTCATAAAAAAAAGGGAAGGAGTGATCCTATCCTTCCCACATGATATTATATGGGTTTCCCCAAATTATTTTATACATCTATTTTGGGTTTTAGAGTTATATTTCAATATGTTTGGATAATTAATTTGTTGAAGTTGTCTTTGATGCTTGTATTCAATAATTAAAATATTTGTATCTAATTTTATTTATGGAGGATATTGCATATATTAAAAATGAATTCCCACACTCTTCTCCCACTCTCCACCATACTAAGCTCAGATCAAACTTCTCAGTGAATGCAAAATAGTTGAATCCATTGACATAAAATAGGAAATCATCTACTCCTCTTCGATCTAGTGAGCTCAAGAACTAGAATTCCACACACTTGGGAGGTGATGTAGTTTAACACTAGAAAGGGACTACATAGAGCCTTAAAAAAAAACCTAATGACATTATAGATGAAATCACAGCCTCCCCCAATGTACCTAGATTTGACAGCTCCTAAATGAACTCTAAAGTTCCAATAGCTAGTCTTCTATAAGTCCTATCCTCAACCCTAGGGAAGGATGGGCATTACTTAGACACAAATTATAGGATATTCCATGTGAGCCTAAATATTAAAAATACCTCTTCCATTGACTATCCATACTCCCAAGAAGCAATTGAGCATTTTACTGAGCAAAGATAGGAAGAGATAATATTTGGGTCATCTCCAAGAAATAATGAGAAAAATTATTTTGCATAAATTTTGACATGCATACAACAAGCTCCACCTAAACATAAGTCAAATTAAATGTTTAAGCCTCTCAATCCATCTCATTCAAAACCCTCCACATATTTGAACAAGGAAGCTTTACAATCAGTCCTGGTCAATAGAAACTATTATTTGGGATGAAGAGTAATTTGTTAGTTTAACAACCTTTGGCCAAACCTCCCAGATCTAAATGTATGGACCTCTGAGTAGTGGAAGTTTATCCTTAAAGGTAAAATCTAATTTTATCCTTGTGAAAAAAAAATCTTTATATTTTTTTCATCTTTCTTCAGACAAACACACAATTATTGACACATATTAGAAATTAGGTAGGCAAAAAATACTTATAAAACCCTAATTTCCAAGCTTCAAGCCACTCACTAAATATTTTAAAACCAAATCCATTTAGGTATGTTGACCCCATCTCCCCATATTTTTTGGTCTAAACCATATTTCAAAGCAGTAGGCAACTCATTGGGAAAATTCCAATAGACTGACATCACCACTTATATGTTCTCATGTAGCACTTTTACTATAATCTTGATAATTATTGATACTTCTATTGATCTTATGACCTCTTTTGACCTCATTTCAAAAGATATTATGCAGAATCAACCCATGGACTATAAATGTCTAATTTTTAAGTGCCACAAGTGTTTTAACATTGGGCACCTGACCTTAGACTATAGAATTTTCAACAAAAGAAAGTATGAACAAACTTGGTGGAAGAATTCCCCACTTGATCTTCTGATAGTGTTTGAACTTGATTATTATGAATCTTCAAACTCAAAAAAATGAATCTAAGGAGGAAGAGGAACTCCAAACCTAAAGAATTGAACCCCTAACTTCTATAGATACAATATTCATAGAGGCAAGAGTGTTGGAAGAAGCTAATGTTTCAATTTCAAATGTTACATTGATCAAAACAATTATTAAATAACTTATCTCTAGTGAGGTGACACTAGATATTGATACATCGGACTCAAGGGCAAAAATAATGGAGCACTTATAAGAAAAATGGAGCCTTTTAATAATATTGAAATATCTTTACCCTTATCCCTGGAGCATGAAGAATAAAATAGGGAGTGAAATTAAGTTCAAAAAATAAAAAAAGGGAGAAGAAATAATTCATATATCTTCCAGTATGACCCTTCACTCAGGTGGTTCCTAATCGGTTCTATTGAGGATGAGCAGAGTCTCATAGAAGCTTATTTTAAGGTTGGCAAAGAAACATGTTTGTTGTTTATCATTTTTTATTTATTATGAGCTATTGGCATAGGTGTCCCATTTGATCTTTAAATTTTTACCTTTCTCTCCATTGTATTAGGTTACAAAATCTCCTAAAATCTATATATAACCTTATCACATAAAAAATGGAGGATATGACATCAAAATTATGAATTAAAAAATTATTTTTGAACTCTAGAGTTCATCCTAATTAGATATTTATTCATCTGAAGATCATGGTTGTTGATCTCTTGGCTATATCCTCCCATGATTGATTTAAGAAGTGTTCTATTTTCTCAAAATTTTAAATATTTTATGATCTCTATTTAGATTGTCGCTAAATAGTTAAACTTAAGTTGTTATCAACATATATAATATAAATTGACGTAAAACATATTATTTGTAATATGTTTTATTATCTCCAAACAATCATTCTTACTATATGGCTGACCGCTTTTTCTTTCACATGTAGAGGTTGTTGTAGGTAGTATTTTTGATTTCCAGTGACCTATTTTAAACACTATTGATGTTTTTCTTTATCTGTGTTACTATGTTATTTGCATCTCTCTAATTTTTAATCTTAGGATGCTCCAAACAGGGTATACAAGGTCCACATAGACATATCTATATTGGTCCCTTCATTGTTTATTATTGAACACCATCTTCTTCTATTATACCCTTGCCCCAACATTTTTTCATGTCGCATTTAAAATAAATAATATAAATATATTCAATTAATATTCCCTTATATTTTTTTACTATATCCCTCCATGCACATATTCTCATGTCATATTTAAACTAAAAATACAAATGTGTTTAATTAATGGTTTCATTCTTTCTTATAATACTCAGTTTACTTTGTATTAGTGACATGTAGGTTTTTTATTATGTCCTTTTTGGACATATTTATATATCACATTTAATACGATAAATATAAATATATTTAATTAATGGCCCCATTCTCACAAACAATTGGACATATATTTTAATGTTTTGTCATATTTTAAAATTACATGTAAATGACCTTTTAACGTAGAAATGACGATGTGGATTTTTATGAAATTGAATCATTTTCAAACTCAAATTTCTACATTAAGAAAATATTCCAACAACTAAATATCAAATTTGACATGGTGAAGTGATGTTATATAAATTCGAGAGCCTAAAATTAGGGGGTGGGCAACTACCGGTCTGCTTCCCTTATTAACAAAACTAAATTTTTTAAATGCATGTCTTACTATCCAAATCACAAATATTTATTTTTAAAAAAATTATGTTTTACTTATTTTTATAATTCTAAAATCCTCATTTATTTTAATTACTTCACATATAAAAATTTAGAAAAACCAATTTCCCATCAATATCAATAATAATTAATAAGATTTAGTTTTTGGGGACAATTTTTTTTTAATAATCTAAGGTTTAGAAAAACCTATTTCCCGTGAATATCAATAATAGTTTATAAGATTTAATTTTTTGAAAAAATAAATATTTAATACTTTTTAAAAAAATGGATCACCAAAGCCCATATTTCATAAGTATAAATAAACTAACGATATTTTTTTGTCTTAGCTATCAATATATACTAAAATATATAACATTTTAAACGGATAATTGTAAGGTTGATATTTTAATTTTAAAAATTAAGGTCAATTGTTATATTATAATTTTAATATTTACTACTAATTATTTCACTTTCATTCTATGTAATAGTGGATGGGTATACAAATGGATGGGTAAGGAATACCAAAAAGCCAATACATTTTATGCAAGTTATTTATTTGAAAATACATATATTAACATTAATGTGTTTCATTTTCATATTGTAATTAAATATAAAATAGTAATATTGTCTAAATAAAAAGAATAAAACATTACATATATACTTATTTTTTTTATGTTACCTAATAATTTTATATACCAAATAATTTAAGAATAAAAAACATATTATAAAAATATACAAATGCAAAATATTAAATATAAATACATGTAATAACAAATACAAAATTAAATACATGTTACTTGGAAGCCGTCAGGTCGTCCCAAGTCAGGATTCAAATTCGAAGCCCACGAGTTCTGTCGGCTATGGTCGTCAGCATGGTAATATTTCCGGCTGTAATGGCAATGGTATTATTAGCAAACGTTGCTCTAGCAGATGACTATGAAAGTAGTGAAGAAGTTGGGTATGCTGTAGCCCATGACCACATGTGAATGGCAGTGCTTTCCAAGTGCCAAGTAACCTTTGGTAATTGTCTTCCACAGTAATTTTGGTCAGTAATTTTCATATGAATATGATTTACACAGTAATTTTGATATGAGCAGAGCAATATGATTCCTGGCATGCTGAACCATTATTTTCTTAATACACAACAAGTTGCCTGACTATTCAAATTTTCGCCTTTCATCATTCATCAAATTTGATTAATTGGCCTAACACTAAAATCATGTTGAAAATATCATTGAAACCTAACATCTATGTTTTGTTGGGTAAGTTTGATTTTAGAGATAAAGTTTCATTTTATCAGTTTTTCATCGACATAAACAAGTATTTTGTTTGCATATCTCATGCGAACCCCAATGATCTATTGTGGTTGGTTGTTTGATTATTAACCTTGAAGATGGAAAATAAATAACCTTTTACAGTGTAGATGAAGCATAAGTTTTTGTTTCATCCTATGTGCAATCTTCCAACATTGCGTTGTGACAAAATTTGGCTACATATATGCCTTCTGCAGATTCAAAGGCCTTGAACAAGAAATATAGTGGTGATGTAAACAAGTCCACCATGAATATTTCCTTATTTGAGGGGAGGATTTCTTCTTTTTCTGAAAAAAACTAGGGAAGGAATGCCCCAATCCTTCCCACATGAAATAATATGTGTTTCCCAAATTTATTCTATAAAAATATTTTATTTTTTAGAAGTATGCTTCAATATGGTGGATAATTAATTTGTTGAAGTTGTTTCTGATTCTTGTATTTTAAGATAAAATATTTGTATCTACTTTTATTTATGGAGGATATGACATTCAAAATGAGCTCCCACACTTCTCTTCCCATGATTCACTTGGATGAGCTTGAATCGAACACCTTGATGAATGTAGAACAATTAAATCCATTAATGGAAAATAGTAAATCATTTACTCCTATCCCTCTGGTGAGCATAAGACCTAGAATTCCACCCACTTGGGAGTTGGTGGAGTTGAAAACCAAAAAGGGACTATGGAGAGCCCTATAGAAAAATCTAATAGGATTGCAAATGAAATCACAGCCTCCCCCAATGGACCTAGATCTGATAGCTCCCAAATGATCTTGTAAGTTCCAACAACCAATCAACTAATATTCATATCCTCTACCCTGGGGAAGGATGGGCATTACTTAGACAAAAATTATAGGCTACTCCATGCAAGCCCATATATCAAAATTCCCTCTTTCATTGACTCTCCAGACTCCTAGGAAGCATCTGAGCATTTTAATGAGCAATGACTGGAGGAAATAATCTTTGGTTTAGCTCAGAGGAAGAATGAGAACAAAATTTTTATGGAAACGTTCACAAGTAGACAACAAGCTCCTCCTACATAGCAATTAAAGTAAACATTGAAGTCTCTGAACCCAGCTCCTTCAAACCCCTCCATATATTTAGACAATGAATCTTTACAATTAATCCTGGTCAACTGAAACTATTACTTGGGTAGAGGATTTATTTGTCAATTTAATAACCTTTGGCCAAACCTCCTAGATCTAAATGCATGGCTCTATGACCTGTGCAAGCCTCTCCCTAAAGGTAAGCTCGAATTGCATCCCTATGCAAAAGTTTTCTTTATAGTGTTTTTTTTTATCTTACTTCATACAAAGTCTTGATTCTTGACAAATAGTGGAAATGGGTCAGGCAACAAGTACTTATGAAGCCCTAGTTTACAATCTTCAACCCACTCACTAAATATTTTTCAACTAGACCCATTTAGGTAAGCCTACCCCATCTCCAACTTCATTTTTGGTCTAAACCCTATTTTAAAGCAATAGGCAACTCATTGGGTAAATTCCAACAGACTGACATCACCACTTATATGTTCTCCTAAACCAATTTTACTAGAATCTTGATAGTTCTTGATACTTCCTCTGATATTTTGGCCTATTTTACCCTAATTGTAGAATATATTGTGTGTAATCAACCTTTTTACTCTAAAGTTCTACCTTTTTGGTGTCACACGCATTTTAACACTGGGCACCGAACCTCAAAGTGTACCAAATTTAACAAAAGAAAGCTCAAACCAACTAGTTTAAAGAATTCCTCACCTAATCTTTTGAAGTGTTTGGACATGATTATCATGAATCTTTAGACTCAGAAAGAGGAAGCTAAGGAGGAAGAGGAACTCTAGACTGCAAAAATTAAACCCCTGGCTTCTATAGTTAGAATATTCACGGAGGCAGGGACATCGAAAGAAGTTAAGGTTTAAATTTCAAATGTTACATTGAATATAATAATTATTGAACAACTTATCTCTAGTGAAGTAGCACCAGAGATTGATATATCTGACTCATGGCCTTGTTATTCAACAATTCAGAGATTTCTATGCAATCAACACAATCAAATTTTATAGATGTGAATGGCCAACCTTTGCCTTTTATGTCAAAAAATTTAGGCCAATCTAAGTCTTACATAAAAATATCCACATCTTTAGTTTCTCACTAGTTACTTATTCAGATTTCTAATAATTCATGAAGCAAGATTGAATGTTTCAACACATAAGTTGAAGAGCGAAATTTCACATCATATTCAAATTAATTAAAAAATGTCAAGATAATAATCATGCATAAATGTAACCTATTTTTAATTAAAGTCATATAAAACAAGAGCCATGATGTTGTTTTAGTATATGTTGCTTAGAAAAATATTTATAGTGAAAATATTCTAAAATTTGTTAAGTATAATTTTTTTTTGTTAAATAAATTATTATTACAATTTTTTTTTTGTTATAATTTATTCACAAATAATATGTTTTATATTTGAAAAAATGATAATTTATAATCACACCCATTTTGATTTGTATTTGAAAAAGTAAAACCTACAAATTAAAGAATCTAAAACTCATAAGGTAATTCTTACAAACACATTAGTGTATAAGGTGTAGACATTTCATTTTTACCATTTTTTTGTCCAAATTATGATTGAAACGGCTTTTTGTAATCAAACACAAATTTAATCAGAGATTAATAAATAAACCCAATTCTCCCAAACTTTTGATGTATGCATTCTATGATACATTGTTACATCCCTAACTGAGGTAATGCAATGAATGAAATCATTTAATTTGATAAAATGTACCTAAACTCAATACCTTGTTTTTAAATGACCTTCTAATAAATTAACCAAATTCTTCTATTAGCAAATTCTATCCTATCAAATTCACATCACATTACATTAGGTAACTAAGAACAAATATTTAGCTAATCTTCTTCTATAAATAAGGTTACATGGAATACATATATTAAAAATATATGAAAATCAATATTTATATTTATCTTTGTCATTCAAACAACTTGCCAATTTAATATTCAAATCAAATGGAAATACCCTCCTTTTATTAAAAAAGCTTATGGGGATTCTTACAAAATTTTACCTCTTCCTTAAAACGTTTATCCCTTCTTACAAAGGATTATCCCTTATTAAAAATCCTATCTTATTCTAACATGCCCCATGTTTGTCATCATGAAGATGTAAAAGACATTTTGGGCCCTTGATCCTCATCTTGAGATGAACGGTTCACAATAATTTTGAAAGTCTATAAATAAGAGCATCACACCTCTCATTTAATCAATCTTCCTAATGCAAAATTAATCTCTTGGATTATTCCAAGAAGCTTCTTCACTTTATATCAATCCGAGCCTAAGCCAAGACCAAGTGTAGACAAAGAGAAGGGATTTCCACGCAAGGAACCAAGCATCGAGGAATCCTTTCATAGCCACAAGTTGATATCAATCGTTTTAAATAAATTTTCAAACATATCTTCAAGGGAGGTAAAAGTGTTATTTTTATCTTTCCAAATTATATTTCTTGTTTGTTAATAACATAGCCCAACCTAGAAATTAGGTTTGAGAATTTATGTCTACAATTTATTCACTAAAAATTGACTAACCTCTCTTGGATTCCTTATTTATACATAAGGCATATGAACAAACCCCTTAAATTGAAAATCTACTGACTAGTTTAAGAATACAGTAAATATGCAATGTCATCCTCATTACATGTTGCCCCTAACTAACCCAATACCACATTCATTTCTTGTTGAGCTTTGTTGAAACAAAAATTGTAAGATGTAATCATACTATGAAAGTGACATCACTTACAACTACCCTAAGATGGGGGGTGATTGGTTCCTATAATATCATTTCATTAGGAAGTATAATAGCAAGAATAGGGTAAAAAATAATTAAAATATTACCAATGTTCTATCTTCTTGGTATTTTAAACATGAGATTTCCCTCATCCCACTAAGAATACAGGCTTAGATACAAAGGTGATGAACCTAAAAAAAGTTATGTATTATTTCTCTTATAGGATATTATTCTACACTCTATGATGTGATGGGATCCAAAGGTGATAAACCTTAAATATGTTCCATATTATTTATTTTATAAGAAATTGTTATATACTCCATAATATAATTTGGTCAACCATTACTATTATTTTACCAACATAAAATCCTTGTACCACTAGAAAAAGCCATTATGGTGAGGAAAGTAGCTTGGATCTGTGCATGTTTTCCCTTCATTACCAATTAGGGTTTGGTAGGATATTAAAATACAATAATTTCTATATGAAGTTGTTCCATAACTAAAACTACAACTTAGGTGGAGATGTAAATTATCATCCATAAGAGACTTTTTAAAAATATTTAAATTATATATTTAATGAAAGGATATTTGTGTGGATCTCTTAAAAAATTCATATAACTTTGTATATTGATTACTAATTTATAAGTTAAATAAAATGAAACCTAATTATAATTATTGTAGAAAATTTATCATTAAATATATTGTAATTCAAAACTATCACACATGTCATAAAACACTACAATTATTTTTAAAGAATATCACACATGTCTCAAGAAGAAGAAAGAGGTTGCAAAAGAATGAAACTCAACATTTATCTAGGATACAATTCATAGCTAATATTAATATTTGAACAACACATGTGATGACTTATCATTCCCCAAAAGATTCCTTCATTACCATAAAGATAAGCACCATAAAGATAAGCTAATAATAATCCCTCAAAGTTTTAGTAAGGCTCAATATTATAATAAATAGCATGTTCTAATGGAAGAGGATTATTTATTTCTTAGCAATATACTATATTAATTATCCCAAAGTACTGATATTAACTAAAAATATATTAACACATAAATTATTCATTTACAAATTATTCGAAGAGGGAAGAACTACACTTTTAGTCATCAAGATAAGAACCCACCAAATATATCTTCCAAGAAAGGTATTATGCAGTCATCTCAACCCGAACATAAATTAGATTTTAGAATAGGTCCACACATGACCTAATGTCTTAATTATAATAACATAAATATATATCATATTCTTGAATTTTAAGATTTGAGAAGAATTAGGCATTCACTATTAGGTCAGGTTTTTGGTTAAGGGCATTATTCATTGAACATTTATAGGCATGTATAAAAATTAGTTAATTTCAACCTGAGAAAAATATATTCAACAAGATTTATTATTTTTTAATATGAATATCATGAAGGCTAGAGCATTTCATTTTTAGTTAAGAATTGCCGACATTTTTTTTTCCAATTGGCTAATCAATTAGTATGATTCTCAATTCAATTATAGAAATTTACAAGAGAATAATAATTTAAACTTAAATTAAATATTATGATCTTTTTCAAGGATTTTCTATCCACACCAGTTTTTTATTATTTTAGGCATAAATATAGTACTCGATATATCTTATGCTATTTATTTTAAAGCTATATATATAGTTAGTTGAAGATACCCATTCCTCTAAATAAAGTAAAAGTATAACAATATGCTGTACTATAAGTCTTAAGTATTTAATCTTTTAAGATTAAAGAAATGTAGTTCCTCTTATAGTTGAATCTCCAACTATTTTTTTTATTTTAACATTCAACTGAGGGATACACAAATATATTAATCATGGAAGATGATTTTCTTATTCAAAAATTAAAATTAAACTCTATCAATATTTAATTTCCTTCCTCCATGGTAGGACATTCACAAAGAAGGTATATCAAGTATTAAAAAAAAAAATCAACAACCTTTCTCAATTATTCAATTATGGCTCGACCCCTAAGGTAACTTTTGCTAATTCAATGGTAAAATATGACAAGTAGAAGAGGGATTATGAAAACCATATATTTCCTCATTATATATATATATATATATATATATATATATATATATATATATATATATATATATATATATATATATATATATATATATATATATATATAATTCACATGTAATCTTAATCGTTACTATTGACTAGAATGATGTTACATTTTAAACAGATCCATCACATAGTTAAGATCTTTACTAAGTTAACATCATAGTCACTTTTGACATCCTCAAATTCTTTGCTTAGAGAGATATTATTACTATTAATTAATAAGGTAACTAGATTAATGGTTTTTCAAAGAAAAAGGTCATCATAAGTCTAATGTTAGTCAAATGAGTTTATTCTTATATTTGGATCTAAAATAAATGACTTAATAATAATATTCATATAACAATATAATAATTTTTATTTTATTTTTCTCATAATATATTCTAGTATCAAACACAACTGTTTGAAAATTTTTAATCTAGTAAAAAATAATCAATAAAAATAAATTATCTCTTCTTTAATAATTTAAGTAGGGGAAAAAAAAGCTATGATGTTTATAATTCAACAAGAGAGAGCCCAAAACAATAGTAAAAAAAAAGTAAACTATCAATAACAATTTTTTAGAATGATTTGGCTTGGATATTGTGTAAGCAATAGAGGATTTTTAACATATTCCAACTATTTATAATGTTTACTCAACATACATAATCAACAAAATTTTATTTGTAATTACTTCTATGTTGGAAACATAATAAACTATAAATCAGCAATAATGAAAGTATAAATTCCACATACTTAGCATATTTATATAGTCAACCAAGACAAGAACAATCAACTAATATAATCATTTAATGATATTTATGGATTGAAACTTTTCCAAATATAATTATAAATAAAAAAAATAAGCCTACAAAAAAAGGTACAATCAAGAAGTAATTTTCATTAAAATAGAAAGAAGTGTCTCATATATCTTTGTTGACATCAAATATAAATTATTTATTTTCTTTGTTATTTCCAATCAACAATACTCTACAATACAATTAATATATAAATATAATCAACATAATATTGACAAGTTTATTTTCCTTCTCCATAACAATCTCTTATTTAATCAATCAAGGTAACAAGTAGGTCAACCAAAATATTAACATCAAAAGAGTGCCTCCACTACTATTTTGTTTTCATAACAACATGGAAAAAAAAACAATGAAAACAATGAAAACGAACTCGATAAACAATGTTTATATTATCTTGGCCACATGATATATTCCCATAACACAAAACTATAAAATTTATATCAAAAAAGCAAACTTACCCGACCAAATTTAGGATAATATTAAACATCTTCACAAGATAAAACACTCAACTTTAGTTCAACAAGGAAATTTGCACGAAGCATCTCAATCAAACAATACTAACATTTAACGAATTCTTTCAATGCTATTTGACTTGCACAAGCATGAAGAAAAAAAAAACCATATAAAACAACAGACGCTATGGAGGGAATCTTACGTCAACATGATTTTTCTGCTCCTAAACCACATGAACCGCCTTGTTAAGAATTAACGAGGATTGCACGGCCAGGAAGGCTTTCTAGTTTACGATTTCATGTCAAACAACAGCCTTGATAAGCATCTCTTCGGTGGTTCTCGCTTTCTTTTCTCCTCTTTCTCTACTACTCAACCTGTTCAGAAATTGAAGCTATTAACTTCGCCTGGGTGAATATTTAACATCTTTAGCAATCAAAATCAGAGGTCGCGGATTGAATTCTTGTGCAAAGCTCGCACCAGCAAGTTAATCTTGGCTTTCATGAATTGTTTCTATGGTTTTACCTTTTAATTTCTAACATTACAGGAAATGTCGGGAAGCACTTGGACTGCCATGCCTTGCATATCTATACGAGGAATCCAACGTTCGAATTGTACATAGAGATATCAAAGCTGGAAATATACTTCTCGTCGTCTCGACAACAAATTTCAGCCTAGAATAGCAGATTTTGGTTTGGCTAAATTCTTTTCTCAACTGGAAATGCATGTTTCTACTGTATTCCGAGGAACAATGTAAATGCATTTGTGGTTTTCGGCGTATCAAAGACACTTGCAAAGTGACGACTAGGAGATTGATTTATTTCATTTATTATTTTCAAGCAACGGGTATACTGCACCGGCATGGGCAATTGTCTGAAAAGTGGAAGAAAGTGCATGAATCCAAAAATGCCGGAGACTGCAGTTTCTTTTGGAATGGGTGAGCCGTATAATATGTTGTCAGTCGCGTAATTTGTTTAACTTAATCTACAAACCATTTAAATATCTGTGTGAATTATTGGGGTTTGAAAATATTTCTGTGAATTATTTGAAACGAAATAAAAAGAAGCTCTAACATTAAGTTGAGAGCTATTAAAATAAAATAATACAGAGTAAAATAAAATAACCAGCTACTCAGAAAATATATAGACTCAAGAAGAAAGACTTTTATTCCATGATTTTATTCCATGTAATGAAGCGCCGTTCATCATCTTCATATATAGAAAAGGAACGTTGAGTTTAACAAACAGTTTTTAATGAACAGTTAAAAAATACTATGCCCATAGTTGAGTTTAACAGCAGTTTAAAAATAAAAACATCATGCATTGATCATGCGAAAAGTAGTTTAAAATATAAATTAAAAATAAACTATCAACTGATAATCAACAAGTTCCAATCGAGTTATAGTTGACTCCTTTGATCATGCACTTCTTCAATCTCCCTTTGGATGATCAATGGGGATTAGTTCCAACTGATGTCACAAAGTAACAAATAAGGTTATAGGAAGAGCTTTGGTAAAAATATCAGCTACTTGCTCAGAAGTAGGACAAAACTATAAGTCAACTTCTCCATCTTGTACTAAATATCAAATGAAGTGATGTCGGATCTCAATACGTTTCAATCTAGCATGAAACATAGGATTCTTCGTCATGGTAATAGTGCTACTATTATTACAAGAAAGTGTAGTTGGATGTTCCTGAATCAAATGTAAATCCTCCAATATCCTTCGAATCCATATTGCCTGACAACTTGTTGTTGCTGTAATATACTATGCTTCTGCTAAAGAGAGAGCCACGGTTGCTTTCTTTTTACTACTCCAAAATACAACTCCAGAACTAAGTGAGAATACATAACTAGATGTAGATTTTATATCATCAACTGAACCAGCCCAAGCAGAATCTATGTAGCCAACTAGCTTAAATTTTTCTATGAAATAATAATGAATGCCAAAAATTTGTGTACCACTCACCATAGGATTCTTTTCGCAGCATGCCAATGAGACTCATGCAAATCCTTCATGAATCAAGAAATGAGACTCATAGCATACATAATATCAAGTCTTGTCGTAGTGAGGTACATGAGGCTCCCAACCAAACTTCTATACAAAGTAGCATCCACTTTGGAACTTGCATCTTCCTTGGTTAATTTCTCATCAAGGGTTACAGGAGTTGTAACTATTGTGCATGTCATAATTCTAAACATTTTCAATAAATAAGTTACATAATTTTTTTGATAAATAAAAATGCCTACTGCTTGTTGTTGCACTTCCACACCAAGAAAATAATGCATGACTCCCAAATCTAACATCTCAAATTCTTGTTTCATTTATGCCTAAAACTTCTCCATGAGAGCTTTACTATTACCTATACAAATAAGATCATCAACATAAAGATAAATAATGATAATATCATTACCAATATGTTGGACATACATGGTTGGCTCTAAATGACTTCTATTGAATCCCTTCTTCAAGAAATAACTATCAATCCTTGCATACCAAGCATGAGGAGATTGCTTCAACTCATAGAGAGTTTTTTTCAACTTGTAAACCAACTGTTCTTTACCTGAAATTTCATAGCCCATGGGTTATTTCACATAGACTTCCTCATTTATATAACCATTAAGGAAGGCTGATTTTACATCCATCTAAAATACTAGCCACTTGTGTTGTGTAACAATAGCCAAAAAAATATTGATTGTATCAAGTCTTGCAACTAGAGTGAAAGTTTTTGAATAATCTATTCCAGGTATTTGTGCAAATCCCTTGAAAACTATTATTTTCTTGTGTCTTTTCATAGAACCATTAGCATAATATTTCAACTTATAAATCCATTTGACACCAATCACCTATTTGTCTTTTGAAAGTTTCACTAATTTCCATGTATTATTTTTATCAATTTCTTTCACTTCATCTATAGCATCAATCCATACCATATCTTTTACTCCTTCATATACAGAGGGTTCAACTTGTATTTTAATAAGAAAAGCAAAATTAACAATTGGATTCAATTACTCCTCTGATAAATTTAATTTAAACATCGTACCTTTCTTGAAGAGTTTGGACTTGATGTTGGACTTGAACTATCACCTGAAGGTGTGCTAGTAGATGAATCTAGTGAACTTGAGTTTGGAGATCTCAAACTTAAGCTAATATTGAGGCTTGAACTTCCACTTGAGCTTGTGGGGAGAGGAGGAACACTTCCAACTTCTATGTCCATTATTATTGGAGGTATTTTTTATTATGCATTTTTTTTCCATTGCCATTCTCCTCCATCAAAAACCACATATCGACTAATAATTCATTTCTTTGTGTTAGTAATATAGACTATGTATCCTTTATTTTCATCAAAATATCCCACAAAGATACAATGTTGGGATTTTACATCCAACTTCTTCTACTTCTGAACTGGAATATGAACATATGCAAGACAACCAAATATATGAAGATGAGCCACTGAAGTCTTGTGACAAATCCAAGCTTCCTTTGGAGTGATGTTGTGAACTACTTTTATGGGACTTTGATTTCAAATGTATACTGTTATTGCCATTGCTTCTCCCCAAAAATAATTTGGAAGACTTTTTGACTGCAACATATTTTGTGCCATTTCCATAATGGTACGATTCATTCTTTATGTAATACTATTTTTTTGGGGTGTATAGGTTATGATAAGTTGTCTTTTGATGCCATTCGTATTATAAAAACTAGAAAACTCTTTGGAACTAAATTCTCCCCTATATCTATTCTGAGTATTTTGAGATAATATCTACTTTATTTTCATCCATAGCTTTAAAATTTTTAAAGCATTCGAAAGCTTTTAATTTCTACTTAAGAAAATAAATCCATGTGTGGTGAGAAAAAATATTAATAAATGTAAAAAAATGATTCTTTCCTAAAGATTCCTCTTGCATAGCACCAAAAATGTTAGCATGCACAAGCTCTAGATGAGATTTTGCCCTCAAATATTTGATCACCCAAAAACTATCTCGATGTTGCTTTCCAAGTGCACACCCTAAAAAACCTTCTTCTTTTGCCTAAATTATTGGAAGTCCTCTCACCATATTATTCTTGTGAAATAAATTTAATCCTTTAAAATTTAGATGACCATAATGTTGATGTCATAACCACAAATCATTTGTGGTCACTTTAAAAGCATGCATAGTATTATAATTCAATGTGAGAGGAAATAGCTTGTTCTTTGTCATAGGAACCTTTGCTACAAGAGCATAATTAGCTGATTTATAAAATATTTTGAAGAAATTATCTTCAAACAAAATTTTATAATTTTTTGCTACAAGCTTCCCAATACTTATAGGTTATGTTGTAATTTGGGCACATGCAAAGTATCATGAATATAAGTAGTTTCTCCTTGCTTAGTTTTTACATCAAGGTTACATTTTTCCATCACATCAACCTTTTTATCATCACCAAATTTTACTTGAATTTTTATAGATGCATCTAATTTGACAAAGAGATCAAATTTACTTGTCATATGATTAGAGCAGCCACTATCCAAAAACCACACATCTTTTTTATTTTCATTCACCAAATTACATGTGAATAAGGTGGAGTTCTTGGGATCTTCAAAAGACTTTTTTGTATAGTTGGCTCTTAACTGGTTCAAGTCAGATGTCTTATTTCTACACTCAAATTCATAATGTCCATAACGATCATAATATTTACACTAGATGCTTCTTTGATCCAAAAAACTTATGCCTCTTCTTCTTCCTCTATTATAGCTTCTTCCTCTATCATGTCCTCTATTATTAGAAGGCTCCCCTTGAGATTTATTTATTTTAGAAAAAAGAGTTGTTGATTTATCTTCAACCTTCACTGTAGACTGGAAAGTTTGAACTAAACTCTCCATAGAACATTGCATACGCTCCTCATGAAATTGTAAAGAACCAACCAACTCTACCACTTTTAAGGTGGTGAGATTTTGTTTTCTTCAATGCCTATCACCACTGGATCAAATTTAGGAAGAAGAGATATTAATATCTTCTCTACAATTTTGTGTTCTATAATTTCTTCTTCTTGTGTTCTACATTGATTCACAGAACTTTGAGTCCTAGTAATAAAATATTGAATAGACTTAGCTTCATGCATCCTTAAATTTTTAAAATCTCTTCTTAAGGTTTGAAGTCTTGCCAATCTAACTTTGTCAAAACCTTGGTATGTGATTTACAAAGCCTCCTATGCATCCTTTGATTTTGTCATGCCAATAATATGGGGGAAATTAAAATATCTAATGTGGTTTGGATAGAAAATAATGATCGATTGTCCTTTTAACTGAGTATATTGGTTTTTTGTCAAAGCATTTAGAGCATTCTAATATGTAGCTTTTATGTATCCTACTTCCACTAATTCCTAGAGATCTTGGGAAAATAGTATGGTATTCATCTTAATACTCCAATAATCATAGTTATCTTCTATAAACAATAGAAGTTGGAATGGAAAGTTGTTATTGTTTGCAATTCTAGAGATAACTGATAAGTTGAAATTTTTACTTTCACAATTAAAATTCTACATCATGGCTCTGATACCAATTGAAATGAAATTAAAAGAAGCTCTGACATTAAGCTAAGAGATTAAAAAAATAATACAAACTAGAATAAAATGACCAACTACTCAGAAATAATATATCTGCTAAAAAAATATATAGAATCAATAAAAAAGACTTTTATTTAATGATTTTATTCCATGTAATTAAGTGTTGTTTATCATCTTCATATATAGAAAATGAGTATTGAGTTTAACAAATAGTTTTTAACAAATAGTTAAATAATATTCTACCCGTGGTTGAGTTTAATAGAAGTCTAAAAATAAAAACATCATGAATTGATCATGCGAATAGTAGTCTAAAAATAAATTAAAAATAAACCATCAACTGGTAAACAATGAGTTGAATAGAGTTCCAGTTGACTTCTTCGATCATGCACTCCTTCATTATTATGGTTTGAAATATTTCTATGAATTATTGTAGCATTGGAGACACTATGAGAACAAGCAAGTATTAGACATTATTGGTTCAATTTTAGGATCAGACTACCCAAGAGACCAAATGTTGAAAGTGATTAGGGTTTCCATTCTTTGCACTCAGGCCTACCAAACGATGCATCCCATAATGTTGGAAGTTATGGCCATGTTACTCAGTGATCCTAAGATTTATATGCATACAACACAACTCACTTTTATAGATGTGAATGGCTGACCTTTGCCTTCCATGTCAGCAAATTTAGGCCAATCTCAATCTTATAGAACAATCTTAAAAGCTTAGCTACATCATTCACCTATTAGCATCCAATTTTTTAAAACCATAAATACCTAAACAGGGACTTCCTTATAAAATTCAAGGACAAATATTAACATGTATAAAAATTATATTACCATCACTTTCTTGATTACCCCTTCCATATTTAATAAACTATTAAGGTTATGATCTCTATGTAAATGAGCAAGATTTTTGGCTGAATTTCAAAGCCCTTTACAAGACTATCTGACAAAGGAAAAATTAGTTTGTTTTTCATGTTTTCAAATCACAAAATTGAAGGACAAATTACTTGATCCAACATATTTGATGCAAATAAAAAAGTAAGAGCTTTGGAATAGGGTATGGGTGATATTATAGCACAATGGAAGGGATATTTGTCAAATTTTAGAGAAAATATATAGAATAAAATCGATAACATTGATTTGGTACTCCTCCCTTGAGGACCCAATCATTTAAGAGAGACATGCATAAAAAATAAAACAAAAAAGTATATAGTATTAATGTATATGGTATTATTATGTTATAGGATATTTGAGTGGTACAAAAAGTATGCATATATAATTTTTGTATCTATGCCTTCCTTAGCATCCTTGTGTTGTGTTTAGATCTACACTGCCCTACCAAAAAATCTCCAAAGGGGCATAATAATGAGAAAGATGCACATGAAATACGTTCAAATTTAAAATGATAAACCATGGCAAGAGTGTCCTCACCTTCCTCAAATAATTCTTTTCTCACTCTTTATATGCCTCTACAAATAAAAATCCATATCTTTTATGTTAGCAGTTCATGTTTAACATAAAAAAATATTATATAAAATACAAAATAAATGAAAATAATGTGCAAATTTAATGTCAAATCATCCCCAAATTTAGGATGACCTTCTTCAATTTCATAGTGAATGGTTTGCAGGGTTAAATCAGTTTTATTTTCTCCATGCCTCTCTACCTTATCTCAAAAGTTATTTAAGGGATTTGGCATTGTTGTTTATCATATTTTTATTACCCTCCTTGTTATCCATATCTTGTGCTAAAATCCCTTCTATCATAAAAATGGCATTGATTTAAAGCCTTGGGCCCTAGACAAATGTTGTCACATGAATCACTTCCTCCAACTTCTAGTTAATATTATCAAAAATCTTCTGCAAGCTAACACAATCATGGATATTCATAAAAAAAATATCTAATCAGTAGTGGGGCTCATTTACTCAAACATCTTATCTTGTTACAAATGTAACAACCCTTAGTTGATCATTAGATGGTCATTATCACTTGTGTTATTTTCAAAATACTTAGATCTTGTTGCATTATCACCCTCATCTCTCTCTCTTGTGGCATCATTATCTTCCTCTTAAAACTAATTATCCTCCTTAAATTTACTATCATCCTAATAACATAAATAAACAAAAATAATGGTTGTGCTTATCTGAGGAATTTCAACATCTTTTAAGGACAAAATTTTCTAAACTATGGAAGAACAAAAATTTTATGTGCTAGATTGTGATTGTAAACATATGCATACCCATAATGGAAAATAGACAAAATCCCCAAAAAATTAAAAACCCTGAACTCTAAGGGACTATATGAAGAACGGAAACTAAAACCTTAATTGTTTGCAGTCCATATAATGAAAAAAAATTAAAACCCTAAATTTTGGTAGATCATATAGGATAAAAGAGTTAAAACCCTATTTTTTTATAAATGATATAAATAAATAAACATAATAAACAATAATCTTGAAATATTTTATAAAAATTAATTACACATTTTCAATAGAAATTATTATAACATGTATTAAATAAAATTAAAAAAATATTTTAAAAAAACATACAAAAACATGTACTAAATGAAACCATGACCAAATGAATCTAAATAATAATAAATTTATTAATTTTAAAAAGTTAGATGTACATTATAAGTAATTTATATCTAATTAAAGTTAAATAAATAACTTGAACAATTTCTAAGAAACAAACATACACCATATACAAGTCAAGTGAAGTAAAATAAAATGAAATGAATCAATTGTTACTTGAAATAAACACATACAAAACACAAGCCATGGCCATGTCAAGTCAAATAAGAATAAATTAAGTGATTTATATGAAATATATGCACACTAAATGCAAGCCATCATTAGGTTAAGGAAAAAATAATCGAGTAATTACTAAGAAATAGATGCAGACTAATTATAAGCCATAACCAGGTTAAATCAAATAACACACTGAATCAAGAAATGAATTTTATTTCATATAACTTTTCAAAATATAGATCTCTCATACTCACCAATTCTTCAATATAATAAGACTAAATTTTAAAATCAAATTTAAATGTTTGAAAAAAACATCCAATTAGAAATTAAAATTAATATCATATTTAGAGATTTATAAGATAATAGTTACATTTTAAATGTATCATATACATTATAAATTGAAATTAAAATTTCAAATAGAAAATTATTATCAATTCAATATGAATAATTAATTATTAAAATGTATTTTTTTATTTTTTTATTGAAAAATATTTGAATTGGTCCTAAGGGTCATCTACATCAGGACTAGTATCACAAATAAAACATATACCATAGTCTGTAGGGACATCCATGGGTCAGGGGGGTTATAACCTTCACCTTAATCTACCTAAAATACTATCTTTTTCTTTCCTAGGCATATCTGTTAAAGACGTTCCTGATCAAAGATAGGGTCTGGTGTAGGTATGAGTTATGTAGATGGATCATTAAAGAGAACTAGCCCTTCTTTGGGGACATCATGGATATATCTCAAACAATCTTTAATGGGGCTAGGGTCACCAAAAACTGATTCATACATGGCCTAGAGAGTGAAATGCAAATATATTCTTAGAGATGAATAAGATAATGCTAAGTTCATGCTCTCTTTCAATAGATGCCAAAAATGAGTACCCATATGTTGTTATTCATGAAGATACTATGATTTAGCCCAAGTTCATAAAGTTCCATAAAAAGCATGTACCTAGAGGTACTCTGATAAAAAATAATCTTCAATCCTCCACATGGATTCATAAGCTTCTATGTGTGGCTCAAGTGCTTCTACTCTGCTATATCTAATTATTTCCCATACTCGGTTGTCATGATTAAATTGGTGATATAAAGCATATTGTACTTGATCCTAATGGAGAATTCACTCATTATGGGTTCAATACCACCTTACAGCTATACCATCAAAAAGGTGAACCAATGCTTGTATATTATCATTGTCAAAGTTATAGAAGTCTTCAAGGTGTTGGATAAAATTGTAGACTTTAATTTGTCCATTAAATCAAGGAGCTTCATCAAGTCTTTTTAAAGGTGCATCCATAACTGGTCCTATCATAAATTGTTTGGTAACAAAATGAACAAATTTATAGCACTTTTGATACTAGCATGGAATGTTCTCATAACTACCAATGGCACCACATACTCTTCTATTGAGGTTATAATCATTGGGGGCCCAACAATTACAAGAATTAATTATAGTATTAGAAAGGGACTGGGTGTTCATCCATCAGAGGATGCCATCAAGATTAGGATCATGTTGCTCACCATCTTTGGCTATGACATTATAGATGTGGTCAATATCTTCTTCCACATTAATAGGTTCTACATATGGTGGCCCATGTGTTTGATTCAATAAAATAATAATGTGTTCATCAATATTCTCAAAATTGATGTAGCACTTTTTAAAACTTAATTTTGTATTTTTTCATAACACCAAGGTCACCCCAATAGAGATGTAAAATTATTTGCCTCTACTAACTTTATAACTTCAAAGTTATCTTTGAAAGGTACTCCAAGGATATCGACCATTGTATTCTTATTAGTAGAGGATAATAATATGTGTGATGATAATTGCAATCTTGGACTAGCCATTTTATGCCATGCATCCTTGGTGAGGACATTAATCTCAGCACCAATGTCAACCAAGATGTCCTAATTCACTCAACCATCGATGGCAGCATTCACCAATATTTCTTTGTCCTCTTGGGGGTTAAGAGGAATAGGGGTATCTTACTGTCGAGCATGATTCAATCAACGATCCTCAATTTTTTGAATCAAATGAGGTTGAGCATAAATTGGTGTTTGTACCTAATTTTTAATCCAAGCACTCAGTTTTGGGATAATGTATTCATCTAACATATGCTTTCAAAGTTATTTAAAATCATCTCACACCATGTTTTGAGGTTCTATTGCCCTTTGCATAATAGCATGTTATGTTTCTTCTTGGTCTTTATGAAACTAAATTTATCTTTATAGTTATCATACCAATGTCATAGTGTCCTAGATTACATCCTTTTATTATTGGGAATCAATATATTTTCTTACTCGAGGATCTTCATTTTTTACCTTCTCAATAGGAGTAGATGTAGACTGAGATTGTCCACCACTAGGTGTACTGATATTTTCTTGTTGAGATATTGGGGTGCTTGAGTATAGCCACCAATGAGGTTTATTAATGTGAATCATACCTTCACATTTTTCATTTCTTTCCTTAGTGATGGCCATGTGTAGGTTAGGACATTCTTCCAATTGATGCTCATTTTTACAAAAAGCACATGTTGGATAAACTAGACAATCCCATTGATAGTGGTCTGGCAATCCACACTTATAACACGCTCAAAGTGGTAAATGACCACCTCCTAATCATCTCCCTCAGCTTCATCCTCAATAGAAACCATTATATTTATTGTTGGACATAGAGGTTTAGTGTGTACTACACATGCATACCTCATGGATATCACTAATGAGCCAAAAATCATTTCTATCATGGGTGTAGGCATTACATATTTTATAGTATTTAGATACCTTAAAATGCATAGCCCATTATAGGAAAGGATAGGAGCATACATCACGTTCTTCATGGAAATTTTCACATTATTGCTTCACTATCACATAAATGTTTTTATTTGGGTAGTTACTTCAGTTATGACCTTAAAACTCATAATCAGTACACTAAAAACCATTACAAGTATCATACACATTATTTGTAGTTAATTTTTCTAGTTATGATATCATTAAAGCTATCTAGGATTCTATAAAAGGACTGATTCTAGAATCAATACTACCAACAACTTCAGTGTGAATGGTGGCTTCCAGGGCTTCATACGAACTAGTACAATGCTTCTAAAACATTGTTCATATGATGGGAAACAATAATCTTCCTATGAACCACTGTGCATGATAAGCAACATTGATTTCAAATAAGAGCTTTGAGAGAAGTGTTTTGAACTATGTGTCATACTCACGTACACTTTCAATGAGATCTTGCTTTATGTCTTTCAGTGTAATAATACTTTGTTTCTCAAATTCAAGAATGTTAAATTCTTGAAGGAATGTTGTTTTGATCTAATCATAGTCAACCACCACTTGTTGAGGATCAAACTTCCTATACCACTTATGTGATCTCTTGAAAAGTGTGGTTACAAATTGTGTGGCCTTTCACTCAGAAGAAGTGATGCCGTACACCCTCCAAATAAGTTTACACTTATAAACATGCTCTGTAGTATTCTCCATGCCCTGATATTTAGGTAGGTAAAGAATCATTTCATAATACACTATTGGCAGTTCAGGTGCTTGTGCTAGTAGTTGCTGAGAACCCCCAAATCCCATTCCTTGAGGGGGAAGTCCACCACTTCCTCCCATGCCACCTAGTTCACCTCTAATGCCTCTAGTAGCAACTCCCATGCTGTGGGGCATGGTAGCTAGTTTATTAATAATATTTAGGCTTGTACTATATCCACTATGAATTTTAGGTCTGCCAAGCATCTCATGTTGGGCCATGAATTTCCATTGAAGAGGAAAAGAAAGTGTTAATTTTGGATGAGTTATGATCGATGCAACTAAAATTTCCCTTATAGGATCCTTTTAATGATTTTAAACCATTTGTATCCCAATTATGTATACATAATTCATCTTATTCAAAATCATGAGTGTACACTATGGTTGGGGAACTTGGTTGGTTTAAACTTGATTCTTCAGTCTCTTTTGTTTCGCTAGTTTGTCCTTCGTATGATGAAATTGACATGCGGTATGGTTTAAAAGTGATGGAGTCCTCCTTGTGTGTTCCCACTTCTTTTTGTATCCTAACAACACTTTTAGATTTCTCTCAGTCCTTTTTTATGTCACTTACACCTATGATCCTCTACTAACCTTCATCATATTTTCGCTTCCATAATGCCCACTGATTGGCTACTATTTAGAATCTATAATTCTTTTCCAACACTTCTATATTTTCATTATAACATTGTAGATCATGCTAGGATGGTTTTAACCTTCCTTTGGTAGAGTTTCAAGTCCACAATCAATGAATAATTTATTGACTTCTAATGTGAAATGTCTATTATACCAACCATGTGGCTCTTTGAAAAACTAAAACTTGGCTTCTTCAGGACAAGAGTAAGTGATTACAACATACTCCAGAATGTAGCTATTCAATACTCCTCTCCACCAAATATTAACATCTCGTATCCATGGTGTTCCTAATCATGCTAAAGCCCTTTGACGTTATAACATCCAAGATTATCTTCTCCCAAAATTTTATGATCGACCTTGAGCATAAGTAGATAACCAAACATGTAAATGAACAGGGACTTTAACAAATAAAATTTCATATAATTCATTTTATAGATTTTTTTTTACCCACTGATGTGCAAAAACTCCTTATTCAAGATAAGAAACTACAAAATTATCCTCAACCCCAGTAATCCATTATTCAGTACTTTCAAAGTTTGTACATTCAAGCATTTTCCATTATTGTGTAGCAAGCACTACAGGTCCTGACAATGGAACCAAAATGTTGAGTTTTTGGTATCTTAATTACATTTTCGTAGGTGTTAAAGTGTAGTCCTAACAAGCTTGCATGATGGCCCTTCATGCAAGATTGTAGTCTTGTGAGCTCACCCGAAGCATGTAGCAAGAGACCAATTCTTATGGGTTATATTGCTCAATAACATGTTAATCATATGCTTGATTTTATTCATATATTTTATTAGTAATTACATAGAAAATATAGTACACTATTGTAGGCCTTTACTCAATAACTACCACCACTATAAACATAAACTAAAATGTCATGAAGTTCAATGGATTGTCAATTAATAATGCATATTCCATACATTTTATTATGAAAGATAAGCAATAAAATTAGTTAATATGATCCACAATTTATACTAAAATGTCACTTAAACATAAACATAAAACACCTAAATTTATCAAAATATTCATGAGTCTATATTATATAGTTCCAATATTCTATCCATAATCAGTCATCTTACATGATTCTACATAGGGGTGTTTATACTTGTTTTTCCTTGACCAAGTAGTTACATAATAAATGACAACTTAGGTGATTGGCCAATGAAATCTTAGTAGATTGAGAGTTGTGGTAGTCTATCAATTATTTTCTCCTAAGGATCTAGGCTTTTATGCCCCTATATTCTTATTCTATGCTAAATCCTTGTTGTCATATACCCTCATATGCACAGACCAATGTGAAACTCATGATGGTTAATTTCTTGATGAAACTCGAGACTCGCTCCTCAACCATATTTTACTTCCCATGTATTCCCCAAGTCTTTCATTATTGTTCCAAGTCCTATGCTGTTAAGTTCCTCAAGGTTATGTTATGTCCTTGACTGGGTCTTCTTGCTTTGATACTTCTATGTTCTTTTCCTTTCATGCCTTGTTGGTTCCATGCCATGGTCTTCCTGTGCTAGGCTAGTTTTATGCCATGGTCTTTCTATGTTATGCTTCTCTCGTATCGTGTCAGATCTGTGTCAATTTATAAAAATACTTAGCTAAAATTTGGGGTCCAATAGACCCTTATTTCACAAAGGGAGGATTCATCTAGTTACAACATCCATCAAAGAGGTCAAGAAGTTATTCATGAGTCAACATCATTCTCCTCCAACTCAAGTCAATGCCTAGCAATGAAATTAAGCTTGTAAGAAGTCTATGAGTAGTCAAGGTATGAGAAAAACAAAGATAAAACTATGAATTATGCTCTCTTTTTATCAATTAATCCTATCTATGTTGAGAAACAATCAAGGACAACAAGTGGTGTGAGGTAATAGATGAAAAGATGCATGCAATAGAGAGAAATCAAACTTGGGAGTTAGTTGACCTAATAAAATTAAAAGAGGTCATAGGATTCAAGTGGGTGTACAAGACAAAAACCACTCCCAAAGGCAAGATAGAGGCAAAAATCAAGACTTGTGGTGAAGGGATATAATTAAAGGCCCTGACGTGATTATAATGAGATGTTTGCACCCATAACAAAGCTAAAAATGGTAAAGATAATCATAACTATTGCTACTCAACACAAGTGGAACGTGTATCAAATGGATGTCAAATTAACCTTATTGAATGGAGTGTTAGAAGAAGAGGTTTATGTGGGATAGCCACCCAGATATGAAATTCTTTGTCATGAAAAAAAAGTGTATAGGTTGAAAAAAGCATTGTATCGGCTCAAGCAAGCCCCAAGAGCATGGTACAACTGTATAGACTCATGCTTGTTAATAAATGACTTTAACAAAAGCACAAGCGAGCCCACACTCTACATCAAAATGAACAAAGGTGATATTTTGATTGTATTTTTGTATGTGAATGACCTAATATTCACCAAAAATGCAAATCAAGCAATAGAAAAGTTTGAAATAGACATGGAGTTTGAAATAACTGATTTAAATTTTGTGAAGTATTTTCTTGGGATAGAAGTCAAGAAAATGGATAGTGACATATTTATATGCCAATCTAAGTATGCAAAAGAGATTGTGGAGAAGTTTAAGATGATGGATAGTAAGCTAGTATCCACACCAGTCGATACTAGTCTTAAATTATGCAAGGATGATTGCAATAACAATGTAGATCCTATATGGTATAAGAGCTTAGTGGGAAGCTTAATATATTTAACTAAAATAAGGATAGACATCATGTATGTAGCCAACCTCATATCTATATTTATGGAGATACCAAATGAGACACATTGGCAAGCGTGAAAAAGGATATTAAGGTATGTGGCTTAAGAGATTATGGAGTTTTATATGGAACAATCGATAATTTTAAGCTTGTAGGTTACACGAATAGTGATTGGGATGGTAGCCTTGATGATTGAAAGAGAACTTTGACGTATGTATTTTATCTTGTGTCAGGAGCCATATCTTGAGCTTCAAAGAAGTAACCCATAATATCACTTTCTATAGCTAAAGCAAAGTATATAGAAACCAATGTAGTAGTATGTTAGGCTATATGGTTAAGAAGAATACTTTTAGATTTGCATGAACAATAGTAAGGGGTTTATACAATCTATTATTATAATATATGCTTCATAGCATTGTCAAAGAACCCCATCTTTCATGGTAGGAGCAAGAACAGTGCAATCAAGGATCACTTTATTTAAGAGTTACTTGACGAATGTGTGATACAGCTTAATCTTTTCAATTTAAATAAGCAACTAACTAGTATTTTTACTAATCCATTATCTATAGACACTTTCATACACTTAAGAGGAAGGTTAGGGGTCATTAATATAGCAGCATTGGGTCTATAAGATTTTATGTTGGCTCTAGACTCATATAATAGAGCTCTGGACTTCAATAGTCCAACTCTAGTCTCCTACAGAAGAGCTTTGGACTCCTATAGGTCAGCTCTAGACTCCTACAATTCAGTGCTAGACTCTTACATGCCAACTTCAAACTCTTATAACACAGTGTTGGCCTCCATCAGGTCAACTCCAAACTCCTAAAAAGTAGCTACAGACTCCCATAGTCCAGCTATGGACTCTGCTAGTCCAACTTCGGTTTTAGTCAGTAGGATAGCTTCAGACTCTGTCAGTCCATCTTTAGACTCAGTCCATAGCATAGGTTTGGACTCTATCAGTCCAGCTTCAGACTCAATCCGTAGCACAACTACAACCTCCATCAACAAAACTATGGACTCTAATAATAAAGCTCTGAATATGCACAAAAGAGGTCTAAAAGTATTTGGGCAGATGAAAAGAAGTTATAAAGATGTTTTGAACGTTGAGAACAGTTCCACAGACCATGGTAGGAAGGTCAAGAATAAATGAGAGTATTAAAATATTATTTTATTATTACTTTCACGTACCCCTGCCCCACTCCACTCGACCATTGTAACCACTAAGTAGAATTAAATGCAGTAGCTTTAAAATTCAAAATTTTGTAGCCATTTCAGTTTTAGAAGGAAAACGGTGTTAGGTGAGAAGTGCAGTATTAGAGAAAAAAAGAAAGACACAAAAGTGTAGAAGAGTATGTGCAGTAGTTTTTTAGCATAAGAGCAAATAAAGTGGAACGCAGAAAACAGATGCAACAACAGTCAGAGATATAACAACAACGAGTGGAGAAGACAAAGGAGAATATAATGCAGCAACAAACTGCAGAATAAAAAAGAAGAAGAAAGCAGAGGTTTTTGTGACTCGTTTGTAAATGGTTATAACTGTACGTTTTTAGTTGATGTAATAAATTGATAGATTCATTTTAATATATGCAAATTTGTGTTATTTTCAGCCACACTGTGCCTCTCCTATTTTATAGTTTTATCATATATTTTAGTGCATTAGCAGCACCATTTTGTCAGCGCTCAACTATCTTAGAATTTTTAGAATTTAGTCTTTATTTTGTTGTCTGGTTGCTGCCTACCTGGGCCTACACATTATTCTGTATTTTCTGCCAACACTGTATGGGCAATTGTCTGAAAAAGTAAGTGGAAGAAAGTGCATGAATTCAAAAATACAGTTTCTTTTGGAATGGGTGAGTCATATAGTATGTTGTCAATCGTGTAATTTGTTAAACTTATTTACAAACCACGAAAATATCTATGTGAAATATTGTGGTTTGTAAATATCTCTGTGAATTATTGTGGTTTGAAAAAAATTCTATGAATTATTATAGTCTTGAAGACCAAGTATTAAACATTGATGATTCAAGTTTAGAAGCAGACTACTCAAGAGACCAAATGTTGAAAGGGATTAGGGTTACCCTTCTTTGCACTCAGGCCTCCCCAACGATGTGTCCCGCAATGTCGTAAGTTGTGGCCATGTTACTCAGCGATTCTGATATTTCCGTGCTGCCGACACAACCAGCTTTTATAGATGCGAATGGCCGACTTTCGCCTTCCATTTCAGCAAATTCAGGCGAATCTCAATCAAAAAACTCAACCGAAAACTCCCTTCTAATTATAAGTTCTTAAAATATGTGTTAATATCACATAAATGCTATTACACAACTAGAGGAAAGCAGAGTTTCATTAAAATGAATATATTTTATTTGAAAATTACATTCAGCATTCAAGCGTTTAAATTTTATTTTTACCATACATAAAATTTATGAATTTTATTAAAAATTTTAAAAAAAAGTTTAATAGAATTTCATTAAATATGAAAAGTAACATCTACATAGATAATGCTCATTTTTAAACAAAACTATGTTTAAATAAATCTGATAAAAAATAAAAAATTGAAGAATGAAAAATAAAATATTACAAAAATAACAACAAAATCTATATTTCTACCATCATATCACCATTTTTTTTATGTTTTACTGATTATAAATTGAAAAACATATAAATAATATTATATATTATAATTAAACTTTTCAAACAAATGAAACAACATAGTAAACAAAATTATTTCTAATAATATAAATCATTTTAAAAAATTCTTATAAAACTTCAGGATAATTCTTTTTGATACACAAGCAGTGTTAATAGAGTCCCAAAGAAGACCATTTTAAGATAACATTTTTCAAAATGAAATCTTTATTTTAAATGCAAGTGACATTCAATTAAAATTTAATAAAATGTTTAATGTTATGCCATGACAAGCTTCCCATAAAAAAACCCAAACAATAGGAAGTAAGTACACGATAGTAAGCATTGCAAATAAATCGCATGCAGCAAGTAAATATTGCAAATAAATTCTATTCATATGTATTTCTATGACGTTGTGGTCATGTAGGGTTTTCCTTAATACACTTCTCAACATCACAGTCTTAACGGCTTGGCTACCTCATTTACCTGTTAGCATCCAATTTGTTAAAACCATAACTACCTGAATAGGGACTTCCTTTCAAAATTTAAGGACCAATGTTAACATGTATAAAAACAAGATCGCCATCTCTTTCTTGCTTACCCCTTCCATCTGTTGTAAACTATCAAGGTTACGATCTCTAATTAAATGAGCAAGATTTTTTTTTGCTCAATTTCAAAGCCCTCTACGGGATTATCTGACAAAGGAAAAATTATAGTGTGTTTTTCATGTGGTCAAAGTACAAAATGGAAGGACAGATTACCTGATCCAACATATTTGGATTAACATAAAAAAGTAAAAGCTTTGGAATAGGGTATGGGTGATATGAGAGCACAATTAAGATCTCTAATTAAATGAGCAAAATTTTTGGTCAAATTTTAAATCTTTCTATGGGATTATCTGACAAAAGAAAAATTGTAGTATGTTTTTCATGTTGTCAAATCATAAAATAGAAGGACAGATTACCTGATCCAACATATTTGGTCAACACAAGAAAGTAAATGTTGGATCAACACAAGAAAGTAAGAGAATTGGAACAGGGTTTGGGCGATATTAGAGCACAATGGAAGGGATATTTGTCAAATTTAAGATAAGATGTACAGAAAAAAATTGATAACATTGATCTGGTGCTCCTCCCTTGAGGACCCATTCATTTAAGAGAGACATGCATAAAAAATAAAACACAAATGTATATGGTCTTTTTATGTTATAGGATATTTGAGTAGTTTAAAAAGTATACATATATAATTTTCATATCCATGCCTTTCTTAGCCTCCTTGTGTTGTGTTTAGCTCTACACTACCCTAGCAAACGATCTCCAAAGAAGGGCGTAGTATTGGACAAGATACATATGAAATACATTCAACTTTAAAATGGTAACTCATGGTAAGAGTGTCCTCACCTGTCTCAAACAATTCTTTCCTTATCCATATCTTTTATGTTAGCGAAAAATGTCAGCAAT
The DNA here is from genome assembly GCA_037957365.1 of Torreya grandis. Taxonomy (NCBI): domain Eukaryota; kingdom Viridiplantae; phylum Streptophyta; class Pinopsida; order Cupressales; family Taxaceae; genus Torreya; species Torreya grandis. The sequence goes on from JARHVA010001074.1 coordinate 1,150,082, forward strand.
TCATTTTTATCATAAAAAAATAGTATTTAAAATATAAAATAAATGAAAATAATGTGTAGATTTTATATCAAATCATCCCTAAATTTTGAATAACCTTCTTCAATTATGTAGTGAATAGTTTTTAGGGTTAAATCAGTTTTATTTTCTCCATGCCTCTCTACCTTATTTCAAAAGTTCTTTGAGGGATATGGCATTGTTGTTACTCATATTGTTATTAGCCTCTTTGTTATCTAGAGCTTGTGCTAAAAAACCTTCTAGCATAAGAAAGGCCTTGATATAAAGCCTTGGGCCCTAGACATAACCTGTCACATGAATCATTTTCTCCAACTTTTAGATAAGATTATCAAAACTCTCTTGCACGTTGACACAATCATTGATATTCACTAAATTGTTTATCTAATCAATAATGGGGACCATTTAATCAAATGTCTTTTCTTCTTAAAAATCTAACAACCTTCTATTAATAATTAGATGGTTCTTTGAAAAATACTTTGATCTTGTTGCATTGTCACCCCACTCTATCTCTTATTGCATAATTATGTTCCTCTTAAAACTCAATCTCCTCCTTGAATTCACTATCATCCTAGTAACATAAACAAATAAAAAATAATGGTTTTGCTTATCTAAAGAATTTCATCATCTTTTAAGGATAAACTTTTTTGTACTATGGAAAAACTAAAATTTTATGTGCTAGATTGTGATTATAAATATGTGCATACTTGTAATAGAAAATAGACACACTCCCCCCAAAAAACAAAACCTTGAATTTTAAAGGACTATATGAGAGACAAAAACCAAAACCTTAATTTTTTGTAAGCCATATAATAGAAAAAAAAAAAAAACCATAATATTTTTTTATAGTGAATCAGTGCTTTACATGATGATTTTTAGCTAAAAGCCAAAAATTGAGAGATATCCATTCTACCATAAATCATATAGGATAAAAGAATCAAAACCTTATATTCTTTATAAATAATACAAATAAATAAATATACTAAATAATATTAAAATATAAAAAAATAATAATTATACATTTTGCAATACAAATTAATATATTAATACATTCAATAATTATTAAAAAAAACATATACTAAATAAAAATAAAATGATGACAAAGTCAATCTAAATAATAATAAATTTATTAATTTTAAAAAGGCACACATACATTAGAATTAATTTATATCTAAGTCAAGTCAAATAAATAACTTGAACAATTTCTAAGAAGCAAACATACACCATATACAAGTAAGTCAAGGGAAATGAAATGAAATGAAATTAATACATTGGAAGGGTATGGGCCTTAATTCCCCTAACAAAATATTCTTGGTCCAACATCACATTTTGTCCATAAAACCAAACATATTTCCTTTATAATAATCCAAGTTAATTATTGATGAGGATTCTATACTTTTGAGCACTAGTTGGGTCAATTGGATGGGTTGTTTCACGGTTGATGAAGGATCTTCTAGGAGTTTGGTTATGTGTTAGTCTCCATCTAAATTCAAAGTGGATATTATCACTACATATTCCTTATAGTAGCTACATAAGGTGATGGATTATTCCTCTAACATTTCCTTCTTCATGTTAAATGTATATGGTCCTACTTGTCCCTTGAATAAAAAAGGTTTTAGTATGAGATTTCACTTTTTCTAAATCAATACCCAGATCAAATGATAGCTTTGGAGGTAAAATTTGATGCCATTCTTTTAGACTAAGATAAAAGGGTGATTTAAATCATCCTTCTTGATCTTGGATGGAATTTTTTGACTTCATTAATTCCATTGAAATTTTTCATTTGATCCCTAGAAAAGGTTTGTATTTATGGATAAATCATAGGATGGGTTCATGTAATACTACTAAAAGACTCGATATGTTCTTTTTGTCCTCTATTTAGTCGGGGGTTGAGTGGTTTATGAAAATTAATATTCTAACTTTACTTGGCTCAAATCATGCTCATGTTGAATGGATTATCTCTAGTGACCAAGCCCTTTTGAAGTCTCCCTTCAAGTTTGAACTTATATGGATTTGGGATCCATCCCTTATGAACCTTCTCAAAGACTAATAACTTCATGAACCAAAGGTAAAAGGTAATAATATGATAGTTTTTGCTAAGAAGCTTATTCATATCAAGTCTTTCATCAAACAATGGAATGCAAAATATTTTCAAAACATATTTTAGGAGATTCATAGAAGAGAATTTGAGCTAGCCTCTCTCACTTAGGTTGTGATGAGTTTAGGAATAGATCAAAATATTTACTCTCAGGAAAAGTATTTTATGGTTGAACTAGAATAATTTCATGTTCAACAGGAAATCCATTGAAATCATAAGTCTTGTGAAAGATGGATCAAATAAGGGGATCAAAATATGAAATTATTCCATGATTCAAATAGATTATGTACAAGATCTAATATAATCTCCTCCATTAATTCTTCTAATGTAATTGTTATTAATCATATTTTAGGTATTAGTAATGAGGCAGTCTCCATTTTCTAAGTCACTTTTGGCCCCTCTAGAGGTGACACTATTCTTAGTGATCAATCTGAGATGCTTTACTTCATCCCCAAAATTTTCATTTCTGAGCATAATAATACCTTAATATCCCCCTTTTCTAAGGAGTAAATTTTTAGGGTGGTCTTCTCTATACAAAAAAAAAGGTGTAAGGTTTGGATGGCTTCCTAGTTGCCTTCTTCCAAGTTGCTTGGCACATTATGGGAACTGAATTTTTCAAGGTGTTGTAATACTTTCTCTTGTTGAGAATGATGAAGAATAAGCTCAACTCCACCTTTAATTCTCTTATTCCCAAATGTGCCAATTTCTCTTCCTTTAGTGACTTTCAGTCCAGTGCTTTTTATAATACCATTTATAAGATCGTGTCAAAGGCTATGTCCTTTAGACTCAAATATTTCATCTCTAATTTGATATTTTGGGAGTAGGGAAGCTTTATCCTTGGTCAAATCATTCATTAAAGGATCATTTTATCCCATAATATCATTCAATCCTTAAATGGAAATCATCAAAAAGGGATGTTGATTAAGTTGGATATCAACAAAGCTTATGACCATGCTAATTAGAGGCTCTTCATGAAGGGTTTGAAGGTTTTTAATTTTGATAGTAACTAGTATCAATGGATTTTTAGTTGCATTTCTAGCTCTAATTTTTTAGTGTTTATAAATGGAAGAGTTAATGGGTTAAGCTGTTAGGGGTCAAAGATAGGGATATTCCATTTCTCCTTATATTTTCATTTTCATGGTTGAGAATATTGGGTGACCAGTCTTTATTGTGCAAGCTAGTGGATATATTAAATTAATTGCTAAGATGACATAACAACATTGAAAGAATAGAGTAAAATAATTCAAAATTAATCATTATCACCTTTAGACAGAATCAAACCACACTATTGAGATGATTAAAAAATAGAGAAATTTTCAAATGAAGAAAACCCACACAATCTATTATAGCCTTGAAAATAATAGATCTCCAAGTCCAATAGCAATAGAAAGAGATAAGAGTGTCATGAATCCAAAAGGGACATCACAATATTTCAATAAAAATATTATTGTAGAATGACAAGAGGAAAATAAAAGAGGAAAATAATTTTTAAATAGAGTAAGAGAAGGATGAAAGAGTTACAATAATCTCATCATGACCTTACAGTGCCACCTTAGTCTTTGCCAAATTTATTATTTTTCCAAGAAAATGGAGGGAAGTGTGTGACATGTGATAGGAAGAGTTATTGTGTAAGTAACTCCTAAATACTATAAGTGGATAAGAGAGGTGGGAGACACCTCATAAATCTGGAATAAAGTGCATTTATAATTATAATAAATTCACACATAAAAGAGACTTAACATTAGCCTAAACATTTTAAAGAGAACATAAATAATATTAATCTTCAACACTCCCTCTTAAGCTTAATTTGGGGTTATAAAAATGGAGAAACCATCTTGAAAACAAGGAAGATAGTTGAAATTACATAATACTCCCTCTTAATATAAACTTTATTTAAGAGTAATTTACAATAGTTTTAAAAAGAAAGAAGAGAATATTTCACCAAAATTCACAAGGATGAAAGTGTGACCATCAATAATCTCCAATAATCATTTTTGAAAAATATTGTCAATCCAAAATGGAACTAGGACCAACAAAAAGGATAAATGATCCACTAAAACATGCAAAATAAATAAGTTAACAACAATCTTTCATTTTGAGTAACCAATATTCCATAAAATTATCTACATATAAATATTATACTAAAAAAAATCTAATAAATTAAATTTGTGAAAGATATAACTTCAATCACAAAGTGCATAATCCTACACAAAAAAGTTAGTCAAAAAAATCTCTAATCAAAGCATATTTCCTTTGCAACAAAAAATAAGGGGTGATAAAAAGTTGAGTTTATAAAAAGTGAGACAAAAAATATGTGTCGCATTTAAAAGATATTCGACATGAAGTAATAGAATAATTATCATATGAAGACCCATCAAAATCTCTAAAAGATCCATTATTTTTATAAATTCAAATAGTTATAACTTTAGAGGTAGGAGATTTATTTATTTGTTAATAATATAAAGTGTCATATGTGGATTTACCACAAAATTTGCATTGATACAATTTATAATATTTAGAGATATGATTCCCATGTTTTTCATAATAATCACAAGTTTTATCATTTTTTACCATAGAATGAGCATGAAAAATATTATAATTAATTTCTAGGATAAGTTCTTTGGTATAGAGGACTATACGATTTCAAATCTATATTATAAGAAATAGAAGCATTAAAAAGATATCTTTATAATTTTCATTTGATTTAAGCAAAAAAGGTTTCATAATACTTTTTTCTCATTTACTAAGTCTACCACCAAAGTAGCCCATAGAGTTCATAATGCATAAATCCAAGTTGGTAGTGTGAGTGCTCAAAATAACTCAGTGCAATTGGTGCCCTTGTTGAATATCAATGCTTGATTGTCTAGCTATTGCTTCTTGTTTGTAAGTGTTCACTCGAAGTCATTAATTCATGTTCTCACTTCAAGTCACAAAAATCAGTTTCCACAATTAAAATAACCAAAACCCCACACTCGTAGTCATTAGAAAAACCCTGATCCCACTCTTACCTTGTAAAAACCCTTATGAATTCTTAATTTCAACTAATATTTATTATTTTTATGTTTTATAAGGCTTACAAGATGTAAAATAAATAACATGAGAAATGGCAGAATTTTGAGGGGTCATACACAAATTGCGTTTGGGGTGGTGAAAGTCCACAAGAATGTAAGCGGGTGATTAACATTCCAAAAGGAAGTCTTAAAAGTACAACTTGTAAATTATTTTTGGATCTCCCATTCCCATGGGTCAGCATGTGGGGGGTTCCAAAAAATCCACGTAGATATTTAAACAACAACATTGTAGTTTCCATAAGCTTAGTGAGGACATGACCTACCATGTAGAGGCAGCAAATAAATAAATAAAATTCTTAAGACAAATATGCCCACGTGGAAGTTATAAGAGGCCACATAGATGTATTAACCCATGCCATCATATTTTCTAAACTACGTGGAAAGTCAAATACTAGGCAAAATTTTATAAATGATGAATATAAAAGCATGGGCCCACATGGAGTGTTTGGCAGAAGTTTTAAGGCAATTACAACTTTACATATTGTAAAGTTGAAATTTGCTTCCCAACTTCCCTAGCCCGTAAGACTGGTTGGCAGAAAAGGCAAGACTAAATGCGAGTTTTATGTGCAAATTACAAACACCATACAAATCTCCCAAGGCCACACCAGTAAAAGAGACGAAGGGGTATGTGGGGCAAGATGGTAGGGTTTTTGAGAGAAAATGCAACTTTGACTGATGTGCAAATTGACATGTAAAAGCCCGACAAAACTTTAAACATTGGTTGCAAGTTAACTAGCATCCAAATTGCCAATGCAACCTAGAAGGCCCAAAAGTGGGAGATGAGAAGTAATTTATCAAGTTGATAACTTGCAAGTTATCATGAACCTCTGTATCCCACAACATTCGATGGTAAAAGCACATGACAGAGAATAGAAACTTATATGTAACTCATCAAGTTGTTAAATTGCAAATTTTGCATATCTCTAGATCCCATAGCTTGGTGATGCATGCCTGCTGGAAAAGGACAAAATTGAAACTCCCACCCAAAGCAAGATATAATCCACATACTAGTTTTATGTAAAGTGGTAATGTGAAGGAAAATAGGATCCATCAGAATCTGAAGATCTTTTTAATCCCCCTAAAGATCTGCATAATGGTCCAAGTTAGTTTGTTGGTGCTACCCAAATTCTGACATAGCCTAAGAGGGAATCTTATCAGACTATTTTTGGTAAGAAGTATGAACCTGACCCTCTAGTTTTTACAAGATAAGTACAACATTACAGACTTACATTTGACCCCTTGTTGTTGAAAAATATTTAGAACGAAGGTTATAATCAATTTCCCATCTATGTTTAGTAGCTTGTGTTTGACTTAGTGCATTTATGCATTCTATGTGACAACCCTTCCTAGGTGGAAACTTTGGTTATGCCATGGTTATATTTTTGTTTTGCCCCAATAATACCCATAGATATTGAATGGTAGTATCACTCCATGTGAGCAAGCTACCCCTTAGGTCCTCTCACCTTGGCTCAGGTAGATCTAGAAGTAACAGGGAGCTAACAATACCCTATGTCGGTGCCTCCCAGTCATTGTCTATGTTCAATCCATCCATGTGCTAAACCCTTCCCTTGCTATAAGGACATATCAACAGACTTATCATACACATTTACCATTTTCCTCAAGTGTGCAAGGTTGAGCACAAGAGGTGTATAACTAGTAACCAATACTCTACTGGAACCACTATTGGGGACAAATTTTTGTCACTCATGATGTCAAGGACTCTTGCAGAGCGTTGATTAAAATTTTAGGTTATCAAGTTTTGTGCCTATATTTGATGCAAGTAATCTCAACTATATTTTTAGACAAAGTTTATTCATATTATCTCATGTGTTTGAAATTTGAAGTTATTTGTATGTGATTTTCTATTTTGGTTGTCAATAAGTTCAGCACTCCATTGGGGATGTTACTAGAAACTTGAAAGATTTTATAAATTGACTTTTGCTTCATTCATTGCAAAGAGCTGTAACTTGTCATGTTGGAAGGTGATTTCCCCTTTTGAACCTAAATTTAAATTTTCAATATCTTTGATTTATATCTCATCAATAATCTTCAACAAAGCTTAATTTTAGCATGTATCATAACCTATTCATAAACTATTATCTTATAGAATTTTGTTTCTAGTGGCGACTCTAGATTTATCATCTAGTTTCAAGGAAGATCAGTGCCCATTTTTAATATCTTTATTTTAGCTTTGAGTTTTATTTTATTTGTTTGTAAATCTAGATGGACTGAGGTCATCCTTCAAATGTGACTCATCAAAACAACTTGTCTCACTCCTATGTATTCAACAAAGAATATGGAGACAAGTTTGGAGGCCAATTGAAGGACAAAGCTCAACTACAAAGGATTGTTTGGGTTATCAAGATTCTAGTAATCTTGAACTTTTTGTTAAAATTCACATTATTGAATATTATCATAGTTCTCCTAAGCATTTAGAATCATATAGTCCCGTTTACTATCCAACTCCTTCTCAACCAATTAAATCTCCTCCTAAGTTTGAACCCCCAAGTCCACCTCACTCACCCCACCCCCGCCCCCCCCCAACCCTTTACCATTGGATATTGAACCCACCATTGAACCAATCATGAGGCATAGGGATCAAGATGAGAACAAACATCCTGCATTCAAAATTCTAATATTTATACCTATCAATTTTGATGAAATGGATGGTTATTCTAATGAAGTCCCAAATGAAGTAAGGAACCTCCTTCTGAAGTTTCAAGGGAATAATATAGTGACTAGTGATCAACACTTGAGGGATTTCCACATTATCATTGATGATTAAGAAGTTGAGCATGATGATATTTTTATTAAGTTATTTGTGCAAGAATATGCTTGTTAATGGTTCAATTCCTTCCTCGTGGATGCATTGATTCATGGGAAGAAATGAAGAATGTTTTAAAAATTTAGTATGGTGATAGGATTGATCCTAGGTTTCTTTTGGTAGAATTTGAAAACATCAAGAAGAACCATAATGAGTGTGTGTAGTATTTTAATACAAGGTTCAATAAGACTATGATGAGGTTGCCTAAAAACATTAGGCTAAGTGATACCACATGCTTGATTAAATATTATGATGCCTTTGATAAGAAGGTTGCATACTACTTGAGGTAAAAGGCTCCTACAAACATGTGGTTGGAATTCAATATGGCCATCCAAATCAAAAATAACATAAAGGTTGTGGGTAAGCCCATGAACAAGCGGACTGATGTAAAATTGGTTAAACCAGAAAAAATGTAGTCCATTAAGATAACCAACCTTGAGGAGACTATTAATACTTTAACCTCTATTGTCAAAGAGATGTCCTACAAGCTAGATAAAGCTAAGAAGTGGTTATCTCATGGGTCTACAAGTCAATAGAGAGATTTGAATCTAAATCAAGAACAAGGGAGGTTTGATTTTCACATTTGAGATAATGATAGATGGAAGAGGCATGTAAATGATAAAAGAATGGATAGAAATTAGAATAGAAGAGTTGGGAAGGAAGTGCTTGATCCATTAAATTCCAAAGTGAATGTTGTAAATTGTGATTTTGACATTGATTGGTTTGATAAATGTTTCCTTCCCCATCCTCCATGTGATACTATTGAATTGATTCATGAACATGCGAATGATCCTGAGTCTACATCTGATAATGATGATGATGAGATTTTGATGTTCAATTGTCAATTATCCCAAAGCAAAATTTATGCTTCCATGGAATTGTTAAGTGCTACTACTATTTATTAGTTTTAGAGTGCAATAAAAAAGGTATGTGTCTCAACTCTCAAATTTTCTTTTAATGATAAAATGACCCAAGCATATGAATTACCCAATCATGGTTTCAAATTTTTAAGATTAATTGTGATTAAGAAATATGATGGGGGAATTATTTCAGTTGAGGACATGTAGCTACTAATTATTTCAGCAGTTGCCCAAGAGAACAAATATAGATTGAGAAGTAGGCAATAAGGTGTTACTCCTTAAGACACTAGCCCTGTAAATCCTAGGGTAGGATATGCAAGTACAAAACTAATTAAAACTATATCAATCCCAAATTCTTCCAAATTAGCACCTATCTCCCAAATTTTTAAACCAAGAGGTGCTCCAGCCAAGAATAAAGTACCCATATTGTATAGTATTCCTAAAGGTTTGAATGATGTTAGAATAAATACACCATTGAAAAATGTTATCAAACATGCAATTCCACTTAAAACTATAAATGATTGTATCCCATTTGAAGGTGTTATCACCCTTCCACCTAATACCCCTCTTCCTTAGTACAACATGTGTGATATAGTTCAAGTGTTGAGTCAACTAAAAATCACCATGCTACATGTTGAATTATTGTGAATACCTGAACATAGGAAGAGGGCATTTGAATATTTGGAATTTGGTGAGAAATAAACTTTAAATGAAATGAATTCACCCCAAACACTTTCAAAAAGTGATGAAGAATCAAAAGAGGTTATTGAACTAGCCGTAGAGGTATATTTGGGGACTACATTGGTAGAAAGTAATCTAAGTGTGGATCCATTTTACGTAACCCTATTGATTAAATGTTTAATTATTCATAATTCCATGTTTGATTTTAGAGCCTCTTGCAATGTGATTCCTCTGACTATCTTTAATGAGCTCAGATTTAATATTACATCATCTTTTGGTAAGTATTATGCCATGAATTCATGAGAGGTGCTAGTTGTTGGACAAGTCAAAGGGTTGGAAGTGCAATTGGTAGTGCATCTAGGTAAGTATTTGAATATGGATGTGGTAGTTTTGGACTACCCACATAAGTTTGGGATGTTGATGTCATGAAAATGGGATGCTAGCATGGGTAGAAGTGTACAGATGGACTTTTCCAATCCCACCATTCCTTTGGAGGGTAAGATAGTCAAACTTCATAGAGAGCTGAAGATGCTACATGTGCTAGAAGATCCAAAACATGTTGTTAAATAAGTGTTGTACATGGATGTTGAATTGGGAAGATTCGGTGGGAATGTGGATGCTTTTGAATAGTGTGCTACTCTTGATGCATGGTTTGACAGTGAAGGTGATGTTTGGAAAATTTATTCTGAAGAATATTGTTCCAATCTTGGAAATGGAGCTAGGGTTGTCTTCTATCCCCCCAATGGTAAATTTTTCAAATTTTCTTTTTAGTTTTCCTTTGAGTGTATGAATAATAGAGTTGAGTATGAGACACATTTTCTTGATTTACTAATTACCTGTGAACTTAGAATTTCAAAATTGATTTTAAAGGGTGATTTTGAGCGTGTGATTAAGTAGGTCTTCAATGATTACACCACCTAAATAAAAGGTTGAAACAATATCAGAATGTTGTATGGGATTTGCTTGAATTCTTTTATGAAATCAACATTTGTTATCATGATAGAAGTTTCAATGAAAAGGCTAACAGACTTGCAGGGTTAGGTATTCAGTTTGATATTACAAATATGAACCCTCATTATCGATATCAAGTGGAGGTGCTTGTTAGGCTTTCCATCACAAATAATATTCATTATTGGTAGGTATTTGATTATTATGAATAGATTAAGAGGTTTATAAATTGTGAAGTGAAATTCCATAATCAACTCATAGACTTGGAATCCATGGTGTAGGTTTGTGATAAAAAGGAATCCTTATTTGGGAAGGACATCATTCAATTGAAGACAAACACTCTTCCTAGGAGATTAATATGTTTAGAAGCATCTTTTGATGGAGAAGATATAATCAAAAGTTGAGACTCATTTATTTCTAAAGATGTTACTGAGTGTGATTTGGGTTCTCATGATAATCCAAGGAATATTTGTCTAGGTACTCACCCAAGTGTGGCTGAGAAACAAGTTTACATATAGTTACTAAATAAGTACCAAGACTATTTAGCTTGGTATTATTTTGAATTGAAATCATATAGGGAAGATTTGTTTCAACATGACATCCCATTATAGCCTGATAACAAGCCTTTTAGGCATAAATAGAGACCTATCAAGCCCATCTTGGCCACCAAGATGTGGGATGAGTTAAAAAAGGTAAGGGATAGTGAAATTATTCAGCCTATTTTGTATTCATCATAGGTGGTCAACTTAGTCCATGTACAAAATAAAAATGGTGGGATCTACTTGTGTGTGGATTTTTAAAATTTGAATAAATCTTATTTGAATGATAATTATCCTCTACCTAATATGGATTACCTGATGTAAAGTGTTATAGGATAAGAAATGTTATCCACATTAGATGGTTTCTCAAGGTATAACCAGGTTATGGTGAAGGAATTTGAGAGACCCAAGACTACATATATAATGCCTTGGCGCACGTATGTTTATATGAGGATGCTTTTAGGGTTAATGAATGCTAGTGAAACATTTTAGCGAGCTATGTACATTGCCTTTATAGGGGTAAATAACAAGTTTATAGTTGTGTATTAGGATGCCATTACAGTGTACTCCAAGACTAGAAAAGAACATTTGGAGCATCTATAGAAATTATTCATTATATGTAGAGAGTTTGAAATTTCACTTCATCCAAAGAAGTGTCACTTTAGAGTACAAAACGCCAATTTGTTTTTGGCATATAGTGTCCAAGGTTTGTGTCATGATTGACCCCAAGTAAGTAGAAGTCATTGACAAAGTGACTATCATGTAGTCTAAAAAAGGAATTCAATCCTTCTTTGGATAAAACAACTTTGTAAGACTATTTGTGTCTAATTTTTTAGAAATTACTTTGCCTATCACAATATTGTTGAAGAAAGACCAAACCATCAAGTAGGAGGAGAAGGTCATGTAAGCATTCAATGACATCAAATGATATTTAAAGTATACCCCTATCTTGGCTATGCTTGATTACACTAAGGAATTTTAAATTTTCTCTTTTGCATCATATAATACTATTGATATTGTCTTGTTTCAAAAGATTGAAGGCGGTCACGAATAGCCCATAGATTTATTTCGTAAAGCTATGCAAGGTTTTGAACTAAATTAAACCATCATGGAAAAACAAGATTTCAATCGCTTGAAGGCTATTACGATATCTAGACCTTATATTCTGAGTTCAAATATTGTTACTTACATCCTGCATATAATGGTGAAGGACATCTTGACTCAGATTGAAGCATCAAACAAGAGATGTAGGTGGGTCAACTAGTTGTAAGAGAATGACATGGATATTCAGACGACCAAGTTAGTGAGAGGGATGAGTCTATCCAAGCTCATGGCTAAGACTAATTTTTAAGTTATTGAGGTAAACACTATTGTTTTTAATGTTGATGATTCCTTGAGCCAAATTAACATATCTCTATGGTATAAAGACATTATTTACTACTTTAAAAATTGGAATTATCTCCTTGACTTGGACAAGAACCAAGGGAGGACTCTTAAATTTTTTTCCCAAAAATACCTCTTGACTGAAATTGGACTAGCATGGATGAATCTAGATGGGGTTCACCTAAGATGCCTGGTAGAAGAATAAACTAATGATTTAATTGAGGACTTTCACAAAGGACTATGTACTAGCCATTTTGCACCTAAAGTCATAGCTCATAAAATTTTGAGAGTTGGTTATTGGTGGCCATCAATATTCAATTATGTTTCTCAAAAAGTTATAAAATGCAAGAAATGTCAACGCTTTCTTAGAAGTTTGAAATCTTCTAGTTCTCTTGCCTTATAGCATGTGATGATTGAAGGCCCATTTAAACAATGGGGAATAGATTTCATTGGAGAAATTTTTGATTCATAAAGTGCTGGACATACATGGATACTAATTACAACTGACTACTTCACAAAATGGGTTAAAGTGGTCCTAAAAATAAGGCTACACACTAGGTAGTCATGGACTTTTTTCTATATCAAATTATTTATAAATATGGTGTGCATGTTAGGGTTATTACAGATAATTCCATGATTTTAAAATCTAAAACTTTTGTGTAAATGTGAAAATATTATGGGATCACATTGATGTATGCTGCCAATTACAACCCTCAAGGGAATGGGCAAGCAAAATCTAGTAACAAGAACTTGTTCAAAATGATTAGAAAAACTTTGGAAGAACACAAGAAAAAGTGGGGTGAATACCTAAAGTTTGCCTTGTGGGATGATAAGATTATGCCTAAGAGAGATATAGTTAAAACCCCTTTTGATCTAATTTATCATGCTCAAGTTTTTTTGTCTATGAATCTATATTTACCAACCTATCAATTTATGCAACTACTAGAGGAAGATGAGAAAATCAACCACTATGAAAGTAGAATGAACCAAATTGTTGATCCTGATGAAATTCAAAGACAAACCCATGAGAGACACCTCAAGTTCAAGGAAAGACTCAATAAGATATTTGCTAGGAAGGCCACTCCAAGAACTTTTTAGGCCAGTGATCTAGTTCTAATTTGGGACAACATGCATGAGGATAAAGGCAAGCATGGTAAATTTGATTCCTTGTGGATGGGCCCTCATGCCATTGACTATAGGATTGAGGAACATACTTTCCTCCTAACAAACTTGGATGGTGAAATATTGGAGCTACCAATTAATGGTAGACATCTAAAACAATTCCTTGATTGAGTCTGTAATTATGTACAATATTATATAGTGTATAGTTTTGTTATTTCATTATTTTTTTGCCCCTCTACTTTAGGCCTTATTTGTACAATTATTTTTGGTTTTTTTTGTTGTGTGTTCATTTTTAGATCCTCCTAATATATTTTTGTTGGTTTGCCTTTTTTTTTGAGTTTCCATGGGTGTTCGCTGATATATTATTGAAGTGTTGACTTTATAGCTTAATGAATTGGTACCTGGTCTTATTTTATGGGGCTCTTTACACACTTGTAGGTGGTCTAATTCGAAAGGTGAGAGATAGTGTTAGTGCCCAAAATTAATCGATGCAATTTATTCCCTTGTTGAATATTAATGCTTGATTGTCTATATATTGCTTCCTATCTGTAAGTGTTCACCTGAAGTCAAGAAGTCTTATTTTTCCTCAAGTCATAAAAATTGGTTTTTGTAGTTAAAATAATCAAAACCCCACTCTCTTAGTCATAAAAAAATCCCTATTCCCACTCTTACCTTGTAAAAATCAATGTGAATTCTCAATTTCAACTAATATTTAATATTTTCATGTTTTAAAAAGCTTATAGGGTGTAAAATAAAAAGCATGGGAAATGGCAGAATTTTGAGGGGTCATATGAAAATTGGGTTTGGGCTAGTGAAAGTCCATGGGAATGTAAGTAGGGAATTTCACATGCCAAAATCAAGTCTTAAAAGTGCAACTTGAAAATTATTTTTGGATCTCCCATTATCGTCAGTTAGTGTGTGGGGGTTTAAAAAAATCCATGTAGGTATTTAAATAACACTACTATTTTGTAAGCTTAGTGAGGACATGGCCAACCATGTGGAGGCAGAAAATAAATACAACAAAGTCTTAAGATAAATATGCCCATATGGAAGTTACAAGAGGTCATGTAGATGTATTAACCCATGCCATTAGATTTTTAAAACTATGTTGCAATTCAAAGAGTAACCAAAATTTAATAAATGACAAATATAAAAGCGTGGGCATATATGGAGTGTTTGGTAGAAGTTTTAAGGTCAAATGCGACTTTACATATTGTAAAGTTGTAATTTTCCTCCCAAATTACCAATCCCATGGGAGTGGTTGGTAGAAAAGGTAAGACTAAATGCAAGTTTTAAGTGTAAATTTCAAACAACATATAGATCTCTCAAGGCCACACCAGCAAAATGAATGCCATGTAATAACTCTAAAATCCCATGTAAAAGAGACAAAGGGGTATGTATGGTACTATGGTAGGTTTTTTGAGTCAAAATACAAATTTTATCGATGTGCAAATTAGCATGTAAAATCTTGGAAAAACTTTAAGCATTTCTTGCAAGTTGACCAACATCCAAATTACAAATGCAACCTAAAAGGCCCATGGCAGAAAATGGGAGATGAGAATCAATTTATCAAGTTAGTAAATTTTAAGTTGATCATGAATCTTTGAATCCCATAATAGTTGATGGTAGAATCACACAGTGGAGAAAGAGAACTTAGATGCAACTTAGCAAGTTGCTAAATTGTAAATCAATTACATATCTTTGGATCCCACAGCTTGGTGATGCATGCCTACTGGGAAAAGAAAAGGTTGAAACTCCCACCCAAAGTAAGATATAAGCCACATACTATTTTTATGTATAGTGGTGAAGTGAAGGAAAGTAGGATCCATCAAAATCTGAATAAAATATTTTTAATCCCCTCGAAGATCTATGTAATGGTCCAAGTTAGTTTGTTGGCGCTACCCAAATTTTGACAAAGCCAAAGAGGGAATCTTATCAAACTATTTATGGTAAGAGTTATGAACCCAACCCTCTAGTTTTTATAAGAAAAATGGAAGAGATTTCAGGAACTTCTTACTCTACATAAATGAATATTATGGCAGATACCATAGTGGTCAGGCCTATGACAATAGGAAGTATCATCGTAGGAAGGTTGACTAGTGAGAGAATCATCAACATTTAGACTAGGTAATCTCACAATGGCTAGGGAAATAAAGTTTTGGATGATAGTAAGAGATAGAATTCAAGTTCATTGGGGAATCATGGTAAGTCATCTTATTCTAGCCTTACAAAATATTCAATGTCCTCCAAGGATGTGGAATCCCAATTGAGTGAATTGCCTACTAAAACCTCTACATATGATCATTATGGAAGATTTCATGATGAATTTCAAAGGGAAGGCAACAGTGCACATTTGAGTAAACAAAAAAATTTTTTAGAGCCTCCCAACAATGAAGAGCTAATATGTCACTGATGGTTTTATATCGATCACAATGGAATTAAACAAGGCCCCTCAAACCTGTGGAATTGATAATGATAGTAGAAGATGGAAAGTTACAATTTGATCACTTGATCAATCATTTATGAAATTAACATTGAGAAGTTAAATGGCATGTTGAACAAGAACCAAAGTGATATGGTAGAGTCGGAATGGTGTAAAGAGTCTTGTAAGTCCAAAGGCATTGGCTATTATGATGCTTTTAAATGCCAAAGTGACTAGAAGGATTTAAAATTAGAACTTAATATAACATCTTTGGGAACATTCTGGGATGAGATTGTTGACATGGTTGAGAAACATGAATTTCCTATTGATATCTGATAGCAAAATAAATGGATCAATGTTAGGACCACATATAGAAGACTTGTAGTGCCTCTGTACATTATGTTCTATTACCACAAATAGAAGGGCAATGAAATCCATCTTTTAGAAGTGGTTAGACCCCACCGTGGCATAGTTCTAGAGAAATGGATGAAAAAAAAAAGACCAAACTTGCATTGTTAAGAGGTAAAAGGCCTCATACAAAGTTGGCATCCTTAATTCAGGACTCTTATTTTTGGGCTCATCTAAATGAGGCTTGTGAAACTTTGGGAATGCTCCAACAAGATCCCCAATATTAGGTAATGAATTCCCAACTAAAATAAAGCCTTGAAAACTTTGAAGATTATGTGATAAGGCATCATATTTTCTTATCTTGGTTTCAATGGATGAAGAATTATTTGGGAATATAGCATATTAATGTAACGTTTTAGAGATAGATTATTTTTTGGTAAATCAAATAATGGATAGATGAAAGGGTTGGATTTTGAGAATTTTTTCTATAAGGTGATTTGCTAAACTAGGTTGGAATAGAGTTAGGTGGAAAGTTAAGAAATTGGAATTTTCAAAAGTTGCATTTGAGGGTTCAAAGCCCTTAGGAGATTTTTGTGGGAGATGCAACATGTAAATTACACTTCATAAAAATGAAAGTTGCAATGTGTAGTCATCTCTCCCAATCCTACTAGTCAACTCAGTATGGAGAAAGTCAACTCAAGAGGAGCTTTAGAGAGATTTTGGGGAAGATTGCAATTTTGCATTTTTACAAGTGTAAAATTTTCAAATTGTACTTGGATCTCCCAAACCCACCAATCAACATTGGTCAAACATGAGGTCCTAGCTAAAATTAGAAGTTTCCAAGCCAATTATAATTTTGGATATGTGAAAATTACAAATTGTGTTTGAAGTTCCAAATTATAAATTTTTAGGGGAATTACAATTGAAAATTACAAGTTACAAATTTGCAAGTTGCAATTTGCACTTGGAGTTCCCAATTCCATATGGGAACTTTTTAGGGGAACTATAATTGTAAATTGGATGTTGTAAATAAGCAAGTTACAATTTACACTTTGAAGAAAGCCTTTTCTTTGTGGGAAATTTTTAGGGTAACTACAACTATGAATTACAAATCATTAATTTGCAAGTTACAAATGTGCTACTGAGATCCAAATATACCCCAAACAAAGAAAAGTGCAAAATTGTAAATGGGACCTAGATTTCTCCATAAGGCTAAAAAATGAAAAGGAATGTACTTAAGCATTAAAAAAATTGGTGACATCCCTAAAAGTCAAAAATGTAAAAAAAGTCAAGTGTGGAAAATCAAGTTGAAGTCCAAAGGTGAAAAAGATAAAAATAACATGAGTCTCATTTTCTCATATTTTTCTTGTTCGAACACATACATGGGAGAAATATTGCAGGTCTTCAAGTTTAAGGAGGGTCATTCCAAATAATATCACTCAAATTGAAATTGATATGGGGTGTTCAAATTCCATCATTGCAAGGCAAATATTATTATTTGGCATACATAAGATAAAGGGTAGCTATCCAGGAGATTCCAACTGTGAAATGAGTGGTCAAAGGCATATACAAGTAGTTACACAACAAGATAAAGGGTTTGTTCGGCTCCAAAATGAATATTCTCTTTTAAGCTTGAGTGAAATGTATTTCTATCAAATCGCAACAATGTTTTATTTCAAATCTTCATCATTACATGTAGAAGCAGTTACAAGAATGATTTTCCTTGCAAAGGCATGAAGATTTCAGGGGTGGCAAAGAACACATTCCAACTAGAAGCATCTTGGCAAAAATTTGGGGGATGATTACAATTTTATAATATTTCAAATTGCTACACATATTCTTGGATTACAAAGTGGTGAGAAATTTTATAAAAAGAGGGTTTGCCCTCTTTTATAAGGTAGCTATTATTGGTTGTTATTTCTTCCTCCTAGGTCTAGGCTCTTTCATTTTTGGTGTCCATTGTTTTATGTTCATTTTATCTCTCTTGCTAAGTTAAATTCAGCTATACAGCCATTAGCAAGTTTTGAGAGTATTATAATATGTCTCCCCTATCCAAAAAGGAGCAAACTCACCATGATTGTCCCCATGGCAACATCTTGGAAAAATTATGTGTGTAAGGTTTATTTTCAAAGTTAATGAAAATACTTATGGTTTTTAGTCTTTCCTATTGGTGAAATGTAATAATATGTTTTCCAAATTATATGGATTGGATATCTAGTTCAATGCTTATCATTGGTTGTCATTTTGGGCATAGATCTAAGATTATAAATGCCTTTCTATAGTTTGATTTCAAAATATGTTGTTGAATACCTCTTAAGGGTACCTTGGGTTTATGAATATAATAAGAAAAAGTATATGAAATTCTAGTAGAAGTGTATGTTCTATGGTTTCAATAATCATTTAGGTATTTGCATTTCATTGGCACCAATAAATGTAAATCACTCTTGGTACTTCCCTTAGCTTGCATCTTAGTCTTCTACATTTTTCTAAATGAATATTGTCATGTATGTTGAAATAATACCTATTGTTTGAAAACCACCAGCACATCACTCCCTTTTTATAACTATCTAACTTATCCTACACTACTCTACCATAAAAATAATACAATTATTACATATTATGAGTGTTATTTTCCTATATATGCATAAATATTGCCTATATAAAATGTTTTTTATATTTTGTGCTTTTAAGCCCAACATTTTAGTCTTCCATTTGACCCCCTACTATCGAAAAATTCTTTAGAATGAAGGTTTTAATCAATTTCCCATCTATCTTCAATAGGTTGTGTTTGAGCTAGTGTA
The DNA here is from genome assembly GCA_037957365.1 of Torreya grandis. Classification (NCBI taxonomy): domain Eukaryota; kingdom Viridiplantae; phylum Streptophyta; class Pinopsida; order Cupressales; family Taxaceae; genus Torreya; species Torreya grandis. The sequence goes on from JARHVA010001074.1 coordinate 1,169,191, forward strand.
TTTGTGCATCCCATGTGATAACCCTTCTTGGGTAGAGTGTGTAAACTTGGTTATGCCCTGGTAATATTTGTTTTTTTGTGCCAAAAATCCCCGTGGAGATTGAATTTAAATATCACTCCATGTGATCAATCTACCCCTTAGGTCCTCTCACATTGGTTCAGGAAGAGCTAGAAGTAGCAGGGAGCTAACCATACCCTCTGTTAGTGCCTCCCAGTCATTGTTTATGTTCATTCCATCCATGTGCCAAACCCTTTTCTGGCTATAATGACATATTATTAGGTTTATCATCAACACTTTCCATTTTACTCAAGTATGTAAGGCTGAGCACAAGAGGTGTACAAATGGGAACCAATAGTTAGAAGGAGTGTTCACATGAATTTTTTTAAATTATATAATACTCTTCATTAATATAAACTTCCTTCAAGAGAAATTTATAATAATCTTAGAACTAAATAATAAGAAAAGTTATCGATAATCATAATGATGAAGGTTTGATCATCAATAATCTCCAAGAATTATCTTCAGACAAGATGGTCAATCCACAATAGAACTAGGGCCAAAAAAAGGGAGAAATGATCCACTAAAACCTATAAAAAGAAGCAAGCTAACATCAATCTTTCAAGTTAACTAATCAATGTGCCATAAAATTATCTACATATAAATAATGTACTAAAAATAGATCTAATAAAAGCAATTTTAGAAAAATACAATTTTCATCACAAATTACATAATCCTAAACAAAAACATTAGTAAAAAATATCTATAATCAAAGCATATTTCTTTTGCAAGTAAAAATAAGGAATGCGTAAAAAATTGAGTTAATTGGAAGGGATACAAAGAGTATGTGTTACTTGCAAAATATATTTGACATGAAGCAATTCAATAATTATCAAATAAAGATAAATAAAAGTCTTCTAGAAGATCCATTATTTTTAGGAATCCAAATAGTTTTAATTTTAGAGGTAAGAGATTTAGTCATTTTCCAAAAATGCAAAGAGTCATATTGGATTTATCACAAGATTTTCATGCATGTAATTTTTAATATTTAGAGATATTATGCACGTATTTTCTACAATGCTCATAATTTTTATCATTTACAATCATATAATTATGACAAGCATTATAATCAAAAGAAGATGCATGATAAGTCATTTGGTGTAGAGGAAAATGAAATTTTATTCATTTCATATGAAACCTTTCATGGATATGAATTCTATTCATATGCATTCTATGGCGTTATAGTTATGTAGGGTTTTCTTCAATACCATTCTTAACAGCATAGTCTTAATGGCTTGGCTACCTCATTTACCTAATAATATCCAATTTGTTAAAACCATAAATACCTAAATAGGGACTTCCTTATAAAATGTAAGGACCAATAGTAACATGTATAAAAATAGGATCACCATCATTTTCTTTCTTATGCCTTCCATCTATTCAAACTATCAAGGTTACAATGTCTAACTAAATGAGCAATATTTTTGGCCGAATTTCAAAGTTATCTACAAGATTATCTGACAAAGGAAAAATTATAGTATGTTTTTCATGTTGTTAAAGCATAAAATGGAAGGAAAAATTACCTGATCCAACATATTTTCTCAACATAAGAAAGTAAGAGCTTTGAAATAGGGTATGGGCAATATCAGAGCATAGTGGAAAGCATATTTGTCAAATTTAAGAGAAAATGTATATAATAAAATTGATAATGTTGATCTAGTGCTCCTCCCTTGAGGACCCAATCATTTAGGAGAGACATGCATACAAAATAAAACACAAATGAATGTGGTCTTATTATGTTTTAGGATATTTGAGTAGTTCAAAAAGTATGCATATATAATTTGTATATCCATTCCTTCCTTATCATCTTTGTGTTGTGTTTACCTCTACATTACCCTAGAAAATGATCTCCAAAGAGGGGCATAACATTGGAAAAGATGCACATGAAATACATTCAAATTTCAAATCGTTACCCATGGCAAGAGTGTCCTCACCTTCCTCAAACAATTCTTTTCTCACTCCTTATATGCTTCTAAAGATAAAAATCCATATCTTTTATGTTAGCGAAAAATGTTAGCAATTCATTTTTATCATAAAAAATAGTATTTAAAATACAAAATAAATGAAAATAATGTGCAAATTTAATGTCAAATCATCCCTAAATTTTGAATAACCTTCTTCAATTTCATAGTGAATGGTTTGTAGGGTTAAATTAGTTTTTATTTTCTCCATGCCTCTCTACCCTATCTCAAGAGTTCTTTGAGGTATTTGTCTTTGTAAAAATTAATATCGTATTTAGAGATTTACAACATAATAGCTACAATTTAAATGTATCCAGATATATTGGAAATTGAAATTGAAATTTTAAATAAAAAATTATTAACAATGCAATATGAATAATTAATTATAATTTTTTTATTTTTTATTTTAAATTGAAAAATATTTTAATGATATATATAGATATAGGGATTGATTTTATAATTTTAAGTTTACTTTAACATAGTAAACTTATTAAATATTATGTAATGTACTTGTCAAAACCTATTTAGTTAGGTGGTGTAAGGGAAATAAATTTAGTTTGTAAACAATAAAATATTGTGGGGCACAATATTTTATAATAAAGTGTTGTCAATACATATGAAGTATTGGTTTTTATTTGTTTATGTAACATATTTTATATTTATAAATTTATTTATATATTAATTAAAATTTATAATAATATTTTTTTCTCAATATAAAATAAAATAGGTGTTATGCATAATATTTAGTATAATATTTGAATGATCTTAATATATTTGATTGTGATAACCAAAGGAAGGAAATTGTGGTGAGGTTGGAGATCAATGGTGGTGGCCCTACATAGTAAGGATAATTCAGAGGTGTAATGTCAAGAAATTAAGGAGTCATGATCTCTTCTCGATACTTTAGTTTGGAGGTGGGAGTTAGGGTTTGATGATTGCTCCTAAGAGGAAGATTGGTAGCATCTAGAGGTGGATATGGATTCAAAGTTTAGGTCTTTGGATCCCAATGACATTCTTAAGTCTCTCCTCTATAGGAAAAAGAAAGAAAAGAATGTTGGTGCAGTCGATTTGGTCTTTCCTTCCTTTGTTTCAGGTGTCAATGTTGTGCCACTAGGTCAGTGTAATGTCAAGGTGATGGGTTTTAGGGTTTCAAGATATTCTTCCTTTGATGGCCTCCTCCCATGGAACTGATTGTCAAAATCTCTAATTTTGATGCTCATGTCAAGAGCCTAGAAGATCGGAATCTCTTTTGTCATGTGGTCGATAAATGGCCATCAATTGGCATGGTGGATTCATGGGTTAATAACCCTTGGGGAGTTTCTTATGATTTCAAATTATTACCCAAGGGCTTCTTCCTAATGGTTTGCTTTGATTCTAAGTGAAAGAGTAATATTCTGAAATATGGTTAATGGATGATGAATGGGGAAGGAATCCAAGTCCTAGATTGTGCCCTACTTTGTATGCCCTAAGTTGTAAATCTGGTGTTGCCCAACTTGGGTTCACTTGTATGTTTTTTAGTTAAATATTAGGAATTGGATTTCCTTTTTGATATTGGTATTTTTTTAGGGTTTCTTCATATTGATCATGGGACTTTACATGATGCCTCTACTACATATGCTAAGATTTATGCTTCTCTTGATCTTGGAAAGGAGATCCCCATAAAAATTGTGTTCAAATTTGAATATCATGGTTGGGTTCAGAGGATCAACATTATGAAGCTTCCCTGTAGGTGTTATGAATGTTGAAAATTGGGACATGTTCTTAATGATTACCCTGAGGGCCTATTGGGTCTGCTTCAAATGAAGTTTCCAAAGGTTTGGAAAGTTAATAAAGGTCCTCCCTTGGTAGTCTTTTTTAACAAGAATGGTGGGCGCCATGGCTTACCCCCTTTCATTTATTTGGATTTTAAAATTCAAGGTCAAGGCTCTTTTGCTCCATTAGATCATGATCCTTCCTCTCCAAATTCATCTATGTTGGTTGCTTATAATAAACTTATGTCATAGGCCTCAAAATTGGTCTCCTTTTTATGCTCAGTAGGGCAAAGCCACAACACTATTGATTAAGGTAAAAACATACTCAAGTCTTAGGAAAATTGGTTAATGAAATTGATGTTATTGTAGAGGGTAGTGATTTGGATGTTGAGTTTAACTCTAGAGATTTTTTTCTATTTATCTAAATGCGTGCCCATTTCTAAGCCTAATTATGGGTTGCATGTGAGATGAGGTCATAGAGCTAATGCAAAAAAATCACTAGAAGTAGGTTGTGATGAAAAACAAGCCATGATTATTGATTTCTATATTTTTTAAATTTGAGGGGTGGAACTCCCATATTGAGAGTCATGAAATTAATACATTGGAAGGTTAGGGGCCTCAATTCCCCTAAAAAAATATGCTTAGTCTAACATCATATTTTTTCCATGAAACCAAACATATTTCTTTTATAATAATCCAAGTTAATTATTGATGAGGATTCTATAATTTTGAGCACTATTTGGGTTAGTTGGAAGGGTTGTTTTCTAGATGATCAAGGATCTTATAGAAGCTTGGCTGTGTTTTGGTCTCTATCTAAATTCAAATGGATATCATCACCACATGATCCTTATGGTAGCTACATTAATAGATGGATTATTCCTATGAAATTTCCTTCCTTATGTTAAATTTATATGGTCCTACTTGTCCCTTGAATAAAAAATGTTTCGGCATGATATTTCACTTTTTCTAAATCAAAACCCATATCAAATGATAGTTTTAGGGGAAAAATTCAATGAAATTCTTTTAAACTAGGATAAAAGTGTGATTTAAGTCATCCTTCTCGATCTCAAATGGAATTTTTTGACTTCATTAATTCCAATGAAATTTTGTATTTGGTCCCTAGAAAAGGTTTGTACACATAGACAAATCAAAGGATTAAAATACTCGATATGTTTTTATTGTATTATGTTTGGTTTGAGGTTGATTGGGTTATGGAAAGTAATATTCTATCTTTACTTGGCTCAAATCATGCTCATGTTAGTGGATTATCTTTAGTGACCAAGCCCTTCTGGAGTGTCCCTTCAAGTTTGAAATTTTGTGGCTCAAGGATCCTTCCCTTATGAACCTTCTCAAATACTGATGACTCCATGCACTAAAGGTAAAAGGTAAAAAGATGATAGTGTTTTCTAATAATCTTATTCATATCAAGTCTTACATCAAGTAGTGGAATGCAAACTATGTTAACAACATATTTTAGGAGATTCACAGAGTATAAGTTGAACTAGCCTCTCTCACTTAGGTTGTGATGAGTTTAATAATAGATATTAATCTTTACTCCCATGAAAAGGATTTTTTTGTTGAACTAGAGTAATTGCATGTTCAAGAGGAGATCCATTGATATCATAAGTCTAATGAAAGATGGCTCAAATAAGGGGATCAAAATATGAATTTATTAAATTATTTAACTAGATTATGTATGGGATATAATATAATATCTTCCATTAATTTTTCTAATGGAATTGGTATTAATAATATTTTAGGTATCAATAATGACGTGGTCTCCTTTTTTGAGTCACTTTTGGCCCCTCTAGAGGTGACTATTCTCAGTGATCAATTTGAGATGCTTCACTTCATCCCCAAAATTTTTAGTACTGAGCATAATAATACCGTGATGACCCCCTTTTCTAAGGAGTAAGTTTTTAGGGTGGTCTTCTTTATGCAAAAAAAAGGTGCCAGGTTTGGATGGATTCCCAACTACCTTCTTCCAAGCTGCTTAGCACATTGTGGGCACTAAATTTATCGAGGTGTTGCAATCCTCTCACTTGTTGAGAATGATGAATACTAAGCTCAACTCCACCTTTAATTCTCTTATTCCCAAATTTTACAATTTATCTTCATTTAGTGACTTTCAGTCCAGTGCTTTTTATATTACCATTTATAAGATCATGTCAAAGGCTATGTCCTTCAGACTCAAATATTTCATCTCTAATTTGATATTTGAGGAGTAGGGGATCTTTGTCCCTAGTCAAAACATTCAATAAATCATCATTTTATCCCATGATACCATTCACTCCTTGAATGAAAATAATCAAAAAGGGATGTTGATTAAGTTAGATATCAATAAAGCTTATGACTAGGTCAATTAGATGATCCTAGTGAAGGTTTCAGATGGTTTTAATTTTGATAGTAACTAGTATCAATGGATTTTTAGTTTCATTTTTAACCCTAAGTTTTTAGTTTTTACAACTAAAAGATTGAATGGTTACTTCTAAGCTATTAGGGGTCTAAGATAGGGATAATCCATTACTCCTTATATTTTCATTTTGATTGCCAAGCATATTAGGTGACCAATCATCATTGCGCAAGGTAATGGATATATTAGATTATTTTCTAAGATCACATAATAACATTAAAATAATAGATTAAAAGAATTCAAAATCAGTCATTATCACCTTAGATAAAATCAAACCACAATATTGAGATGAGTTGACAAATAGGAAAATTCTCAAATGAAGAAAACCCCCACAATCTATTATAGCCTCAAAAATAATTCATCTCCAAGTATAATATAAAATAGAAGCCAAAAGAAAGAGATAAGAGTGGCCTCAATCCAAGAAGGACATCCCAATATTTCAAGAGCAAGATTATTGAATAATGACAAGAGGAAAATAGAAGAGGAAAGAATATTTAAATAGATTAAGAGAAGGATGAAAAAGTTACAATAATACCTTCATGACCTTACAATACCTCTTTAGTGTTTTCCAAATGTATTATTTTTTCAAGAAAATAAAGAGAAGTGTGTGACATGTGATAGGAAGAGTTATTTGTGTAACTCCTAAATACTATAAGTAAATAAGAGAGGTGACAGACACCTCATAAATATAGAATAAAGTGCATTTTTAATTATAATAAATTCACACATAAAAGAGACTTAACATAAGCCTAAAGATTTTAAAGAGAACACAAATAATATTAATCTTCAACACTCCCCTTTAAGTTTACTTTGGAGCTATAAAAATGGATAAACAATCTTACAAACAAGGAATATAGTTGAAATTAAATAATACTCTCTTATTATAAACTTCATTTAAGAGGAATTTACAATAGTTTTAAAAATAAAGAAGAAGATAAGGTTTCACCAAAATTTTCAAGGATAAACTATGACCATCAATAATCTCCAAGAACTATTTTCATAAAATTTTGTCAATCCACAATGGAACTAGGGCCAACAAGAAGCAAAAACGATCCACTAAAAAATGCAAAATAAAAAAGTTAACACCAATCTTTCAATTTGAGTAACCCATATTTCATAAAATATTCTACATATAAATATTGTACTAAAAATAGATCTAATAAATTAAATCTATGTAAAATATAACTTTAATCACAAAGTGCATAATACTGGATAAAAAAAGTTAGTCAAAAAAGCTCTAATCAAAACATATTTATTTTGCAACAAAAAAATAAGGGTTGATTAAAATTTGAGTTTATCAAAAGTGAGAAAAATAAGATGTGTCTCATGTAAAAGATATTCGACATGAAGTAATAGAATAATTATCACATGAAGACACATCAAATTATATAAAAGATCCATTATTTTTATAAATTCAAATAGTTGTAACATCAAAGGTAGGAGATTTATTTATTTGTTAATAATGTAAAGTGTCATAGGTGGATTTATCACAAGATTTGCATTGATGTAATTTATAATATTTAGAGATATGATTCTCATGTTTTTCATAATACTCACAAGTTTTATCAATTTTTACTATAGAATGAGCATGAAAAATATTATAATTAAGTTTCAAGATAAGTTCTTTGGTACAAAGGACTATATAATTTCAAATCTATATTAGAATAAATAGAAATATTAAAAAGATATATTTATAATTTTCATTGCATATAAGCAAAGTAGGTTTAATAACACTATTTTTACACTTACGAAGTCCACCACAAGAGTATCTCATAGAGTTTATAATGCATAAACTCAAGTTGGTAGGAGTGTTTGCATGAATTTGTTAAAATTATATAATACTCTTTATTAATAGAAACTTCTTTCATGAGGAATTTATAATATTTTTAGAAATAAAGAATAAGATAAGTTATCGACAAAATTCATAATGATGAAGGTTTGATGATCAATAATCTTCAAGAATCATCTTCAAACAAGATGATCAATCCACAATAGAACTAGGGCCAACAATAAGGAGAAATGATCCATTTAAACCTATAAAATAAGCAAGCTAACATAAATCTTTCAAGTTAAATAATAAATGTGCCCTAAAATTATCTACATATAAATAATATACCAAAAATAGATCTAATAAAATTAATTTTATCCAAATACATCTTTCATCATAAAATACATAATCCTGAACAAAAACATTAGTAAAAAGATCTTTAATCAAAGCATATTTCCTTTGCAACTAAAAAAAAGGATTGCATAAAAATTTGAGTTAATCAAAGGGGAGACAAAAAATATATGTCACTTGCAAAACATATTTGACATAAGGCAATATAAGAATTATCAAATAAAGATACATAAAAGTCTCTAGAAGATCCATTATTTTTAGGAATCCAAATAGTTTTAATTTTAGAGGTAAAAGATTTAATAATTTTCCAAAAATGCAAAGAGTCATGCATAATTTATCACAATATTTACATGGATGTAATCTTTAATATTTAGAGATATGATGGACATATTTTCTACAATACTCATAATTTTTATCATTTACAATCATATAAGTATGACAAGTATTATAATAAAAAAAAAAGATGCATGATAAGTCATTTGGTATAGAGGACAATGCAATTTTAAATTCATATTAGAAGAAGTGGAAGTTTTAAAATTGATATCTTTATATTTTACAGTAGATTTCAGAAAAAAATATTTAATAATATCCTTTCTACATTTATCAAGCCCACCACTCAAGTAGTCCATAGAGTTCATAATATGTAAACTAAAGTTGGTAGAAGGATTGTTCATAGGAGTTTGTTGAGAAGCATATTTAAGATTTTCATTAGAAGTCAGATCATGTACCAAAGATCCAATTTTAGCATTTAAAGTGTCAAAGAAAGTTTATATTTTCTTCATATGTGTATTAAAAGAATTTTGAAAATCAATAATAGTTATATTTTGGCATTGCAATTGATTTTCAAGAGCATTAATTTCATCAATTTTTAAAGTGATTTGATGTATAATATTTTTAAATATAAAAAACATGACTAATTTAAAATCTATTTAAACAAAATAAAATGTACTTAAAACTATCAATCAATAATTAATAATAAAAATATCAAAAAATGATTTAACATAACTAAATTAAAAAGATAATACTAAGAAAAATATGTAATAACAACTAAATTATTAAAATAATTCTAATTAAATATGAGTTTTAAATATGATTTAATCCTTTATAAAAATAAATAATTAAATTTTTAAAATGAATTAATACATAATGGAAAAAATGCATTAAAAGCCAAACCAGAAAATTACCAAAAGAAAGCTTCTTTATTTTTAAAAAAATGACTTTGTTTCTACTGAATTTATAAAAATCCATAATCATGCATCTAAGAAAAAGACAAAACACAAAACACAACCTTTTTTAAAAAAGGAAATGAATTTTTTTAACCATACATGTCTTTGATTTGAAAGAAGGATTATATAAAAAATAAAGTGATTATCATCAAAGCAAAGGAATATGATTTCTTGTAAAGAACCATTACGTAATATTACGGAATTATGTGTTTTTTAAATTAATTGATTAATTAATCAATTTAAAGTTTATATATAAAACCAATGCATTATCAAGTGCTTATTAATGAATATTTAAACTAAATACTTGTTTATAATGACATAAAAAGAACTAAGACAAAAATAAAAGGTGTTACGACCTTGGATAAGAAATAAATAAAATAAATATAAAGGAAGGCAATTAAATCACAAATTATTATATGTCTACAAAAAAATAGTAATGCAAATAAATAATAAGGTGAGTGTTAAGACACAGCTGATTGGATGAAACATACAGAAAATAAAAATAAAAATGCTTTGATAACAAGGAAATTAGTTGAAGTTAGGGCACAACATCACAAATAAAAGATACATTTACAATAAGAAACAAAATCACATGAAAGTCTTAACAAATAGTAATAAATCCTCACTCAATCATTATTTAAATTGCAAACTATAACTGAGTGAAACTGGGGAAAAGGATAAAACAAAATGAATACTTTTGAAGCAATTCAACTAGCAAAAGAGCGTTAAAGGATTAAAAAAATAGTTCAAGGAGAAATCAAAGAGATTTCCTTTATATAAGAAATTTTAAGCTTTAACCCAGTAAAATGAAGCCATCGAGATGTGTAACTCAAAATAAAACCAAAACAAAAATTGAGAGAAAAATAACACCAAGAAAACAACTGTTACTAAGAACAGTTAAGATACAACAGTTGAAAGATCAAAATAAATATTATCAAATTTATGTAACACCAAAAGAATCCTTGAGTGGGTGATAAACTATCCAAAGGAATAAGGCACCACAGTTTTTTTTTTTAAAGATTAAAATGTAAACAAATACCAAGCTAAAATATGAAGAACCATTCAGTTTATAAAGATGCCAAAAAAAACTATCAAAGTTAATGCATATAAGAAAAAAAAGTAAAATTAAAAATAGAATGTTGGAAGACCAAAAAAAATTTTCTTTTACACATCTAAATCTAAAAGATTCTCAAGAATCAATGTTAGAAACCCATAGCTCTAGAATACTATATTAGATTAGTTGTCAAGATCACATAATAATATTGAAAGAATACAAAATGAATTAATATAACCTTGAAAGAGAATCAAACCACATGATTGAGATGAGATTTGACAAGTGGGGAAACCATCAAATGATGAAAAATCCCACAATATATTAAAAGTCTTGCAAACAATTGAACTTCAAGTACAATAGTAAATAAAATTCAAGATAAAAATATAAAAGTGGCCTCAAGTCAAAATAGGCATCAGAAGATTACAAGAGAGAGATTATTTTAGAATGAAAAGATTAAAAGAGAGGAGGAGAAGGCTCTTTAAATAAATAAATAGGAAAGATGAGGGAGTTACAAGAATCTCATCGTCACCTTACAAGGCCTCCTTAATGTGTGCCAAATATTTTATTCCCAATAAAGTAGAGGGAAGTGTGTGACATGTGAGGCAAGGAGTTACTTGTTTAAGTAACTACCAAATCCTATAAGTAAACAAGAGATTGGATAGACACATAATAAATTTAGGATAAAATGTATTTTTAATTATAATAAATGTAAACCTAAAAAACACTTATGATATACCTAAATAGCCTAAATAGAACCCAAATAAGATTAATCTCAAATAGGCCCTTGACTGGCATTCAGTCACAAATGAGGTAGAGTGTTTAACTCATCATCAGTTTGTTGATGACACTTTCCTCTTTGTTGAGGCCTCAATAAGAAATATAGGACCTTTAAGAGGTTTCTAGAGTCATACTCTTTATCTTATAGACAAATTGTAAATGATAATCAATTTTTAATATTTTTTTCTATACCTTATCTCAAGTTCAAATTGGCATTGCAAGGCAATTAGGATTTAGAATCAACAAGCTTCTAGGGAAATACCTTGGGGTTCTTATTTTTGACAGAGTGGATAAAGCATTATTCTCGGATAGTCTAATCTCTTCTTCCAAATCTAAGTTAAGCTTATAGAAAGGCAAGTGGATCTCACTAGTTGGATGGGTGTCTTTGATCAAATTTATTCTCAATGTGTTTCCCATATAGCTTTTGTTAGTTTTGAGTACCCCTAAAATGTCCTATCCTCCCTTAATAAAATCATGAAAAAAATAATTTGGTGGGGTTATGAAGACAAATGGAGGGTCCCATTGCTGAAATGGTACAAATTTTTATTTTCTCATAGAGTATTTGTAACCTCAATTTCCAAAACTAGGCTCTAGGTGTCAAATTGGTATGGAAAATGTATGCTCGACCGAAGGTCATTTAGATTCAAATTATCAATAATAAATATCTGGGATGATTAGATACTAAAATCATAATTGAGTATATGAACACTCTGCAAGGCTCTCAAGTGTAATTTCTTGCTTCTTTGTCATCCACTAATTTTCAATCAGGTCTCCTAGGAGACTCACAATGGAGTTCTTATGAGCTTTTAGTACTATTCTTGGAATGTCCATAAGCCATTGCAAGATGTGTGATATTTTTTGGAGGCCAAAAAAAAATTATCCATTGTCTAAGGGTGAAGAATTGTGGATTACTTGGAACTATACTCTCAAGATGAATTTAGAAGTTAGAAATAGAAAATTCTTTACTCTTTTATTATTTTAGAAGCTCAAAAATTGCTCCTTTTCATCATGTTAGCTAAATAGAGAGTTTACATTAACCTTGAGGAAGATAAATTGATGTGGATAGGTTCAAAATATGGTGAATATGTGGTGAATTTGGGATACAAAATGGGTAATTTTTTGGTTCATTATTGGGAATGGTTTAATCCTTTGCATTAGTTCAAAGGGGGTTTAGCAAAGGCAAGGAATTTCACTTGGTTAGTGGGACAAAACTAGATCTTCACTCAGGATCAACTAAGAAGAAGGGGTTTTGAAGGTCCTTCCAAATGTGTTATTTGTTGTAATAATGAAGAGACTATTGATCATCTTATTTTCAATTTCCCCTTCGATTCTAAATGTTGGAATTGGCTATGACAAAATGAATTAATCTTTGGCTTGAATTCCTTCTCTCTTCCAAGCTCTCTTTTCTTAGTTCTTGGGTTCTTTGAGTGGATTCTCTTGCTAACATTTGGAAATTTGATCCATCCATTCATATATGAACTATTTAAAAAGAAATAAACTATAAGATATTTAAAGGTAAAGTAGGTATGTCTGTGACATCATCTCTCTTTTATAAATTTCTATCTATGAAGTTGATTCTACTCATGCTCGTAGAGTATCTACATCTTTCTCCACATGTGATTTGGCTATTCATCCAAAATGGATGCTTCTAAAAATTCCCCCTATTAATTGGGTAAGATTAGATTGAGTTTCTAAAAGACAAGTACCTAACCCTATTTGGTTTACTCTTCCTATTGGTTATTTCAAACTAATCTTTGATGGTACTTCTAGAGGAAATATAGGTGCTTTGGGTGTTAACTGCATTATTCATAATTTTTCTTAATCATTGATTAATGTGGCTTATATGAAGATTATAGATGGTTCTAATAATTAAGCTAAATGCCAAGCCCTTGTCCTTAGGTTTACAATCACATCCCAGTGTGGAATTGATCACCTTGTCATTTAAGGTGATTCCATGATGGTAATTTATGTTCTTCAGTCTCATTCCTCTATAGCTTGGAATATTAGGTATATTATGGGTAGAGATTAGTAGTTATTGCAACTCTTTTACTTTTGGTCTATGGGTCACTATTTTCATGAAACCAACTCTAGTGCCTATTTTCTCATAAATTTTTATATCTCTCAACTTGATGAGCTCCATGTGGACAATATCATTGATTTTTGTTTGGGTTGGTCAAGATGTCCACCTCTTGACCCTTTTTTTTTCATTATGTTGATGCCATTTGGGGTTTCTCATGTTTGATCAGTGTGGGAGGTGTGTATTGATTTTTGCATTCATTGGCAGTTATTCCCATATTTTATTCATAATGAGATGTGATTTTTTAGCACATGTGTTTTGTGTTGTGCTTCTACCATTTATCTCTTCTCTCTTTGTCAGCTTCCTCACTTTATTTGTCATTTTTATGAAGTAATATGGAAGTGTGTGTGAAGTGCATGATCTCTAGTTTTTTATATGTCTTAAGATTGGAAGGATGCCATGTTTTTTTCTCACAATTCACCTTTACTTATGTTGGAAACATCCAAAAGGGAAATGGCATTTTGTGTCTTGATGTCCTCTACTTAACTCACCAATATTTTTTGGATGTATACAGAGTTGATTTTGGAAGCCATTCAAACTAATTTGTAGGTTGATTTTATTCATTTGGATGAATGTCTCTAAATTTATTCAATGGTGGTTTCTTTCTTTGCCAATTATTTTTGGTGATTGTAAATGATAAGCTTTTGGTTCATTGAGTAGTGTTTGACTTTATTTTCTCATAATGTTAGGTTGGTTTAAACTAAGATCTAAAGAGGGTTGTATCATTGGATCTTCTCTCGCTACCTTTCCCACATCATGAGTGTAGGGGATTTATCCCTCTTTAGGTTTTACACTCCTTGGAATCTAGATTCATGGAAGTGGTAAATTATGTGAACGGTTTTATTTCCTGTACAAGTGAGTGCAAATATTTGTAGCAAAGAATTTTTCTTCCTCTAGACCTAGTCACCCTCAATACCCCCATTCTAGTTATGCCTTCCCTATAGTCACATCTTTGTGATCCTTAGGTGGTAAAGGTAGCTCATTTTATTGTGTGAATGAGTCTCTTCACTTGTAAAAGTACCCACAAGAAAGGTGAAGGTGGTGATTCTTACAAGGCTAGAGCTCTTCATACCATGTGTTTAAAATAAGTGGTTATTCATCTTGGCAAGGGTCATGGAAGGATTCAAGGCCATGGATAGGATCCTGGTCTCATTTTTTATGACAATGATTATTTGGATAATGTTTTTGTAGGGCCTGCCCCTCTCAAAATAAAATGATGTATTGTTTCTCCTTCTTATTGCATGGATTCGAGATATGGACCTATGGATTCCCCTTCAATGGCATTTCTTAATGGTCATGAGTATTCCTACCTTTCCTTGGTCAATATGATTGATGTCAATGTGGAGGAAGATGCAAAAGAGATTTCTAGTTTAGTAGATGTTCACCCTCATATGTTTTTCCTCTCCCCTTGCACTTAAGGGCTATATGGTAGGTTTTCCTATCTCCTGGATATTAGGTCAATTGAGAGTTCTATTAGTTTTTGGTATTTTTTATCTTCTTAGTAGTAGCTTTATATTCTTTGTTGTTTATTTTGGTTTTGTTGAAAATTTTTGCTTGGTTTGCATATCGTGTATTTTATCTAATAGGCACAATTTATGTATTCTTATTTCATGCTTTCATGAACGGGTCAGGGACCATAAACCCCTAGCATTTATAAAAAAAAGTTAGCTTAAGATTTAAGATTAATACATTTTTACCCAAAATAATATGCAATATCATTAAAAAAAGTGTTATTATTAAAAAATTACACAAAGGCATACATATTCAATTAGAATAATGTAAGAAATAACTATATCCTATGTTAGTTATTACTTGGCAAGTTGAAAGCATGATAGCGAGGTTTGATTTTGAGAAAAGTTGAATAATAACCAAAATTATAATAATACTATAAAATAGAGATTTAAATTCTTTCCAATTCCATGTTATAATAAAAATTTATTGTTAAAACTATGGATTTCTCAAAATATTTTGTACATAGTTCTAGTTTTTAAAAAAACATTACCAAATAATCAAAATTGCCTATGTATTATAACATGTTATTCTTGATCAAAAAATTTAAAATGAATTTTTATTAACACTAAATATGTGTAATTCTATTTTCACCTACCATGATAAAGTAATCCACAATTCCATACTCTCACACTGAATCATCTTCCTCATCCCTAACTATGTAAATATGATAAGAATATAATTACTATGATCAAGGAATCCAAGAAGGGTGGTTATATCATATGTTAGTTTCACAATGAAATAAATCAAAATGAAAACAAACACACTAACATGCATAACACTATCTTGCCTAGATCAAAGGGGGGAGAATAGTGAAGAAAACCAATTGACAAATCACAACTATAAATGGAAAGAACTTACACAATTCCTTACCAATTCCTTGAATGCTCCAAAATATCTCTTCATTGGCTTTCTTGGCTTGTGGTCAAGCAGTATTTGGCAAATGGAGTTGTGAGGGTTCTTCTCTCCTTGGCACCATTATTGTTTGGCTCATGCTTGCTTGATGTAACTTCATGGCTTGGCTTGGAATTTTGGCATTATAACTCTATAGCTTTGAATCATGCACCAAATCCTACATTATAACATTATTATGTTTTTAGCAAAGGGGATTGGAATGGGTTCAAACCTCACTTTAGTTTATTAATTAACCCCAGTAGAGTTAAAAGGTATCCAAACTTCATGATTAGCATGGAATAGGCATGGGTGAGATATTTTGGATTTTGGACAACTCATAAAAGGTAATTATGAATTCCTAGGATATTTTTTGATTTTTGAATTCCCTTTTTGATAATTCATTTAATTGTTCATGGATAAATTTAATTAGGCATTTGATTAGGTTTTGCATGTTAATTAATCTTGTCTAAGGATTTTAGTATTTTTCAATATTTGAATTAATGTTATAGGTGCATTTACTCTTTTTAATGGATTAATAGGCCAAATTATATGTTATGAAGCTAAATTTAAATCATTTAGTGATTCTTAGGCTAGATTTTGCAAAGGTTGGTAAGAATCGGTCTAAAGTCCAGTATAAAGCCATTGGTGGCCAATTTTAGATGTCTATAGTTTGCCTCTATTTGGGAAGATATTGCAAACCATAAGCATAGTAACGTCTTTTCAAATAATGATAAAAAGGCTTGTATGCCAAAAAGAAGATGATGGTTGAAGAAAAAGCTCCAAAGAATGTTTGGGAAGCCTATAATGATTCCTTGAATGCTCCAAAAGATCTCTTTGTTTTCTTTCTTGGTTTATGCTCAAGAAGTCTTTGGAAAATGGATTTGTGTGGATCCTTATCTCCTTGGCACCATTGTTGTTTGGCTCATGCTTGATTGATGCAACTTCATGGCTTAGCTTGGAATTTTGGAAATATAACTCTATAGTTTTGAATCATGTACCAAATCCTACATTATAACATTACTATGTCCAATCTTTCCAAATGAAGAGGTGAATGCTTGTATTTGTAGGTTTTAGAAAGGGGGCTTAAAATGGGTTCAAACCTCACCTTAGTTCATTAATTAACCCTAGCAGAGTTAAAAGGTTTATAAACCTCATGATTAGAAAGGAATAGGCATGGGTGAGATATTTTAGATTTTGGATAACTCAAAAAAGGTAATTATTAATTTCTAGGATATTCTTGATTTTTGAATTTCCTTTTTGATAATTCAATTAATTACTAATGGATGGATTTAATTAGGCATTTGATTAAGTTTTGCATGTTAATTAATTATGTTTAGGGATTTTAGCATTTTACAATAGTTGAATTAATGTCATGGGTGCATTTTCTCTTTTTAATAGATTAATAGGCCAAATTGTATGTTATGAAACCAAATTTAAGACGTTTAGTGATTCTTAGGCTAGATTTTGCATGTGTTGGTAAGAATCAGTCTAAATTTTGATATGAAGCCATTGGTGGCCAACTCTAAATGTTTATAATTTGTCCCTATTTGGAAAGGTGTTGCAAGTTGTAAGCACAATAACATCTTTTCAAATAATGAGAAAAAGGCTTGTATGCCAAAAAGAAGATGATGGTTGAAAAAAAAGCTCTAAAGAATGTTTGGAAAGCCTATAATGATGCCCCCTTGAGGGATTGGTCATCATATGTTAGATGGATATTCCCTCAAAAATAAGTAAGAATAAAGGTGGAATTAACCCATGGGTGAGATTAATCCAATAGATAAAATTATTGCATGCATTGATTTAAAAGTACAAATTTGCCTAAAGGTTGTTATAATCAATAACAAATTTTACCACACTAATTTGCCTATAGGAAATTATAATCAATGGAAATAGCCTCTGCCCTAATTAGGGATGATGAGTCAAAAAATAATGATTTACCCATAGGTGGTTATAATCATTAAGATGACTAGGATTGAAAAAATGATGTTTGATTGTGCCCCAGTAGAGTAGATTATAAGCATAACTCGTGGATATAATGTATTGTACAAATTAAAGATGAGTGAGCAAAAACATAATGCGATGGTCTAATGAATGAAGAAGCCATAGATAACCAGGCACATGATGATGCACAAAGTGATGAAAGAGATGAAAATAAGAATAAGAATTGATCAATGGAAATGATTTGGTTATACTTGCCAATGCAGAGATATTCATACTTATTAGCATTGATACAACTATAATGGTTAATGTAGAGCAATATGATCCCTAGCATGTTGAACCATCATTTTCATAATACAAAACAAGTTGCATGACTATTCAAATTTTGGCCTGACCTGTTGCACATTAGTCAAATTTGGTTAATTGGATTGACACTAAAATAATGTTACAAATGTCATTGAAACCCAACATCTAAGTTGTGTTGGCTTAGTTTTATTTTAGACTTGAATTTTGATTTTGTCAATATTTCATTGACATAAACAAGTATTTTATTTGCATATCTCATGCCAACCCCAATGATTTATTTTGGTTATTTTTTGGTATTGATATAATTTTTACTTTCATTATGTAGAAATATTGTATCACTTGGCCATGATGAATTCCTATTTCATGGATTCATCCCAAAAAATCCTTGTCTCAATTATTGATATTCTTGTATTTCATCTAACCATGAAAGATGGAAAATTGAATGGATTTCCTAGTCCAAATGAAGTAGGAGTTGGGGTTTTGAGTAGTGTTGACCTTGAAGATGAAAAATAAAGAACCTTTTACAATGTGGATGAAACATAAGTTTTTGATTCATCCATTGTGCAATCTCCAACATTGCATTGGAACAAAATTTGTCTATTATGTCTTGCGCATATTTGAAGGCCTTGATTAAGAAATATGGTAGTGATAGAAACTAGTCCATCATGAAGATATCCTTATCTAGGGGGAACTTTTTTTTTTTTCATAAAAAAAAGGGAAGGAGTGATCCTATCCTTCCCACATGATATTATATGGGTTTCCCAAATTTATTATATACATCTATTTTGGGTTTTAGAGTTATATTTCAATATGTTTGGATAATTAATTTGTTGAAGTTGTCTTTGATGCTTGTATTCAATAAGTAAAATATTTGTATCTAATTTTATTTATGGAGGATATTGCATATATTAAAAATGAACTCCCACACTCTTCTCCCACTCTCCACCATACTAAGCTCAGATCAAACTTCTCAGTGAATGCAAAATAGCTGAATCCATTGACATAAAATAGGAAATCATCTACTCCTCTTCGCTCTAGTGAGCTCAAGAACTAGAATTCCACCCACTTGGGAGGTGATGTAGTTTAACACTAGAAAGGGACTACATAGAGCCTTAAAAAAAACCTAACGACATTATAGATGAAATCACAGCCTCCCCCAATGTACCTAGCTTTGACAGCTCCTAAATGAACTCTAAAGTTCCAATAGCTAATCTTCTAGAAGTCCTATCCTCAACCCTAGGGAAGGATGGGAATCACTTAGACACAAATTATAGGATATTCCATGTGAGCCAAAATATTAAAAATACCTCTTCCATTGACTATCAATACTCCCAAGAAGCAATTGAGCATTTTACTGAGCAAAGATAGGAAGAGATAATATTTGGGTCATCTCCAAGAAATAATGAGAAAAATTATTTTGCATAAATGTTTACATGCATACAACAAGCTCCACCTACACATAAGTCAAAGTAAATGTTGAAGCCTCTCAATCCATCTCATTCAAAACCCTCCACATATTTGAACAAGGAAGCTTTACAATCAGTCCTGGTCAATAGAAACTATTATTTGGGATGAAGAGTAATTTGTCAGTTTGACAGCCTTTGGCCAAACCTCCCAGATCTAAATGTATGGACCTCTGAGTAGTGGAATCTTATCCTTAAAGGTAAACTCTAATTGTATCCTTGTGAAAAAAAAATCTTTATATTTTTTTCATCTTTCTTCAGACAAACACATAATTATTGACACATATTAGAAATTAGGTAGGCAAAAAATACTTATAAAACCCTAATTTCCAAGCTTCAATCCACTCACTGAATATTTTAAAACCAAATCCATTTAGGTATGTTGACCCCATCTCCCCATAATTTTTGGTCTAAACCATATTTCAAAGTAGTAGGCAACTCATTGGGAAAATTCCAATAGACTGACATCACCACTTATATGTTCTCATGTAGCACTTTTACTATAATCTTGATAATTATTGATACTTATATTGATCTTATGACCTCTTTTGACCTCATTTCAAAAGATATTATGCAGAATCAACCCATGGACTATAAATGTCTTATTTTTAAGTGCCACAAGTGTTTTAACATTGGGAACCTGACCTTAGACTGTAGAATTTTCAACAAAAGAAAGTATGAACAAACTTGGTGGAAGAATTCCCCACCTGATCTTCTGACAGTGTTTGAACTTGATTATTATGAATCCTCAAACTCAAAAAATGAATCTAAGGAGGAAGAGGAACTCCAAACCTAAAGAATTGAACCCCTAACTTCTATAGATAGAATATTCATAGAGGCAAGAGTGTTGGAAGAAGCTAATGTTTCAATTTAAAATGTTACATTGATCAAAACAATTATTAAATAACTTATCTCTAGTGTGGTGACACTACAGATTGATACATCGGACTCAAGGGCAAAAATAATGGAGCACTCATAAGAAAAATGGAGCCTTTTAATAATATTGAAATATCTTTACCCTTATCCCTGGAGCATGAAGAATAAAATGGGGAGTGAAATTAAGTTCAAAAAATAAAAAAAGGGAAAAGAAATAATTCATATATCTTCCATTATGACCCTTCACTCAGGTGGTTCCTAATCGGTTCTATTGAGGATGAGCAGAGTCTCATAGAAGCTTGTTTTAAGGTTGGCAAAGAAACATGTTTGTTGTTTATCATTTTTTATTCATTATGAGCTGTTGGCATAGGTGTCCCATTTGATCTTTAAATTTTTACCTTTCTCTCCATTGTATTAGGTTACGAAATCTCCTAAAATCTATATATAACCTTATCACATAAAAAATGGAGGATATGACATCAAAATTATGAATTAAAAAATTCTTTTTGAACTCTAGAGTTCATCCTAATTAGATATTTATTCATATGAAGATCATGGTTGTTGATCTCTTGGCTATATCCTCCTACGATTGATTTAAGAAGTGTTCCATTTTCTCAAAATTTTAAATATTTTATGACCTCTATTTAGATTGTCGCTAAATAGTTAAACTTAAGTTGTTATCAACATATATAATATAAATTGACGTAAAACATATTATTTGTAATATGTTTTATTATCTCCTAACAATCATTCTTACTATATGGCTGACCACTTTTTCTTTCACATGTAGAGGTTGTTGTAGGTAGTATTTTTGATTTCTAGTGACCTATTTTAAACACTATTGATGTTTTTCTTTATCTGTGTTACTATGTTAGTTGCATCTCTCTAATTTTTAATCTTAGGATGCTTCAAATAGGGTATACAAGGTCCACATAGACATATCTATATTGGTCCCTTCATTGTTTATTATTGAACACCATCTTCTTCTATTATACCCTTGCCCCAACATTTTTTCATGTCGCATTTAAAATAAATAATATAAATATATTCAATTAATATTCCCTTATATTTTTTTACTATATCCCTCCATGCACATATTCTCATGTCATATTTAAAATAAAAATACAAATGTGTTTAATTAATGGTTTCATTCTTTCTTATAATACTCACTTTACCTTGTCTTAGTGACATGTAGGTTTTTTATTATGTCCTTTTTGGACATATTTATATATCACATTTAATACGATAAATATAAATATATTTAATTAATGGCCCCATCTCACAAACAATTGGACATATATTTTAATGTTTTGTCATATTTTAAAATTACATGTAAATGACCTTTTAACGTAGAAATGACGATGTGGATTTTTATGAAATTGAATCATTTTCAAACTCAAATTTTTACATTAAGAAAATATTCCAACAACTAAATATCAAATTTGATATGGCGAAGTGATGTTATATAAATTCGAGAGCCTAAAATTAGGGGGGGGGGGGGCAATTACCGGTCTGCTTCCCTTATTAACAAAACTAAATTTTTTAAATGCATGTCTTACTATCCAAAATAAATATTTATTGTTAAAAAAATTATGTTTTACTTATTTTTATAATTCTAAAATCCTCATTTATTTTAATTTCTTCAAATATAAAAATTTAGAAAAACCAATTTCCCATCAATATCAATAATAATTAATAAGATTTAGTTTTTGGGGACAATTTTTTTTTTATAATCTAAGGTTTAGAAAAACCTATTTCCCGTGAATATCAATAATAGGTTATAAGATTTAATTTTTAAAAAAAATAAATATTTAATACTTTAAAAAAAATGGATCACCAAAGCCCATATTTCATAAGTATAAATAAACTAACGAGATTTTTTTGTCTTAGCTATCAATATATACTAAAATATATAACATTTTAAAAAGATAATTGTAAGGTTGATATTTTAATTTTAAAAATTAAGGTCAATTGTTATATTATAATTTTAATATTTACTACTAATTATTTCACTTTCATTCTATCTAATAGTGGATGGGTAAGGAATACCAAAAAGCCAATACATTTTATGCAAGTTATTTATTTGAAAATACATATATTAACATTAATGTGTTTCATTTTCATATTGTAATTAAATATAAAATAGTAATATTGTCTAAATAAAAAAGAATAAAACATTACATATATAATTATTTTTTTATGTTACCTAATAATTTTATATACCAAATAATTTAAGAATAAAAAACATATTATAAAAATATACAAATGCAAAATATTAAATATAAATACATGTAATAATAAATACAAAATTAAATACATGTTACTTGGAAGCCGTCAGGTCGTCTCAAGTCAGGATTCAAATTCGAAGCCCACGAGTTCTGTCGGCTATGGTCGTCAGCATGGTAATATTTCCGGCTGTAATGGCAATGGTATTATTAGCAAACGTTGCTCTAGCAGATGACTATGAAAGTAGTGAAGAAGTTGGGTATGCTGTAGCCCATGACCACATGTGAATGGCAGTGCTTTCCAAAAAAAATATCAGGTAGCCATGGCCCATTTCCAAGTGCCAAGTAACCTTTGGTAATTGTCTTCCACAGTAATTTTGGTCAGTAATTTTCATATAAATATGATTTACACAGTAATTTTGATACGAGCAGAGCAATATGATTCCTGGCATGCTGAACCGTTATTTTCTTAAGACACAACAAGTTGCCTGACTATTCAAATTTTCGCCTTTCCTCATTCATCAAATTTGATTAATTGGCCTGACACTAAAATCATGTTGCAAATATCATTGAAACCTAACATCTATGTTTTGTTGGGTAAGTTTGATTTTAGAAATAAAGTTTCATTTTATCAGTTTTTCATCGACATAAACAAGTATTTTGTTTGCATATCTCATGTCAACCCCAATGATCTATTTTGGTTGTTTGTGGATATTAATATAGTTTTTATTTAAATTGGGTATAAATGTTGTAGCACCAGGCCATGATGAGATCCTATTTCATAGATTCATCTAAAAAATTCCTTGGCTGAATTACTGATATTCTTGTAGTTCATTTGGCCCTGGAAGATGGAAAATTGAAGAGATTTCCTAGTCCAAATGATGTAGGAGTTAGGGTTTTGAGCATTATTAACCTTGAAGATGGAAAATAAATAACCTTTTACAGTGTAGCTGAAGCATAAGTTTTTGTTTCATCCTATGTGCAATCTTCCAACATTGTGTTGTAACAAAATTTGGCTACATATATGCCTTCTGCAGATTCAAAGGCCTTGAACAAGAAATATGGTGGTGATGTAAACAAGTCCACCATGAATATTTCCTTATTTGAGGGGAGGATTTCTTCTTTTTCTGAAAAAAACTAGGGAAGGAATGCTCCAATCCTTCCCACATGAAATAATATGTGTTTCCCAAATTTATTTTATAAAAATATTTTATTTTTTAGAAGTATGCTTCAATATGGTGGATAATTAATTTGTTGAAGTTGTTTCTGATTCTTGTATTTTAAGATAAAATATTTGTATCTACTTTTATTTATGGAGGATATGACATTCAAAATGAGCTCCCACACTTCTCTTCCCACAATTCACTTGGATGAGCTTGAATCGAACACCTTGATGAATGTAGAACAATTAAATCCATTAATGGAAAATAGTAAATCATTTACTCCTATCCCTCTGGTGAGCATAAGACCTAGAATTCCACCCACTTGGGAGTTGGTGGAGTTGAAAACCAAAAAGGGACTATGCAGAGCCCTATAGAAAAATCTAATAGGATTGCCAATGAAATCATAGCCTCCCCCAATGGACCTATATTTGATAGCTCCCAAATGATCTTGTAAGTTCCAACAACCAATCAACTAATATTCATATCCTCTACCCTGGGGAAGGATGGGCATTAATTAGAGAAAAATTATAGGCTACTCCATGCGAGCCCATATATCAAAATTCCCTCTTTCATTGACTCTCCAGACTCCTAGGAAGCATCTGAGCATTTTAATGAGCAACGACTGGAGGAAATAATCTTTGGTTTAGCTCAGAGGAAGAATGAGCACAAAATTTTTATGGAAACGTTCACAAGTAGACAACAAGCTCCTACTACATATAAATTAAAGTAAACATTGAAGTCTCTGAACCCAGCTCCTTAAAACCCCTCCTTATATTTAGACAATGAAGCTTTACAATCAATCCTGGTCAACTGAAACTATTACTTGGGTAGAGGATTTATTTGTCAATTTAATAACCTTTGGCCAAACCTCCTAGATCTAAATGCATGGCTCTATGAGCTGTGCAAGCCTCTCCCTAAAGGTAAGCTCGAATTGCATCCCTATGCAAAATTTTTCTTTATAGTGTTTTTTTTATCTTACTTCATACAAAGTCTTGATTCTTGACAAATAGTGGAAATGGGGTAGGCAACAAGTACTTATGAAGCCCTAGTTTACAATCTTCAACCCAATCACTAAATATTTTTCAACTAGACCCATTTAGGTAAGCCTACCCCATCTCCCACTTCATTTTTGGTCTAAACCCTATTTTAAAGCAATAGGCAACTCATTGGGTAAATTCCAACAGACTGACATCACCACTTATATGTTCTCCTAAACCAATTTTACTAGAATCTTGATAGTTCTTGATACTTCCTCTGATATTTTGGCCTATTTTACCCTAATTGTAGAATATATTGTGTGGAATCAACCTTTTTACTATAAAGTTCTACTTTTTAGGTGTCACACATGTTTTAACACTGGGCACCGAACCTCAGAGTATACCAAATTTAACAAAAGAAAGCTCAAACCAACTAGTTTAAAGAATTCCTCACCTAATCTTTTGAAGTGTTTGGACATGATTATCATGAATCTTTAGACTCAGAAAGAGGAAGCTAAGGAGGAAGAGGAACTCTAGATTGCAAAAATTAAACCCCTGGCTTCTATAGTTAGAATATTCACGGAGGCAGGGACATCAAAAGAAGTTAAGGTTTAAATTTCAAATGTTACATTGAATATAATAATTATTGAACAACTTATCTCTAGTGAAGTAGCACCAGAGATTGATATATCTGACTCAAGGGTAAAACCAATGGAGCACTCATAAGAAAAATTTGAGCCTTTTAATATTATTGAAATCTATTTACACTTCTTCCTAGAGCATGCAAAATAAAATGGAAAGGGGAATGAAGTGCAAAGAAATAAGAAAAAAAGGTAAGTGCAAAAAAGTTAAGAAGGTAGAAGAAATAGTTTAAAATATTTCAGTATGATCCTTCACTTAAGTGGTTCTTAGTTGGTTCTACTGAGGATGAGAAGAAGTTTCATTGAGGCTTGTTGTAAGGTTGACTCAGAAGCCTATTTGTTCTTTGTTAGTTTTTATTTCTTGTGATCTGTTGGCATAGGTGTCCCATTTAATCTTTAATTTGTTATCTTTCTCTCCATTGTATTAGGTTACGAAACCTTCCAAAATCTTTATTTAACCCTATCAAATAAAAAATGGAGGATATGACATCATAAGATTGATTTAAAAGACTCTTTTGGAACTCTAGAGTTCAACATGATTAGATATTTATTCATCTGAAGATTAGGGTTGTTGATCTCTTGGATAGATCCACCTATGATTGATTTAGGAAGTGTTCCATTTTCTAAAAAAATTAAATATTTTGGGATCTCTCTTTAGATTTTTATAAAATAGTTAAATTTAAGTTATTATCATCATGTCTTATATAAATTGACCTGAAACATATTATTTGTAATATGCTTTAATGACTCCAAATAACTTTAATTGTTATATGGGTGACCACGTTTTCTTTCACATGTAGAAGTTGTTGTAGGTAGTATTTTTGATTTCCAATGGCCTATTTTAATCACTAGTGATGTTTTTTTCTTTTTATGCATTACTTTGTTATCTATGTCTCTCTACTTGTTAGTCTTAGGATGCTCCAAATATGGTATACAATCACATGAACATATTTATATTGGTCATTTCATTATTTATTAATGAACACCATCTTTATATATTATACCCTTACCCTAACATTTTTTCAAACCACATTTAAAACACATAATACAAATGTATTCAATTAATGGTCCCTTATATTTTCTTAATATGTTAGTCCATGCACATATTCTCATGTCATATTTAAAATAAAATAAAAATGTATTTAATTACCGGTCTCATTCTTTCTTATTATGGTCCCTTTACTTTGTATTAGTGATATGCAGGGTTTTTATTATATCTCCTTTAGACATATTTCTATATCAAATTTAAAACAATGAATGCAAATATATTTAATTAATGGCCCCATTCTCATAAACACTTAGACATATATATCTTAATACTTAGTTATAATTTAAAATGATATGTAAATAAACTTTCAATATATAAATGATGGTGTGGCTTCTTACAAATTTGAATTATTTCCGAACTTGCCTTTTTAGATTAAGAAGAATTCCAATAGTTGAATATCAAATTTGATACAACAAGGTGGCATTGCTTAGTGTGTTTTATTTTTTTTTCCAATTCTAAAATCTTCATTTATTTGAATTATAATTACTTCACATAAAACAAGTTTAGATAAAACCTATTTCCCATGAATATTAATAATAATTAATAAGATTTATTTTGGGAGGATAAAAAATAATATGATATTTTAAAGTGTAGAAAAGCCTATTTCCCATGAATATCGATAATAGTTTACAATATTTATTTATTTATTTTAAATTATTTAATATTTTTTTTAAATGTCATTTTAAAAGGATAATTGTAGAGTTGATATTTTAATTTTAAAAATTACAGTCAATTATTATATTATGATTATAATATTTATTATTCTTTTTTTCACTTTCATTGGGATGGATATATGAAATGCACGGGTAAGGAACACGAAAGAGCCAGTGTATTTTATGTAAGTTATTTAATTGAAAAATATATATATTAACATTTGTAAGTTTCATTTTCGTATTGTAATTAATATTATATATAAAATAATAATATCATTTAAGTAAAAAAAGAATCCAACATTATATGTATAATTAATTTTTTTATATCATCTAATAATTTTATATATTGAATAATTAAAGAATGAAAAATATATTATAGAGTATGTAAACATTAAATATTAATTATAATTATATATAATATTAGATGCAGAATTGAATATTTTATGAATTATTAATATCTATTCACCACTTTTTTTTCTTTTTTGTGTGTGTGTGTGTGTGTGTGTGTGTGTGTGTGTGTGTGTGTAACTTTCTAATTAAAAATTAAATCATTGTATAAGAAAATTAATATATTGAAAATATTACATATTATAAAATACTCATAAAAAATTTCATACAAAAAAAATATCTACCATTTAACCGATATAATTTCTATTTAATTTTAAGGAATGAAATATCTACCATTCAATTGATATATTTTTCATTTAACTTTAAATGAAATATCTACCATTCAATTAGTATATTTTCCATTTAAAGATGAGTTGTATAAAAACATTAGTATATTTGACATGATCATGTAATATTTAACAAATGAATTATCAACCATTCATTTGGTATATTTCTAGAAACTTAGAAAAGTAAGCCCTTGATCATGTTATTTACTCTCTTTATTAAGAATTTAGCGTGATTATCCAATATTCAAAGAATAGAATATCAACCAGTAGATATGTATCTTATCTTCTTTTAATGGATATTCAACGAATGGAATTTGGCGTGATCATGTGATCATTTAATATGTCTTCCATTCGAAAGTAAAAGACAAAGAAAAATGAGCCATTAACCAACAAATTGACAGAAAAGACAACTATTTCCACAACTTTAACATGATCATGTTACCAACTTTTCATTGACCATATCACCTACTCTCCTTAATAAGAATTTGACTTGATCATCCAATATTCAAAAAAATGAAATATCAACCAATGGATATGTCTCTTATCTTCTTCTAATAGATATTCAACAAATGGAATTTGGCGTGATCATGTGATCATTTGGTATGTCTTCCATTCGAAGATATGAGACAGAAAAGTGAGCTATTGATCAACGAATTGACAGGAAAGGCAACCATTTCCACAACAAAAACTTCATCTAAATCTTTTGAGAAGGTCGATAAAATAGAACACGTCAGGTCGTGTGAACTTAGGATTCAAATTAGAAGCTCACGAGCTCCGTCGGCTATGGCGGTCAACAAGGTATTATTTCGGGCTGTAATGGCAATGGTATTATTAGCAAACGTTGCAGATGACTGTGAAATTAGTGATGAAGTTGGGCATGGCTGCAGCCCATGGCCATATGTGAATGGCAGTGCTTTCCGGAAAAATCTGGATGCTCTTTTGGCAACTCTTGTGTCAAAACTCGCTAATTCCAAATTCGCTATTTCTGAGAGCAACATTTACAAGACGGATCCCGTGTATGGCCTCGTTCAGTGTAGGAACTACTTAACAACCGACCAGTGCTTAGACTGCTTCACCCTAGCCAAGAGCAAAATTAAAAGATACTGTACTGGAAAAGATGGAGCAAAAATTCATCTGGATGGCTGTTCCTTTCGCTATGAAAATCAAAGTATCTCTAGTCGTGAGGCGGTGGACCCTGGATCTGTAATTTTATGTGCTTCAGCAAATGATAGTCAACCGTAAGAGTTCAGTCAGTCAGCGCGGAGACTATTAGATCAGCTCATGATTGATGCCCCTGAAACAAATGGCTATGCAGCTCGCTCCATTGCTACTGGCACTGGTTCTATATATGCTCTTGCTCACTGTTTGCAATTTCTCGACAATACAACTTGTAAAGTATGCTTAAACGACGCTTGCACAAATCTGGAACAGTACTATCTTCCCGAAAACGAAGGGCGTAGCGCGCCGGCTGGTTGTTTTGTGCGCTACGCAAATTACTCCTTTTTCAAAGACAATATATTATAGATCTTTATTAATGCAAATTTCTTTATTTAAGTATTCTGTTTTTGGAAACGATTCAATGTATTATGTCAGGTATTAAATATATTTTGGTTTTTTACAGCAAATTTGTCTACGCCCTCCAGCCAACAGCAACGTAAGAAACTTCCTATATTGATAGGAAGCGTCGGACGAGCAGCCGTGATCGCAGCCGTCTTTGTTGTTATTGTTTTAAAGAGGTTTCGTGTACGCGTTGAACTTGGGCAGAGCGATGCTAACAGAGGTACTGTTATAATCCCAATAATTTCTTGTAATGTCGGAGTTGTTGTTTCAATAGAAATAATGGAATCATAATGTTTTATACAGATGAGAATTTCGCTGCGATACACACATTAGAACAAGTGTATTTTGATTACGAAGCTCTCAGATACGCCACCGGAAATTTCGACTGTGGGAATTTGCTTGGAAGAGGAGGATTCGGGGAAGTTTAGAAGGTAAAATATTAATATTGGTTTAAGGTTTAGTTTTTGCAGCGTTGATTGATAATGAGTATATACGTTTCTGTTGATAACTGATGTTGGTCTTTCAGTTCCACGATAACTGTCATGTTGTGTATGATCCACAGATTTAATTTGTTAGGTTCCTTTTTGTACGCTATGCTGCATGTTGGCTCTTGTCCCATGCTTATTTCTTTAATTAGAGTTAGAGCAGATTTAGACAGTTTAAGTTTCTGTTAGCAAAAAAATATTCATCGCTGCCTGTCATCTAGCACAGATAATAATGTATGTCAAATGCATGGTTAGACTTTTAGTTTCTTTCAATCTATTTTTAATTACAGCGAACCATATAATAACAGTGTAGATCTTCTTTTATATATGCAATAATAAAGATATAGTAGTGCAGCCTGCAAAATACAGAATTGTGAATGTGCTATGGTTTTTTCTGAGTTAATTGTTTTTATTCTTTCTGCTGTTATGATTATTTGAATTCAATCAGCTGGTTAAGGGGATAGTGTTGTTTCAAAATCTATATTCGGTATCAGATCAGGTATTTTCTTTTAGGTTAAAGATTTAGTGGTTGGAATTTCACCAAAGGTTGAGCATGTTGAATTCTAATTCCTTGCTCATTCCAGAATTTGATGGAAATGAGTATGATTATTGATGTATCAAAATGATGACTTTTTTTATAGGAAAAGATTTGTGAGAGATTTTTGAATCAAGGTATGTAGATCCAATTGATTGGAATGCCCTCAAAGCCAATGATAAAACAACTAAGAAGGAGGCTAAGAAGAAGAATGCTCAAGCCTTATTTCATATTCAAATAGCTCTAGATAAGAGCCTATTTCAAAGAATTGTAGGAGCAAAGATAGATTAAAATGTCTAGAAGACTCTAAAAAAAGCTTACCAAGGTTATGATTAAGTCAAAGTTGTCAAGTTACAAACATTGAAGAAAGAATTCGATAATTTGAAGATGTAAGACGCTGAAAGTGTGAGTATCTATTGTGTTAGAGTAAAAGATGTGGTCAATAAAATGGCTTACTTGGTGAAATTGTTAACAATAATGTTGTGATCAAAAAGGAGTTGAGGACTCTCACACCAAGGTAGAACCATGTTGTCATAATCATAGAAGAAAGCAAGAATTTGTCTACCCTTCAATTTGATCACCTATTTAGATCTTTGATGTCTCATGAAGAAAGATTGAGAGATTCATTTGGAGACATTGATGAGAAAGTTTTTTCCTCCAATGTACAAATCACAAATAATAAAGATTACAACAATAGCACCAAATTAATCAAGGCCAAATTAATCAAGGCCAAGGTGGTTCACGAGGAAGAGGTGGTTCCAGACGAAGAGGTAGAGGTCGATTTGATAAAAGGAATGTCCAATGTTACCATTGTAACAGGTATGATCACTTTGAAAGGGATTATAGATTAAAAGAAGGTAAAAGTGTTCATTATGCTGAAGAAGGTGATGAGAACCCTCCAGATCATTTATTTTTATCTTATGCCAAAGCTGAAAATAATAGTAAAGATGTTTGGTATTTAGATTTTGGATGTTCTAACCATATGTTAGGAAATGACAAGTTGTTTTCAACAATGGATGAAAGTTTCAAATCCAAGATCTATCTTGGTGATGACAAATCATTGGAGGTTACTGCAAAAGAAACTATGGAAGTCCATACAAAAGAAAGTATGAAGAGTGTTAAAGACATTTATTACACTCTACAGTTAAAACATAATTCATTGAGTGTTCGACAATTGTGAGAGAATAATTATAAACTTGTATTTTAAAATCAACAATGTATAATTTATGATAAGAATCAGGGCAATAGAATGGTTACAGTTGTGCCTATGATAAAGAATATGATGTTTTCATTGAAGTTTGGTGAACATAACATCAGTCTTATCAATATGGCATATGAAGATACAAATTGGTTGTGGCATCTCAGGTATGTGCATTTAAATTTTCATAGTTTGAAGATTCTAACATCAAATGCATTAGTTTCCATTTTGCCTAAGGTTGAAGAGAAAAAGGAAATTTGTGAAGGTTGTGCTAAAGGAAAGCATGCAAGGGAGAAATTTTCAAAGGGCAATGAATGGACGGCCCATCATCCACTTCAACTTATTCACTCATATATTTGTGGTCCTATGCAAACAAAGAGTTTGGGTAAGTTATCATATTTTATCACTTTTACTAATGATTACTCATGAAAGTGTTGGGCTTATTTTTGGAAAACCAAGGGTGAAGCCCTTAATACATTCAAGAGGTTTAAAGCCCTTGTGAAAAATGAAAAATGGTGAAAAATCAAATGCTTAAGAAGTGATCATGGAGGATAATTTTGTTAAAAATTCTTTCAAGGTTATTGTGATATACATGGCATCAAAAGGCAACTCACCACTGCTTACACACCTCAACAAAATGGTGTAGCTAAAAGGAATAATTGTATAGTGGTGACGATGGTATGAAGTATGCTATAAACAAAGGGATTAAGCACTTCCTTTTGGGGAGATGTAGTTTCTATAGTAGTATATATTCTTAATCAGAGTCCCACTAGTGCACTTGACATAATGACTTTGTATGAAGATTGGTATGACAAAAATCCTAATGTTAATCATTTCAAAGTTTTTAGTTGTTTAGCCTATGTTCATGTTCTTGATCAAAAGAGATGAAATTTAGATCTCAAAAGTGAGTCATGTATTTTTGTTGGATATAGTGAGGAAAGTAAAGCTTACAGGTTATATAATCCTTTCATTAATAGTCTTATTGTGTCAAGAGATATATTTTTGATGAAGGGGGAGTTTATGGTCATCAAAAAGGCCATATGGAGAAATCAAAATATATTTTAAATGATGTTATTATAGATGATATTGATCATGAGTAGCCCATTAATATTTTTGTTCCAATAAAAAAGGTAAGACTTTTTTATGAGTCAATTTGAATCACCTCGAGAAACTACTAAAGAATGTTTCCAATCATTTTCTTATAACATTGATTCATCTAAGCCTCCCCAACCTTAAAAGGGAGCATCCAATTCAATCAATTTTAACCCAACACACCCTCCCTTAAGTCTAGAAGAATTTAAGAATAAATTGCCACCCTCTAAACCCATTAACTTTGATCCTTCCACCAAGTAGCCCCTCATCTAGTTGTTCAATTCCAAGTACAAGTCTAGATTCAAGTCTTAGTTCTACAAGGAAGGTAAGAAGATTAAGTGACATCTATCAAATGAGTACAAATCAAGCACATGAAGAAAATCCAAGAGGTGAGACAGTGAATTTTGCTTTACTTACCAAGGCTGATTTTAAACCATCATGTTTTGAAGATGCATGTACTAATGAGGTTTGGATGCAAGCAATGCAAGAAGAGAGGATTCTATTCACATGAATGATACTTGGGAGCTTACAAAGCTTCCACATGACAATAAGAAGATTGGAAACAAATGGGTCTACAAGACTAAGTATAATAGTGATGGAAGTGTTGAAAGGCATAAGGCAAGATTAGTTACTAAAGGCTTCACACAGAAGTATGGCATTAATTATGAAAAGACATTTGCACCAGTAGCAAGACAAGAGACAATTAGAATGTTGATTGCATTAGCAACTCAAAAAAATTGGAACATCCATCATATGGACGTGAAAAGTGCCTTCTTGAATGGGTACTTAGAAGAGGAAGTATATGTCAAGAATCCATAAGGTTTTGAAGTGCAAGGAAAAGAAAATCATGTCTAAAAATTGAATAAGGCTTTGTATGGCCTCAAGCAAGCATCAAGAGTGTGGTATGCTAAGATTGATGGATATTTTCAGGACAATGACATTCAAAGAAGTAAGAGTGAACCTACCCTTTACTACCAACAAGAAGGTAATGGTATTCTTATTGTAAGTGTGTATGTTGATGACTTGTTGTATATGGGTAGCATTTCTAAGATGAAGAATGAATTCAAAGTTTCTATGATGAATGAATTTGAGATGAAAGATTTAGGTCTCATGAAATATTTTTTAGGAAACGAAGGTTTATCAAAGTGAGAATGAAATTGTCATTTGTCAAACAAAGTATGCCAAAGATATGTTGAATAAATTTAATATAGTTTATTATAAACCAATCTCCCCTCCAGTTGCTCATTAAGTTGTGTTGTGTAGAGATGATGATGCTGAAATAGTTGATGAGACAACTTATAGGAGCATTATTGGAAGCTTGATGTTTTTAACTCACACAAGACCTGATATTGCTTATTATGTTTCACTTGTTTCAAGGTACATGATAGAGCCATCTAAAATACATATGAAGACAGCCAAGAGAATTTTGAGGTCTGTGAGAGGCACTCTAGATTTTGGTATTCATTACTACACTTCTAAAAGGTTCAATCTTGTTCGTTTTAATGATTCTGATTGGGGAGGTAGTTTGGATGATTGAAACTCTATATCTAGTAATTGTTTTTCTTTTGGCTCTGGTTTGGTTACTTGGAGCTCAAAAAAACAAAGTATAGTTGCCCTTTCTTCTACAAAAGCAAAGTATGTTGTAGTCACCTAAATAGGTACACAAGCATTATGACTTAGAAAATTTCTTGAAGAAATTGGAGAGATACAAATCAAGCCCATTGTGATTTTTTTGCGATAACATTAGTGTCATCAAATTGGCCAAGAATCTAGTGCATCACAACAGCACAAAACATTTTAATTTAAAGCATCATTTTATCTGAGATTTAGTGCAGAAGAAGGCAGTGGAATGGAAATACATCAGCACTAAATAACAATTAACAAATATCTTCACTAAGGCAGTTGCAAAGGATCAGTTTTTGATACTCAGAGATCAGAGTGTGAGCCCTCTCAACATCAAGAGCGAGTATGTTTATAACTGATGTTGGTCTTTCAGTTCCACGATAACTATCATGTTGTGTATCATGCACAGATTTAATTTGTTAGGTTCCTTTTTGTATGCCATGTTGCATGCTGGCTCTTGTCCCATCCTTATTTTCTTTATTTAGAGTTGGAACAGATTTAGACAATTAGTTTAGACAGTTTAAGTTTCAGTTAGCAAATTTTGTTTTCATCGTTGAACTCCCTGTCATCTAACACAGAGAATAATGCATGTCAAATACATGATTAGACTTTTAGTTTCTTTCAGTCTATTTTTAGTTACAGCGAACTATGTAATAATGTAGATCTTCTTTTATATATCCATTAATAAAGATACAGTCGTGCAGCATGCAAAATATAGAATTGTGATTATGATCTGCCATTTTTCTAAGTTAATTGTTTTTATTATTTCTGCTGTTATGATTATTTGAATTCAATCAGCTGGTTAAGGGGATAGGGCTGTTTCAGAATCTATAGTTTCATCAGCAGGGGACACTTGTCGACGGGAAAAATATTGCCGTGAAAAAGCTGAGAAGAACGCAATCGACTCAAGCGATGGATGAGTATGTAAAGGAAGTGGAGCTCATCATCTGCGTCCGTCACCGGAATCTGGTTCGTTTGCTGGGATGTTGCAGGCACGGCCAGGAAGGCTTGCTTGTTTACGAATTCATGTCAAACAACAGCCTTGTTAAGCATCTCTTCGGTGGGTCTCGCTTTCATTTCTCCTCAGAAATGGAAGCGATTAACAATCTTTATGTGCCTAAGTTAGTCTTGGCTTTCAGGAAATTCTGCGAAGCACCTGGACTGCGATGCCCGTTTCAACATAATATTGGGCACAGCTCGTGGTCTTGCATATCTACACGAGGAATCCAGCGTTCGAATTGTACATAGAGATATCAAAGCTGGAAATATACTTCTCGACGACAAATTTCAGCCTAGAATATCAGATTTTGGTTAGGCTAAATTCTTTCCTGAAGGGGAAATGCGTGTTTCTACTGGATTCGGAGGAACAATGTAACATAAATTCACTATCATCCTAGTAACATAAATAAACAAAAATAATGGTTGTGCTTATCTGAGGAATTTCAACATCTTTTAAGGACAAAATTTTCTAAACTATGGAAGAACAAAAATTTTATGTGCTAGATTGTGATTGTAAATATATGCATACCCATAATGGAAAATAGACAAAATCCCCAAAAAATTAAAAACCCTGAACTCTAAGGGACTATATGAAGAACAAAAACTAAAACCTTAATTGTTTGCAGTCCATTTAATGAAAAAAAATTAAAACCCTAAATTTTGGTAGATCATATAGGATAAAAGAGTTAGAACCCTATTTTTTTATAAATGATATAAATAAATAAACATAATAAACAATAATATTGAAATATTTTATAAAAATTAATTACACATTTTCAATAGAAATTATTATAACATGTATTAAATAAAATTAAAAAAATATTTTAAAAAAACATACAAAAACATGTACTAAATGAAACCATGACCAAATGAATCTAAATAATAATAAATTTATTAATTTTAAAAAGTTAGATGTACATTATAAGTAATTTATAGATAATTCAAGTTAAATAAATAACTTGAACAATTTCTAAGAAACAAACATACACCATATACAAGTCAAGTGAAGTAAAATAAAATGAAATGAATCAATTGTTACTTGAAATAAACACATACCAAACACAAGCCATGGCCATGTCAAGTCAAATAAGAATAAATTAAGTGATTTCTATGAAATATATGCACACTAAATGCAAGCCATCATTAGGTTAAGGAAAAAATAATCGAGTAATTACTAAGAAATAGATGCAGACTAATTATAAGCCATAACCAGGTTAAATCAAATAACACACTGAATCAAGAAATGAATTCTATTTCATATAACTTTTCAAAATATAGATCTCTCATACTCACCAATTCTTCAATATAATAAGACTAAATTTTAAAATCAAATTTAAATGTTTGAAAAAAACATCCAATTACAAATTAAAATTAGTATCATATTTAGAGATTTATAAGATAATAGTTACATTTTAAATGTATCATATACATTATAAATTGAAATTAAAATTTCAAATAGAAAATTATTATCAATTCAATATGAATAATTAATTATTAAAATGTATTTTTTTATTGAAAAATATTTTAATTGGTCCTAAGAGTCATCTACATCAGGACTAGTATCACAAATAGAACATATACCATAGTCTGTAGGGACATCCATGGGTCAGGTGGGTTATAACCTTCACCTTAATCTACCTAAAATACTACCTTTTTCTTTCCTAGGCATATCTCTTAAAGACGTTCCTGATCAAAGATAGGGTCTGGTGTAGGTATGAGTTATGTAGATGGATCATTAAAGAGAACTAGCCCTTCTTTGGGGACATCATGGATATATCTCAAACAATCTTTAATGGGGCTAGGGTCACCAAAAACTGATTCATACATGGCCTAGAGAGTGAGATGAAAATATATTCTTACAGATGAATAAGATAATGCTAAGTTCATGCTCTCTTTCAATAGATGCCAAAAATGAGTACCCATATGTTGTTATTCATGAACATATTATGATTTAGCCCAAGTTCATAAAGTTCCATAAAAAGCATGTACCTAGAGGTACTCTGATAAAAAAGAATCTTCAATCCTCCACATGGATTCATAAGCTTCTATGTGTGGCTCAAGTGCTTGTACTCTGCTATATCTATTTATTTCCCATATTTGGTTGTCATGATTAAATTGGTGATATAAAGCATACTGTACTTGATCCTAATGGAGAATTCACTCATTATGGGTTCAATACCACCTTACAGCTATACCATCAAAAAGGTGAACCAATGCTTGTATATTATCATTGTCAAAGTTATAGAAGTCTTCAAGGTGGTGGATAAAATTCTAGACTTTAATTTGTCCATTAAATCAAGGAGCTTCATCAAGTCTTTTTAAAGGTGCATCCATAACTGGTCCTATCATAAATTGTTTGGTAACAAAATGAACAAATTTATAGCACTTTTGATACTAGCATGGAATGTTCTCATAACTACCAATGGCACCACATACTCTTCTATTGAGGTTATAATCATTGGGGGCCCAACAATTACAAGAATTAATTATAGTATCAGAAAGGGACTGGGTGTTCATCCATCAAAGGATGCCATCAGGATTAGGATCATGTTGCTCACCATCTTTGGCTATGACATTATAGATGTGGTCAATATCTTCTTCCACATTAATAGGTTCTACATATGGTGGCCCATGTGTTTGATTCAATAAAATAATAATGTGTTGATCAATATTCTCAAAACTGATGTAGCACTTTTTAAAACTTAATTTTGTATTTTTTCATAACACCAAGGTCACCCCAATAGAGATGGAAAATTATTTGCCTCTACTAACTTTAGAACTTCAAAGTTAGCTTTGAAAGGTACTCCAAGGATATCGACCATTGTATTCTTATTAGTAGAGGATAATAATATGTGTGATGATAATTTCAATCTTGGACTAGCCATTTTATGCCATGCATCCTTGGTGAGGACATTAATCTCAGCACCAATGTCAACCAAGATGTCCTAATTCACTCAACCATCAATGGCAGCATTCACCAATATTTCTTTGTCCTCTTGGGGGCTAGGAGGAACAGGGGTATCTTACTGTCGAGCATGATTCAATCAACGATCCTCAATTTTTTGAATCAAATGAGTTTGAGCATAAATTGGTGTTTGTACCTAATTTTTAATCCAATCACTCAGTTTTGGGATAATGTATTCATCTAACATATGCTTTCAAAGTTATTTAAAATCATCTCACACCATGTTTTGAGGTTCTATTGCCCTTTGCATAATAGCACGTTATGTTGCTTCTTGGTCTTTATGAAACTAAATTTCTCTTTATAGTTATCATACCAATGTCATAGTGTCCTAGATTACATCCTTTTATTATTGGGAATCAATATATTTTCTTACTCGAGGATCTTCATTTTGTGCCTTCTCAATAGGAGTAGATGTAGACTGAGATTGTCCACCACTAGGTGTACTGATATTTTCTTGTTGAGATATTGGGATGCTTGAGTATAGCCACCAATGAGGTTTATTAATGTGAATCATACCTTCACATTTTTCATTTCTTTCCTTAGTGATGGCCATGTGTAGGTTAGGACATTCTTCCAATTGATGCTCATTTTTACAAAAAGCACATGTTAGATAAACTAGACAATCCCATTGATAGTGGTCTAGCAATCCACACTTATAACACGCTCAAAGTGGTAAATGACCACCTCCTAATCATCTCCCTCGGCTTCATCCTCAATAGAAACCATTATATTTATTGTTGGACATAGAGGTTTAGTGTGTACTACACATGCATAACTCATGGATATCACTAATGAGCCAAAAATCATTTGTATCATGGGTGTAGGCATTACATATTTTACAGTATTTAGACACCTTAAAATGCATAGCCCATTATAGGAAAGGATAGGTGCATACATCACGTTCTTCATGGAAATTTTCACATTATTGCTTCACTATCACATAAATGTTTTTATTTGGGTAGTTACTTCAGTTATGACCTTAAAACTCATAATCGATACACTAAAAACCATTACAAGTATCATACACATTATTTGTAGTTAATTTTTCTAGTTATGATGTCATTAAAGCTATCTAGGATTCTATAAAAGGACTGATTCTAGAATCAATACTACCAACAACTTCAGTGTGAAGGGTGGCTTCCAGGGCTTCATACGAACTAGTACAATGCTTCTAAAACATTGTTCATATGAAGGGAAACAATAATCTTCCTATGAACCACTGTGCATGCTGAGCAACATTGATTTCAAATAAGAGCTTTGAGAGAAGTGTTTTGAACTATGTGTCATACTCACGTACACTTTCAATGAGATCTTGCTTTATGTCTTTCAGTGTAATAATACTTTGTTTCTCAAATTCAAGAATGTTAAATTCTTGAAGGAATGTTGTTTTGATCTAATCATAGTCAACCAACACTTGTTGAGGATCAAAATTCCTATACCACTTATGTGATCTCTTGAAAAGTGTGGTTACAAATTGTGTGGCCTTTCACTCAGAAGAAGTGATGCCGTACACCCTCCAAATAAGTTTACACTTATGAACATGCTCTGTAGTATTCTCCATGCCCTGATATTTAGGTAGGTAAAGAATCATTTCATAATACACTATTGGCACTTCAGGTGCTTGTGCTAGTAGTTGTTGAGAACCCCCAAATCCCATTCCTTGAGGGGGAAGTCCACCACTTCCTCCCATGCCACCTAGTTCACCTCTAATGCCTCTAGTAGCAACTCCCATGCTGTGGGGCATGGTAGCTAGTTTATTAATAATATTTAGGCTTGTACTATATCCACTATGAATTTTAGGTCTGCCAAGCATCTCATGTTGGGCCATGAATTTCCATTGAAGAGGAAAAGAAAGTGTTAATTTTAGATGAGTTATGATCGATGTAACTAAAATTTCCCTTATAGGATCCTTTTATGATTTTAAACCATCTGTATCCCAATTATGTATACATAATTCATCTTATTCAAAATCATGAGTGTACACTATGGTTGGGGAACTTGGTTGGTTTAAACTTGATTCTTCAGTCTCTTTTGTTTCGCTAGTTTCTCCTTCATATGATGAAATTGACATGCGGCATGGTTTAAAAGTGATGGAGTCCTCCTTGTGTGTTCCCACTTCTTTTTGGATCCTAACAACACTTTTAGATTTCTCTCAGTCCCTTTTTATGTCACTTACACCTATGATCCTCTACTAAGCTTCATCATATTTTCGCTTCCATAATGCCCACTGATTGGCTACTATTTAGAATCTATAATTCTTTTCCAACACTTCTATATTTTCATTATAACATTTTATATCATGCTAGGATGGTTTTAACCTTCCTTTGGTAGAGTTTCAAGTCCACAATCAATGAATAATTTATTGACTTCTAATGTGAAATGTCTAATATACCAACCATGTGGCTCTTTGAAAAACTAAAACTTGGCTTCTTCAGGACAAGAGTAAGTGATTACAACATACTCCATAATGTAGCTATTCAATACTCCTCTCCACCAAATATTAACATCTCGTATCCATGGTGTTCCTAATCATGCTAAATCCCTTTGACGTTATAACATCCAAGATTATCTTCTCCCAAAATTTTATGATCGACCTTGAGCATAAGTAGATAACCAAACATGTAAATGAACAAGGACTTTAACAAATAAAATTTCATATAATTCATTATATAGATTTTTTTTACCCACTGATGTGCAAAAACTCCTTATTCAAGATAAGAAACTACAAAATTATCCTCAACCCCAGTAATCCATTATTCAGTACTTTCAAAGTTTGTACATTCAAGCATTTTCCATTATTGTGTAGCAAGCACTACAGGTCCTGACAATGGAACCAAAATGTTGAGTTTTTGGTATCTTAATTACATTTTTGTAGGTGTTAAAGTGTAGTCCTAACAAGCTTGCATGATGGTCCTTCATGCAAGATTGTAGTCTTGTGAGCTCACCCAAAGCATGTAGCAAGAGACTAGTTCTTATGGGTTATATTGCTCAATAACATGTTAATCATATGCTTGATTTTATTCATATATTTTATTAGTAATTACATAGAAAATATAGTACACAATTGTAGTCTTTTACTCAATAACTACCACCACTATGAACATAAACTAAAATGTCATGAAGTTCAATGGATTGTCAATTAATAATGCATATTCCATACATTTTATTATGAAAGATAAGCAATAAAATTAGTTAATATGATCCACAATTTATACTAAAATGTCACTTAAACATAAACATAAAACACCTAAATTTATCAAAATATTCATGAGTCTATATTATATAGTTCCAATATTCTATCCATAATCAGTCATCTTACATGATTCTACATAGGGGTGTTTATACTTGTTTTTCCTTGACCAAGTAGTTACATAATAAATGACAACTTAGGTGATTGGCCAATGAAATCTTAGTAGACTGAGAGTTGTGGTAGTCTATCAATTATTTTCTCCTAAGGATCTAGGCTTTTACGCCCCTATATTATTATTCTATGCTAAATCCTTGTTGTCATATACCCTCATATGCACAGACCAATGTGAAACTCATGATGGTTAATTTCTTGATGAAACTCGAGACTCGCTCCTCAACTATCTTTTACTTCCCATGAATTCCCCAAGTCTTTCATTATTGTTCCAAGTCCTATGCTGTTAAGTTCCTCAAGGTTATGTTATGTCTTTGACTGGGTCTTCTTGCTTTGATACTTCTATGTTCTTTTCCTTTCATGCCTTGTTGGTTCCATGCCATGGTCTTCCTGTACCAGGCTAGTTTTATGCCATGGTCTTTCTATGTTATGCTTCTCTCGTATCGTGTCAGATCTGTGTCAATTTACAAAAATACTTAGCTAAAATTTGGGGTCCAATAGACCCTTATTTCACAAAGGGAGGATTCATCTAGTTACAACATCCATCAAAGAGGTCAAGAAGTTATTCATGAGTCAACATCATTCTCCTCCAACTCAAGTCAATGCCTAGCAATGAAATTAAGCTTGTAAGAAGTCTATGAGTAGTCAAGGTATGAGAAAAACAAAGATAAAACTATGAAATATGCTCTCTTTTTATCAATTGATCCTATCTATGTTGAGAAACAATCAAGGACAACAAGTGGTGTGAGGTAATAGATGAAAAGATGCATGCAATAGAGAGAAATCAAACTTGGGAGTTAGTTGACCTAATAAAATTAAAAGAGGTCATAGGAGTCAAGTGGGTGTACAAGACAAAAACCACTCCCAAAGGCAAGATAGAGGCAAAAATCAAGACTTGTGGTGAAGGGATATAATTAAAGGCCCTGACGTGATTATAATGAGACATTTTCACCCATAACAAAGCTAAAAATGGTAAAGATAATCATAACTATTGCTACTCAACACAAGTGGAACGTGTATCAAATGGATGTCAAGTTAACCTTATTGAATGGAGTGTTAGAAGAAGAGGTTTATGTGGGATAGCCACCCAGATATGAAATTATTTGTCATGATAAACCAAGTGTATAGGTTGAAAAAAGCATTGTATCGGCTCAACCAAGCCCCAAGAGCATGGTACAACTGTATAGACTCATGCTTGTTAATAAATGACTTTAGCAAAAGCACAAGCGAGCCCACACTCTACATCAAAATGAGCAAAGGTGATATTTTGATTGTAGTTTTGTATGTGAATGACCTAATATTCACCAAAAATGCAAATCAAGCAACAGAAAAGTTTGAAATAGACATGGAGTTTGAAATAACTGATTTAAATTTTGTGAAGTATTTTCTTGGGATAGAAGTCAAGAAAATGGATAGTGACATATTTATATGCCAATCTAAGTATGTAAAAGAGATTGTGGAGAGGTTTAAGATGTTGGATAGTAAGCTAGTATCCACACCAGTCGATACTAGTCTTAAATTATGCAAGGATGATTGCAACAACAATGTAGATCCTATATGGTATAAGAGCTTAGTGGGAAGCTTAATATATTTAACTAAAATAAGGATAGATATCATGTATGTAGCCAACCTCATATCTATATTTATGGAGATACCAAATGAGACACATTGGCAAGCATGAAAAAGGATATTAAGGTACGTGGCTTAAGAGATTATGGAGTTTTATATGGAATAATCGATAAGTTTAAGCTTGTAGGTTACACGAATAGTGATTGGGATGGTAGCCTTGATGATTGAAAGAGAACTTTGATGTATGTATTTTATCTTGGGTCAGGAGCCATATCTTGAGCTTCAAAGAAGTAACCCATAATATCACTTTCTATAGCTAAAGCAAAGTATATAGAAACCAATGTAGTAGTATGTTAGGCTATATGGTTAAGAAGAATACTTTTAGATTTGCATGAACAACAATAAGGGGTTTATACAATCTATTATTATAATATATGCTTCATAGCATTGTCAAAGAACCCCATCTTTCATGGTAGGAGCAAGAACAGTGCAATCAAGGATCACTTTATTTAAGAGTTACTTGAGGAATGTGTGATACAGCTTAATCTTTTCAATTTAAATAAGCAACTAACTAGTATTTTTACTAATCCATTATCTATAGACACTTTCATACACTTAAGAGGAAGGTTAGGGGTCATTAATATAGCAGCATTGGGTCTATAAGATTTTATGTTGGCTCTAGACTCATTTAATAGACCTCTGGACTTCAATAGTCCAACTCTAGTCTCCTACAGAAGAGCTTTGGACTCCTACAGGTCAGCTCTAGACTCCTACAATTCAGTGCTAGACTCTTACATGCCAACTTCAAACTCTTATAACACAGTGTTGGCCTCCATCAGGTCAACTCCAGACTCCTAAAAAGTAGCTACAGACTCCCATAGTCCAGCTATGGACTCTGCTAGTCCAACTTCGGTTTTAGTCAGTAGGATAGCTTCAGACTCTGTCAGTCCAACTTTAGACTCAGTCCGTAGCATAGGTTTGGACTCTATCAGTCCAGCTTCAGACTCAATCCGTAGCACAACTACAACCTCCATCAACAAAACTATAGACTCTAATAATAAAGTTCTGAATATGCACAAAAGAGGTCTAAAAGTATTTGGGCAGATGAAAAGAAGTTATAAAGATGTTTTGAACGTGGAGAAAAGTTCCACAGACCATGGTAGGAAGGTCAAGAATAAATGAGAGTATTAAAATA
Organism: Torreya grandis; assembly: GCA_037957365.1. NCBI lineage: Eukaryota > Viridiplantae > Streptophyta > Pinopsida > Cupressales > Taxaceae > Torreya > Torreya grandis. The sequence goes on from JARHVA010001074.1 coordinate 1,213,575, forward strand.
TTATTTTATTATTACTTTCACGTACCCCTGCCCCACTCCACTCGACCATTGTAACCACTAAATAGAATTAAATGCAGTAGCTTTAAAATTTAAAATTTTGTAGGCATTTCAGTTTTAGAAGCAAAACGGTATTAGGTGAGAAGTGCAGTATTAGAAAAAAAAAGGAAGAGACAAAAGTGTAGAAGAGTATGTGTAGTAGTTTTTTAGCATAAGAGCAAATAAAGTGGAACGCAGAAAACAGATGCAACAACAGTCAGAGATATAACAACAACGAGTGGAGAAGACAAAGGAGAATATAATGCAGCAACAAACTGCAGAATAAAAAAGAAGAAGAAAGCAGAGGTTTTTGTGACTCGTTTGTAAATGGTTATAACTGTACGTTTTTAGTTGATGTAATAAATTGATAGATTCATTTTAATATATGCAAATTTGTGTTATTTTCAGCCACACTGTGCCTTTCCTATTTTATAGTTTTATCATATATTTTAGTGCATTAGCAGCACCATTTTGTCAGCGCTCAACTATCTTCGAATTTTTAGAATTTATTCTTTATTTTGTTGTCTGGTTGCTGCCTACCTGGGCCTACACATTATTCTGTATTTTCTGCCAACACTGTATGGGCAATTGTCTGAAAAAGTAAGTGGAAGAAAGTGCATGAATTCAAAAATACAGTTTCTTTTGGAATGGGTGAGTCATATAGTATGTTGTCAATCGTGTAATTTGTTAAACTTATTTACAAACCACGAAAATATCTATGTGAAATATTGTGGTTTGAAAATATCTCTGTGAATTATTGTGGTTTGAAAAAAATTCTATGAATTATTATAGTTTTGAAGACCAAGTATTAAACATTGATGATTCAAGTTTAGAAGCAGACTACTCAAGAGACGAAATGTTGAAAGGGATTAGGGTTACCCTTCTTTGCACTCAGGCCTCCCCAACGATGTGTCCCGCAATGTCGTAAGTTGTGGCCATGTTACTCAGCGATTCTGATATTTCCGTGCTGCCGACACAACCAGCTTTTATAGATGCGAATGGCCGACTTTCGCCTTCCATTTCAGCAAATTCAGGCGAATCTCAATCAAAAAACTCAACCGAAAACTCCCTTCTAATTATAAGTTCTTAAAATATGTGTTAATATCACATAAATGCTATTACACAACTAGAGGAAAGCAGAGTTTTATTAAAATGAATATATTTTATTTGAAAATTACTTTCAGCATCCAAGCGTTTAAATTTTATTTTTACCTTACATAAAATTTATGAATTTTATTAAAAAAAAATTTAAAAGTTTAATAGAATTTCATTAAATATGAAAAGTAACATTTACATAGATAATGCTCATTTTTAAACAAAACTATGTTTAAATAAATCTGATAAAAAAATAAAAAATTGAAGAATGAAAAATAAAATATTATAAAAATAACAACAAAATCTATATTTCTACCATCATATCACCATTTTTTTTTAATGTTTTACTGATTATAAATTGAAAAACATATAAATAATATTATATATTATAATTAAACTTTTCAAACAAATGGAACAACATAGTAAACAAAATTATTTCTAATAATATAAATCATTTTAAAAAATTCTTATTAAACTTCAGGATAAATTTTTTTGATACACAGGCAGTATTAATAGAGTCCCAAAGAAGACCATTTTAAGATAACATTTTTCAAAATGAAATCTTTATTTTAAATGCAAGTGACATTCAATTAAAATTTAATAAAATGTTTAATGTTATGCCATGACAAGCTTCCCATAAAAAAACCCAAACAATTGGAAGTACGTACACGATAGTAAGCATTGCAAATAAATCGCATGCAGCAAGTAAATATTGCAAATAAATTCTATTCATATGTATTTCTATGACGTTGTGGTCATGTAGGGTTTTCCTTAATACACTTCTCAACATCACAGTCTTAACGGCTTGGCTACCTCATTTACCTGTTAGCATCCAATTTTGTTAAAACCATAACTACCTGAATAGGGACTTCCTTTCAAAAATTAAGGACCAATGTTAACATGTATAAAAACAAGATCGCCACCTCTTTCTTGCTTACCCCTTCCATCTGTTGTAAACTATCAAGGTTACGATCTCTAATTAAATGAGCAAGATTTTTTTTTGCTGAATTTCAAAGCCCTCTACGGGATTATCTGACAAAGGAAAAATTATAGTGTGTTTTTCATGTGGTCAAAGTACAAAATGGAAGGACAGATTACCTGATTCAACATATTTGGATTAACATAAAAAAGTAAAAGCTTTGGAATAGGGTATGGGTGATATGAGAGCACAATTAAGATCTCTAATTAAATGAGCAAAATTTTTGGTCAAATTTTAAATCGTTCTATGGGATTATCTGACAAAAGAAAAATTGTAGTATGTTTTTCATGTTGTCAAATCATAAAATGGAAGGACAGATTACCTGATCCAACATATTTGGTCAACACAAGAAAGTAAATGTTGAATCAACACAACAAAGTAAGAGAATTGGAACAGGGTTTGGGTGATATTAGAGCACAATGGAAGGGATATTTGTCAAATTTAAGATAAGATGTACAGAAAAAAATTGATAACATTGATCTGGTGCTCCTCCCTTGAGGACCCATTCATTTAAGAGAGACATGCATAAAAAATAAAACACAAATGTATATGGTCTTTTTATGTTATAGGATATTTGAGTAGTTTAAAAAGTATACATATATAATTTTTATATCCATGCCTTTCTTAGCCTCCTTGTGTTGTGTTTAGCTCTACACTGCCCTAGCAAATGATCTCCAAAGAAGGGCGTAGTATTGGACAAGATACATATGAAATACATTCAGCTTTAAAATTGTAACTCATGGTAAGAGTGTCCTCACCTTTCTCAAACAATTCTTTCCTTATCCATATATTTTATGTTAGCGAAAAATGTCAGCAATTCATTTTTATCATAAAAAAATAGTATTTAAAATATAAAATAAATGAAAATAATGTGTAGATTTTATATCAAATCATCCCTAAATTTTGAATAACCTTCTTCAATTATGTAGTGAATAGTTTTTACGGTTAAATCGGTTTTATTTTCTCCATGCCTCTCTACCTTATTTCAAAAGTTCTTTGAGGGATATGGCATTGTTGTTACTCATATTGTTATTAGCCTCTTTGTTATCTAGAGCTTGTGCTAAAAAACCTTCTAGCATAAGAAAGGCCTTGATATAAAGCCTTGGGCCCTAGACATAACCTGTCACATGCATCATTTTCTCCAACTTTTAGATAAGATTATCAAAACTCTCTTGCACATTGACACAATCATTGATAATCACTAAATTGTTTATCTGATCAATAATGGGGATCATTTAATCAAATGTCTTTTCTTCTTAAAAATCTAACAACCTTATATTAATAATTAGATGGTCATTGTCACTTGTGTTCTTTGAAAAATACTTTGATCTTGTTGCATTGTCACCCCACTCTATCTCTTATTGCATAATTATGTTCCTCTTGAAACTCGATCTCCTCCTTGAATTCACTATCATCCTAGTAACATAAAAAAATAAAAAATAATGGTTGTGCTTATCTAAATAATTTCAACATCTTTTAAGGATAAACTTTTTTGTACTATGGAAACACTAAAATTTTATGTGCTAGATTGTGATTATAAATATGTGCATACTTGTAATAGAAAATAGACACACTCCCCCAAAAAAACAAAACCTTGAATTTTAAAGGACTATATGAGAGACAAAAACCAAAACCTAAATTTTTTGTAAGCCATATAATAGAAAAAAAAATAAAACCATAATATTTTTTTATAGTGAATCGGTGCTTTACATGATGATTTTTAGCTGAAAGCGAAAAATTGAGAGATATCCATTCTACCATAAATCATATAGGATAAAATAATTAAAACCTTATATTTTTTATAAATAATACAAATAAATAAATATACTAAATAATATTAAAATATAAAAAAATAATAATTATACATTTTGCAATACAAATTAATATATTAATACATTCAATAATTATTAAAAAAAACATATACTAAATAAAAATAAAATGATGACAAAGTCAATCTAAATAATAATAAATTTATTAATTTTAAAAAGGTACACATACATTAGAATTAATTTATATCTAAGTCAAGTCAAATAAATAACTTGAACAATTTCTAAGAAGCAAACATACACCATATACAAGTAAGTCAAGGGAAATGAAATGAAATGAAATTAATACATTGGAAGGGTAGGGGCCTTAATTCCCCTAACAAAATATTCTTGGTCCAACATCACATTTTGTCCATAAAACCAAACATATTTCCTTTATAATAATCCAAGTTAATTATTGATGAGGATTCTATACTTTTGAGCACTAGTTGGGTCAATTGGATGGGTTGTTTCACGGTTGATGAAGGATCTTCTAGGAGTTTGGTTATGTGTTAGTCTCCATCTAAATTCAAAGTGGATATTATCACTACATATTCCTTAAAGTAGCTACATAAGGTGATGGATTATTCCTCTAACATTTCCTTCTTCATGTTAAATGTATATGGTCCTACTTGTCCCTTGAATAAAAAAGGTTTTAGTATGAGATTTCACTTTTTCTAAATCAATACCCAGATCAAATGATAGCTTTGGAGGTAAACTTTGATGCCATTCTTTTAGACTAAGATAAAAGGGTGATTTAAATCATCCTTCTTGATCTTGGATGGAATTTTTTGACTTCATTAATTCCATTGAAATTTTTCAGTTGGTCCCTAGAAAAGGTTTGTATTTATGGATAAATCATAGGATGGGTTCATGTAATACTACTAAAAGACTCGATATGTTCTTGTTGTCCTCTATTTAGTCTGAGGTTGAGTGGTTTATTAAAATTAATATTCTAACTTTACTTGGCTCAAATCATGCTCATGTTGAATGGATTATCTCTAGTGACCAAGCCCTTTCGAAGTCTCCCTTCAAGTTTGAACTTATATGGATTTGGGATCCATCCCTTATGAACCTTCTCAAAGACTAATAACTTCATGAACCAAAGGTAAAAGGTAATAATATGATAGTGTTTGCTAAGAAGCTTATTCATATCAAGTCTTGCATCAAACAATGGAATGCAAAATATTTTCAAAACATAATTTAGGAGATTCATAGAAGAGAAGTTGAGCTAGCCTCTCTCACTTAGGTTGTGATGAGTTTAGGAATAGATCAAAATATTTACTCTTAGGAAAAGTATTTTCTGGTTGAACTAGAATAATTTCATGTTCAACAGGAAATCCATTGAAATCATAAGTCTCGTGAAAGATGGATCAAATAAGGGGATCAAAATATGAAATTATTCCATGATTCAAATAGATTATGTACAAGATCTAATATAATCTCCTCCATTAATTCTTCTAATGTAATTGTTATTAATCATATTTTAGGTATTAGTAATGAGGCAGTCTCCATTTTCTAAGTCACGTTTGGCCTTTCTAGAGGTGACACTATTCTTAGTGATCAATCTGAGATGCTTTACTTCATCCCCAAAATTTTCATTTCTAAGCATAATAATACCTTAATATCCCCCTTTTCTAAGGAGTAAATTTTTAGGGTGGTCTTCTCTATACGAAAAAAAAGGTGTAAGGTTTGGATGGCTTCCTAGTTGCCTTCTTCCAAGTTGCTTGGCACATTGTGGGAACTAAATTTGTCAAGGTGTTGTAATACTTTATCTTGTTGCGAATGATGAAGAATAAGCTCAACTCCACCTTTAATTCTCTTATTCCCAAATGTGCCAATTTCTCTTCCTTTAGTGACTTTCAGTCTAGTGCTTTTTATAATACCATTTATAAGATCGTGTCAAAGGCTATGTCCTTTAGACTCAAATATTTCATCTCTAATTTGATATTTTGGGAATAGGGAAGCTTTATCCTTGGTCAAATCATTCATTAAAGCATCATTTTATCCCATTATATCATTCACTCCTTAAATGGAAATCATCAAAAAGGGATGTTGATTAAGTTGGATATCAACAAAGCTTATGACCATGCTAATTAGAGGCTCTTAATGAAGGGTTTGAAGGGTTTTAGTTTTGATAGTAACTAGTATCAATGGATTTTTAGTTGCATTTCTAGCTCTAATTTTTTAGTGTTTATAAATGGAAGAGTTAATGGGTTAAGCTGTTAGGGGTCAAAGATAGGGATATTCCATTTCTCCTTATATTTTCATTTTCATGGTTGAGAATATTGGGCGACCAGTCTTTGTTGTGCAAGCTAGTGGATATATTAAATTAATTGCTAAGATCACATAACAACATTGAAAGAATAGAGTAAAATAATTCAAAATTAATCATTATCACCTTTAGATAGAATAAAACAACACTATTGAGATGATTAAAAAATAGAGAAATTTTCAAATGAAGAAAACCCACACAATCTATTATAGCCTTGAAAATAATTCATCTCCAAGTCCAATAGCAATATAAAGAGATAAGAGTGTCATGAAGCCAAAAGGGACATCGCAATATTTCAATAGAAATATTATTGTAGAATGACAAGAGGAAAATAAAAGAGGAAAATAATTTTTAAATAGAGTAAGAGAAGGACGAAAGAGTTACAATAATCTCATCATGACCTTACAATGCCACCTTAGTCTTTGCCAAATTTATTATTTTTCCAAGAAAATGGAGGGAAGTTTGTGACATGTGACAAGAAGAGTTATTGTGTAAGTAACTCCTAAATACTATAAGTGGATAAGAGAGGTGGGAGACACCTCATAAATCTGGAATAAAGTGCATTTATAATTATAATAAATTCACACATAAAAGAGACTTAACATAAGCCTAAATATTTTAAAGAGAACATAAATAATATTAATCTTCAACACTCCCTCTTAAGCTTAATTTGGGGTTATAAAAATGGAGAAACCATCTTGAAAACAAGGAAGATAGTTGAAATTACATAATACTCCCTCTTAATATAAACTTTATTTAAGAGTAATTTACAATAGTTTTAAAAAGAAAGAAGAAGAGAAGATTTCACCAAAATTCACAAGGATGAAAGTGTGACCATCAATAATCTCCAATAATCATTTTTGAAAAATATTGTCAATCCAAAATGGAACTAGGACCAACAAAAAGGATAAACGATCCACTAAAACGTGCAAAATAAATAAGTTAACACCAATCTTTCATTTTGAGTAACCAATATTCCATAAAATTATCTACATATAAATATTATACTAAAAAAAATCTAATAAATTAAATTTGTGTAAGATATAACATCAATCACAAAGTGCATAATCCTACACAAAAAAGTTAGTCAAAAAAATCTCTAATCAAAGCATATTTCCTTTACAACAAAAAATAAGGGGTGATAAAAAGTTGAGTTTATAAAAAGTGAGACAAAAAATATGTGTCGCATTTAAAAGATATTCGACATGAAGTAATAGAATAATTATCACATGAAGACACATCAAAATCTCTAAAAGATCCATTATTTTAAAAATTCAAATAGTTATAACTTTAGAGGTAGGAGATTTATTTATTTGTTAATAATATAAAGTGTCATATGTGGATTTACCACAAAATTTGCATTGATACAATTTATAATATTTAGAGATATGATTCCCATGTTTTTCATAATAATCACAAGTTTTATTATTTTTTACCATAGAATGAGCATGAAAAATATTATAATTAATTTGTAGGATAAGTTCTTTGGTATAGAGGACTATACAATTTCAAATCTATATTATAATAAATAGAAGCATTAAAAAGATATCTTTATAATTTTCATTTGATTTAAGCAAAAAAGGTTTAATAATACTTTTTTCTCATTTACTAAGTCTACCACCAAAGTATCCCATAGAGTTCATAATGCATAAATTCAAGTTGGTAGTGTGAGTGCTCAAAATCACTCAGTGCAATTGGTGCCCTTGTTGAATATCAATGCTTGATTGTCTAGCTATTGCTTCTTATTTGTAAGTGTTCACTCGAAGTCATTAATTCATGTTCTCACTTCAAGTCACAAAAATTGGTTTCCACAATTAAAATAACCAAAACCCCACACTCGTAGTCATTAGAAAAACCCTGATCCCACTCTTACCTTGTAAAAACCCTTATGAATTCTTAATTTCAACTAATATTTATTATTTTTATGTTTTATAAGGCTTACAGGATGTAAAATAAATAACATGAGAAATGGCAGAATTTTGAGGGGTCATACACAAATTGCGTTTGGGGTGGTGAAAGTCCATAAGAATGTAAGTGGGTGATTAACATTCCAAAAGGAAGTCTTAAAAGTACAACTTGTAAATTATTTTTGGATCTCCCATTCCCATGGGTCAGCATGTGGGGGGTTCCAAAAAAGCCACGTAGATATTTAAACAACAACATTGTAGTTTCCATAAGCTTAGTGAGGACATGACCTACCATGTAGAGGCAGCAAATAAATAAAGAAAATTCTTAAGACAAATATGCCCACGTGGAAGTTATAAGAGGCCACGTAGATGTATTAACCCATGCCATCATATTTTCTAAACTATGTGGAAAGTCAAATACTAGGCAAAATTTTATAAACGACGAATATAAAAGCATGGGCCCACATGGAGTGTTTGGCAGAAGTTTTAGGGCAATTACAACTTTACATATTGTAAAGTTGCAATTTGCTTCCCAACTTCCCTAGCCCGTAAGACTGGTTGGCAGAAAAGGCAAGACTAAATGCGAGTTTTATGTGCAAATTGCAAACACCATACAAATCTCCCAAGGCCACACAAGTAAAAGAGACAAAGGGGTATGTGGGGCAAATGGCAGGGTTTTTGAGTGAAAATGCAACTTTGATTGATGTGCAAATTGACATGTAAAATCCCAACATAACTTTAAACATTGGTTGCAAGTTAACTAGCATCCAAATTGCCAATGCAACCTAGAAGGCCCAAAAGTGGGAGATGAGAAGTAATTTATCAAGTTGATAACTTGCAAGTTGATCGTGAACCTCTGTATCCCACAACATTCGATGGTAGAAGCATGTGATAGAGAATAGAAACTTATATGTAACTCATCAAGTTGTTAAATTGAAAATTTTGCATATCTCTAGATCCCATAGCTTGGTGATGCATGCCTTCTGGAAAAGGACAAAATTGAAACTCCCACCCAAAGCAAGATATAATCCACATACTAGTTTTATGTATAGTGGTAATGTGAAGGAAAATAGGATCCATCAGAATCTAAAGATATTTTTAATCCCCCTAAAGATCTGCATAATGGTCCAAGTTAGTTTGTTGGTGCTACCCAAATTCTGACATAGCCTAAGAGGGAATCTTATCGGACTATTTTTGGTAAGAAGTATGAACCTGACCCTCTAGTTTTTACAAGATAAGTACAACATTACAGACTTCCATTTGACCCCCTGTTGTTGAAAAATATTTAGAATGAAGGTTATAATCAATTTCCCATCTATGTTTAGTAGCTTGTGTTTGACTTAGTGCATTTATGCATTCTATGTGACAATCCTTCCTAGGTGGAAACTTTGGTTATGCCATGGTTATATTTTTGTTTTGCCCCAATAATACCCATAGATATTGAATGGTAGTATCACTCCATGTGAGCAAGCTACCCCTTAGGTCCTCTCACCTTGGCTCAGGTAGATCCAGAAGTAGCAGGGAGCTAACCATACCCTATGTCGGTGCCTCCCAGTCATTGTCTATGTTCAATCCATCCATGTGCTAAACCCTTCCCTTGCTATAAGGACATATCAACAGACTTATCATACACATTTACCATTTTCCTCAAGTGTGCAAGGTTGAGCACAAGAGGTGTATAATTGGTAACCAATACTCTACTGGAACCACTATTGGGGACAAATTTTTGTCACTCATGTTGTCAAGGACTCTTGCAGAGCGTTGATTAAAATTTTAGGTTATCAAGTTTTGTGCCTATATTTGATGCAAGTAATCTCAACTATATTTTTAGACAAAGTTTATTCATATTATCTCATGTGTTTGAAATCTGAAGTTATTTGTATGTGATTTTCTATTTTGGTTGTCAATAATTTCAGCACTCCATTGGGGATGTTACTAGAAACTTGAAAGATTTTATAAATTGACTTTTTCTTCATTCATTGCAAAGAGTTTTAACTTGTCATGTTGGGAGGTGATTTCCCCTTTTGAACCTAAATCTAAATTTTCAATATCTTTGATTTATATCTCATCAATAATCTTCAACAAAGCTTAATTTTAGCATGTATCATAACCTATTCATAAACTATTATCTTATATAATTTTGTTTCTAGTGGCGACTCCAGATTTATCATCTAGTTTCAAGGAAGATCAGTGCCCATTTTTAATATCTTTATTTTAGCTTTGAGTTTTATTTTATTTGTTTGTAAATCTAGATGGACTGAGGTCATCCTTCAAATGTGACTCATCAAAACAACTTGTCTCACTCCTATGTATTCAACAAAGAATATGGAGACAAGTTCGGAGGCCAATTGAAGGACAAAGCTCAACTACAAAGGATTGTTTGGGCTATCAAGATTCTGGTAATCCTGAACTTTTTGTTAAAATTCACATTATTGAATATTATCATAGTTCTCCTAAGCATTTAGAATCATATAGTCCCATTTACTATCCAACTCCTTCTCAACCAATTAAATCTCCTCCTAAGTTTGAACCCCCAAGTCCACCTCACTCACCCCCCCAACCCTTTACCATTGGATATTGAACCCACCATTGAACCAATCATGAGGCATAGGGATCAAAATGAGAACAAACATCCTGCATTCAAAATTCTAATATTTAGACCTATCAATTTTGATGAAATGGATGGTTATTCTAATGAAGTCCCAAATGAAGTAAGGAACCTCCTTCTGAAGTTTCAAGGGAATAATATAGTGACTAGTGATCAACACTTGAGGGATTTCCACATTATCATTGATGATTAAGAAGTTGAGCATGATGATGTTTTTATTAAGTTATTTGTGCAAGAATATGCTTGTTAATGGTTCAATTCCTTCCTCGTGGATGCATTGATTCATGGGAAGAAATGAAGAATGTTTTAAAAATTTAGTATGGTGATAGGATTGATCCTAGGTTTCTTTTGGTAGAATTTGAAAACATCAAGAAGAACCATAATGAGTGTGTGTAGTATTTTAATACAAGGTTCAATAAGACTATGATGAGGTTGCCTAAAAACATTAGGCTAAGTGATACAACATGCTTGATTAAATATTATGATGCCTTTGATAATAAGGTTGCATACTACTTGAGGAAAAAGGCTCCTACAAACATGTGGTTGGAATTCAATATTCCCATCCAAATCAAAAATAACATAAAGGTTGTGGGTAAGCCCATGAACAAGCGGACTGATGTAAAATTGGTTAAACCAGAAAAAATGTAGTCCATTAAGATAACCAACCTTGAGGAGACTATTAATACTTTAACCTCTATTGTCAAAGAGATGTCCTACAAGCTAGATAAAGCTAAGAAGTGGTTATCTCATGGGTCTACAAGTCAAGAGAGATATTTGAATCTAAATAAAGAACAAGGGAGGTTTGATTTCCACATTTGAGATAATGATAGATGGAAGAGGCATGTACATGAGAAAAGAATGGATAGAAATTAGAATAGAAGAGTTGGGAAGGAAGTGCTTGATCCATTAAATTCCAAAGTGAATGTTGTAAATTGTGATTTTGACATTGATTGGTTTGATAAATGTTTCCTTCCCCATCCTCCATGTGATACTATTGAACTGATTCATGAACATGTGAATGATCCTAAGTCTACATCTGATAATGATGATGATGAGATTTTGATGTTCAACTGTCAATTATCCCAAAGCAAAATTTATGCCTCCATGGAATTGTTAAGTGCTACTACTATTTATTAGTTTTAGAGTGCAATCAAAAAGGTATGTGTCTCAACTCTCAAATTTCCTTGTGATGTTAAAATGACCCAAGCATATGAATTACCCAATCATGATTTCAAATTTTTAAGATTAATTGTGATTAAGAAATATGATGGGGGAATTATTTCAGTTGAGGACATGTAGCTACTAATTATTTCAGCAATTGCCCAAGAGAACGAATATAGATTGAGAAGTAGGCAATAAGGTGTTACTTCTTAAGACACTAGCCCTATAAATCCTAGGGTAGGATATGCAAGTACAAAACTAATTAAAACTATATCAATCCCAAATTCTTCCAAATTAGCACCTATCTCCCAAATTTTTAAACCAAGAGGTGCTCCAGCCAAGAATAAAGTACCCATATTGTATAGTATTCCTAAAGGTGTGAATGATGTTAGAATAAATACACCCTTGAAAAATGTTATCAAACATGCAAATTTATCCCAACCTATTCCACTTAAAACTATAAATGATTGTATCCCATTTGAAGGTGTTATCACCCTTCCACCTAATAACCCTCTTCCTTAATACAACATGTGTGATATAGTTCAAGTGTTGAGTCAACTAAAAATCACCATGCTACATGTTGAATTATTGTGAACACCTGAACATAGGAAGAGGGCATTTGAATATTTGGAATTTGGTGAGAAATCAACTATAAATGAAATGAATTCACCCCAAACACTTTCAAAAAGCGATGAAGAATCAAAAGAGGTTATTGAACTAGCCCTAGAGGTATATTTGGGGACTACATTGGTAGAAAGTCATCTAAGTGTGGATCTATTTTACATACCCCTATTGATTAAATGTTTAATTATTCATAATTCCATGTTTGATTTTAGAGCCTGTTGCAATGTGATTCCTCTGACTATCTTTAATGAGCTCAGATTTAATATTACATCATCTTTTGGTAAGTATTATGCCATGAATTCATGAGAGGTGCTAGTTGTTGGACAAGTCAAAGGGTTGGAAGTGCAATTGGTAGTGCATCTAGGTAAGTATTTGAATATGGATGTGGTAGTTTTGGACTACCCACCTAAGTTTGGGATGTTGATGTCATGAAAATGGGATGCTAGCATGGGTAGAAGTGTACAGATGGACTTTTCCAATGCCACCATTCCTTTGGAGGGTAAGAAAGTCAAACTTCATAGAGAGTTGAAGATGCGACATGTGCTAGAAGATCCAAAACATGTTGTTAAATAAGTGTTGTACATGGATGTTGAATTGGGAAGATTCGGTGGGAATGTGGATGCTTTTGAATAGTGTGCTACTCTTGATGCATGGTTTGACAGTGAAGGTGATGTTTGGAAAATTTATTCTGAAGAAGATTGTTCCAATCTTGGAAATGGAGCTAGGGTTGTCTTCTATGCCCCCAATGGTAAATGTTTCAAATTTTATTTTTAGTTGTCCTTTGAGTGTATGAATAATAGAGTTGAGTATGAGACACATTTTCTTGATTTACTAATTGCTTGTGAACTTAGAATTTCAAAATTGATTGTAAAGGGTGATTTTGAGCTTGTGATTAAGTAGGTCTTCAATGCTTACACCACCTAAATAAAAGGTTGAAACAATATCAGAATGTTGTATGGGATTTGCTTGAATTCTTTTATGAATCAACATTTGTTATCATGATAGAAGTTTCAATGAAAAGGCTAACAAACTTGCAGGGTTAGGTATTCAGTTTGATATTACAAATATGAACCCTCATTATCGATATCAAGTGGAGGTGCTTGTTAGGCCTTCCTTCAAAAATAATATTCATTATTGGTAGGTATTTGATTATTATGAATAGATTAAGAGGTTTCTAAATTTTGAAGTGAAATTCCATAATCAACTCATAGACTTGGAATCCATGGTGTAGGTTTGTGATAAAAAGGAATCCTTATTTGGGAAGGACATCATTCAATTGAAGACAAACACTCTTCCTAGGAGATTGGTATGTTTAGAAGCATCTTTTGATGGAGAAGATATAATCAAAAGTTGAGACTCATTTATTTCTAAAGATGTTGCTGAGTGTAATTTGGGTTCTCATGATAATCCAAGGAATATTTGTCTAGGTACTCACCCAAGTGTAGCTGAGAAACAAGTTTACATATAGTTACTAAATAAGTACCAAGACTATTTAGCTTGGTATTATTTTGAATTGAAATCATATAGGGAAGATTTGTTTCAACATGGCATCCCATTATAGCCTGATAACAAGCCTTTTATGCATAAATAGAGACCTATCAAGCCCATCTTGGCCACCAAGATGTGGGATGAGTTAAAAAAGGTAAGGGATAGTGAAATTATTCAGCCTATTTTGTATTCATCATGGGTGGTCAACTTAGTCCATGTACAAAATAAAAATGGTGACATCTACTTGTGTGTGGATTTTTAAAATTTGAATAAATCTTATTTGAATGATAATTATCCTCTACCTAATATGGATTACCTGATGTAAAGTGTTATAGGATAAGAAATGTTATCCACATTAGATGGTTTCTCAAGGTATAACCAGGTTATGGTGAAGGAATTTGAGAGACCCATGACTACATATATAATGCCTTGGGGAACGTATGTTTATATGAGGAAGCTTTTAGGGTTAATGAATGCTAGTGAAACATTTTAGCGAGCTGTGTACATTGCCTTTGTAGGGGTAAATAACAAGTTTATAGTTGTGTATTAGGATGCCATTACAGTGTACTCCAAGACTAGAAAAGAACATTTGGAGCATCTATAGAAATTATTCATTATATGTAGAGAGTTTGAAATTTCACTTCATCCAAAGAAGTGTCACTTTAGAGTACAAAAGGCCAATTTGTTTTTGGCATATAGTGTCCAAGGTTTGTGTCATGATTGACCCCAAGTAAGTAGAAGTCATTGACAAAGTGACTATCATGTAGTCTAAAAAAGGAATTCAATCCTTATTTGGATAAAACAACTTTGTAAGACTATTTGTGTCTATTTTTTTAGAAATTACTTTGCCTATCACAATATTGTTAAAGAAAGACCAAACCATCAAGTAGGAGGAGAAGGTCATGCAAGCATTCAATGACATCAAATGATATTTAAAGTATACCCCTATCTTGTCTATCCTTGATTACACTAAGGAATTTTAAATTTTCTCTTTTGCATCATATAATACTATTGATATTGTCTTGTTTCAAAAGATTGAAGGTGGTCACGAATAGCCCATAGCTTTATTTAGTAAAGCTATGCAAGGTTTTGAAATAAATTAAACCATCATGGAAAAACAAGATTTCAATCGCTTGAAGGCTATTAAGATATCCAGACCTTATATTCTGAGTTCAAATATTGTTACTTACATCCCGCATATAATGGTGAAGGACATCTTGACTCAGATTGAAGCATCAAACAAGAGATGTAGGTGGGTCAACAAGTTGTAAGAGAATGACATGGATATTCAGACCACCAAGTTAGTGAGAGGGATGGGTCTATCCAAGCTCATGGCTAAGACTAATTTTTAAGTTATTGAGGTAAACACTATTGTTTTTAATGTTGATGATTCCTTGAGCCAAATTAACATATCTCTATGGTATAAAGACATTATTTACTACTTTAAAAATTGGAATTATCTCCTTGACTTGGACAAGAACCAAGGGAGGACTCTTAAATTTTTTTCCCAAAAATACCTCTTGACTGAAATTGGACTAGCATGGATGAATCTAGATGGGGTTCACCTAAGATGCCTGGTAGAAGAATAAACTAATGATTTAATTGAGGACTTTCACAAAGGACTATGTGCTAGCCATTTTGCACCTAAAGTCATAGCTCATAAAATTTTGAGAGTTGGTTATTGGTGGCCACCAATATTCAATTATGTTTCTCAAAAAGTTATAAAATGCAAGAAATGTCAGTGCTTTCTTGGAAGTTTGAAATCTTCTAGTTCTCTTGCCTTATAGCATGTGATGATTGAAGGCCCATTTAAACAATGGGGAATAGATTTCATTGGAGAAATTTTTGATTCATAAAGTGTTGGACATACATGGATACTAATTACAACTGACAACTTCACAAAATGGGTTGAAGTGGTCTTTAAAATAAGGCTACACACTAGGTAGTCATGGACTTTTTTCTAAATCAAATTATTTATAAATATGGTGTGCATGTTAGGGTTATTACTAATAATGCCATGATTTTAAAATCTAAAACTTTTGTGTAAATGTGAAAATATTATGGGATCACATTGATGTATGCTGCCAATTACAACCCTCAATGGAATGGGCAAGCAGAATCTAGTAACAAGAACTTGTTCAAAATGATTAGACAAACTTTGGAAGCACACAAGAAAAAGTGGGGTGAATACCTAAAGTTTGCCTTGTGGGATGATAATATTATGCCTAAGAGAGCTATAGATAAAAACCCTTTTGATCTTATTTATCATGCTCAAGTTTTTTTGTCTATGAATCTATATTTACCAACCTATCAATTTATGCAACTACTAGAGGAAGATGAGAAAATAAACCACTATGAAAGTAGAATGAACCAAATTGTTGATCTTGATGAAATTAAAAGACAAACCCATTAGAGACACCTCAAGTTGAAGGAAAGACTCAATAAGATATTTGCTAGGAAGGCCACTCCAAGAACTTTTTAGGTCAGTGATCTGGTTCTAATTTGGGACAACATGCATGAGGATAAAGGCAAGCATGGTAAATTTGATTCCTTGTGGATGGGCCCTCATGCCATTGACTATAGGATTGAGGAACATACTTTCCTCCTAACAAACTTGGATGGTGAAATATTGGAGCTACCGAGTAATGGTAGACATCTAAAAAAATTCCTTGATTGAGTCTGTAATTATGTACAATATTATATAGTGTATAATTTTGTTATTTCATTATTTTTTTGCCCCTCTACTTTAGGCCTTATTTGTACAATTATTTTTGGTTTTTTTGTTGTGTGTTCATTTTTAGATCCTCCTAATATATTTTTGTTAGTTTGCCTTTTTTTTTGAGTTTCCATGGGTGTTTGCTGATATATTATTGAAGTGTTGACTTTATAGCTTAATGAATTGGTACCTGGTCTTATTTTATGGGGCTCTTTACACACTTGTAGGTGGTCTAATTCGAAAGGTGAGAGATAGTGCTAGTGCCCAAAATTACTCGATGCAATTTATTCCCTTGTTGAATATTAATGCTTGATTGTCTATATATTGATTCCTATCTGTAATGTTCACCTGAAGTCAAGAAGTCTTATTTTTCCTCAAGTCATAAAAAATGGTTTTTGTAGTTAAAATAATCAAAACCCCACTCTCTTAGTCATAAAAAAATCCCTATTCCCACTCTTACCTTGTAAAAATCAATGTGAATTCTCAATTTCAACTAATATTTAATATTTTCATGTTTTAAAAAGCTTATAGGGTGTAAAATTAAAAGCATGGGAAATGGCAGAATTTTGAGGGGCCATATGCAAAATGGGTTTGGGTTGGTGAAAGTCCATGGGAATGTAAGCAGGGAATTTCACATGCCAAAATCAAGTCTTAAAAGTGCAACTTGAAAATTATTTTTGGATCTCCCATTATCGTCAATTAGTGTGTGGGGGTTTCAAAAAAGCCATGTAAGTATTTAAATAACACTACTATTTTGTAAGCTTAGCGAGGACATGGCCAACCATGTGGAGGCAGAAAATAAATACAACAAAGTCTTAAGATAAATATTCCCATATGGAAGTTACAAGAGGTCATGTAGATGTATTAACCCATGCCATTAGATTTTTAAAACTATGTTGCAATTCAAAGAGTAACCAAAATTTAATAAATGACAAATATAAAAGCGCGGGCATATATGGAGTGTTTGGCAGAAGTTTTAAGGTCAAATGCAACTTTACATATTGTAAAGTTGTAATTTTCCTCCCAACTTCCCAATCCCATGGGAGTGGTTGGTAGAAAAGGTAAGACTAAATGCAAGTTTTAAGTATAAATTTCAAACAACATATAGATCTCTCAAGGCCACACCAGCAAAATGAATGCCATGTAATAACTCTAAAATCCCATGTAAAATAGACAAAGGGGTATGCATGGTATTATGTTAGGTTTTTTGAGTCAAAATACAAATTTTATCGATGTGCAAATTAGCATGTAAAATCTTGGAAAAACTTTAAGCATTTCTTGCAAGTTGACTAACATCCAAATTACAAATGCAACCTAAAAGGCCCATGGCAGAAAATGGGAGATGAGAATCAATTTATCAAGTTAGTAAATTTTAAGTTGATCATGAATCTTTGAATCCCATAATAGCTGATGGTAGAATCACATAGTGGAGAAAAAGAACTTAGATGCAACTTAGCAAGTTGCTAAATTGTAAATCAATTACATATCTTTAGATCCCACAGCTTGGTGATGCATGCCTAATAGGAAAAGAAAAGGTTGAAACTCCCACCCAAAGTAAGATATAAGCCACATACTATTTTTATGTATAGTGGTGAGCTGAAGGAAAGTAGGATCCATCAAAATCTGAATAAAATATTTTTAATCCCCTCGAAGATCTACGTAATGGTCCAAGTTAGTTTGTTGGCGCTACCCAAATTTTGACAAAGCCAAAGAGGGAATCTTATCAAACTATTTATGGTAAGAGTTATGAACCCAACCCTCTAGTTTTTATAAGAAAAATGGAAGAGATTTCAGGAACTTCTTACTCTACATAAATGAATATTATGGCAGATACCATAGTGGCCAGGCCTATGACAATAGGAAGTATCATCGTAGGAAGGTTGACTGGTGAGAGAATCATCAACATTTAGACTAGGTAATCTCACAACGGCTAGGGAAATCAAGTTTTGGATGATAGTAAGAGATGGAATTCAAGTTCATTGGGGAATCATGGTAAGTCATCTTATTGTAACCTTACAAAATATTCAATGTCCTCCAAGGATGTGGAATGCCAATTGAGTGAATCGCCTACTAAAACCTCTACATATGATCATTCTAGAAGATTTCATGATGAATTTCAAAGGGAAGGCAACAGTGCACACTTGAGTAAACAAAATATTTTGTTAGAGCCTCCCAAGAATGAAGAGCTAATATGTCACTGATGGGTTTATATTGATCACAATGGAATTAAACAAGGCCCCTCAAACCTGTGGAATTGATAATGATAGTAGAAGATGGAAAGTTACAATTTGATCACTTGATCAATCATTTATGAAATTAACATTGAGAATTTAAATGGCATGTTGAACAAGAACCAAAGTGATATGGTAGAGTCGGAATGGTGTAAAGAGTCTTGTAAGTCCAAAGGCATTGGCTACTATGATGCTTTTAAATGCCAAAGTGACTAGAAGGATTTAAAATTAGAACTTAATATAATATCTTTGGGAACATTATGGGATGAGATTGTTGACATGGTTGAGAAACATGAATTTCCTATTGACATCTGATAGCAAAATTAAAGGATCAATGTTAGGACCACATATAGAAGACTTGTAGTGCCTCTATACATTATGTTCTATTACCACAAATAGAAGGGCATTGAAATCCATCTTTCATAAGTGGTTAGACCCCACCGTGGCATAGTTCTAGAGAAATGGATGAAAAAAAAAGACCAAACTTGCATTGTTAAGAGGTAAAAGGCCTCATAAAAAGTTGGCATCTTTAATTCAGGACTCTTATTTTTGGGCTCATCTAAATGAGGCATGTAAAACTTTGGAAATGCTCCAACAAGATCCCCAATATTAGGTAATGAATTCCCAACTAAAATAAAGCCTTGAAAACTTTGAAGATTATGTGATAAGGCATCATATTTTCTTATCTTGGTTTCAATGGATGAAGAATTATTTGGGAATATAACATATTAATGTAACATTTTAGAGATAGATTATTTTTTGGTAAATCAAATAATGGATAGATGAAAGGGTTGGCTTCTGAGAATTTTTTCTATAAGGTGCTTTGCTAAACTAGGTTGGAATAGAGTTAGGTAGAAAGTTAAGAAATTGGAATTTTCAAAAGTTGCATTTGAGGGTTCAAAGCCCATAAGAGATTTTTGTGGGAGACGCAACATGTAAATTACACTTCATAAAAATGAAAGTTGCAATGTGTAGTCATCTCTCCCAATCCTACTAGTCAACTCAGTATGGAGAAAGTTAACTCAAGAGGATCTTTAGAGAGATTTTGGGGAAGATTGCAATTTTGCATTTTTACAAGTGTAAAAATTTCAAATTGTACTTGGATCTCCCAAACCCACCAATCAACATTGGCCAAACATGAGGTCCTAGCTAAAAGTAGAAGTTTCCAAGCCAATTATAATTTTGGATATGTGAAAATTACAAATTGTGTTTGAATTTCCAAATTATAAATTTTTAGGGGAATTACAATTGAAAATTACAAGTTACAAATTTGCAAGTTGCAATTTGCACTTGGAGTTCCCAATTCCATATGGGAACTTTTTAGGGGAACTATAATTGTAAATTGGATGTTGTAAATTTGCAAGTTACAATTTACACTTTGAAGAAAGCCTTTTCTTTGTGGGAAATTTTAAGGGGAACTACAACTATGAATTACAAATCATCAATTTGCAAGTTACAAATGTGCTGCTGAGATCCAGATTTACCCCAAACAAAGAAAAGTGCAAAATTGTAAATGGGACCTAGATTTCTCCATAAGGCTAAAAAATGAAAAGGAATGTACTTAAGCATTAAAAAAGTTGGTGACATCCCTAAAAGTCAAAAATGTAAAAAAAATCAAGTGTGGAAAATCAAGTTGAAGTGCAAAGGTGAAAAAGATAAAAATAACCCGAGTCTCATTTTCTCATATTTTTCTTGTTCGAACACATACATGGGAGAAATATTGCAGGTCTTCAAGTTTAAGGTGGGTCATTCCAAATAATATCACTCAAATTGAAATTGATATGGGGTGTTCAAATTCCATCATTGCAAGGCAAATATTATTATTTGGCGTACATAAGATAAAGGGTAGCTATCCAGGAGGTTCCAACTATGAAAATGAGTGGTCAAAGGCATATACAAGTAGTTACACAACAAGATAAAGGGTTTGTTTGGCTCCAAAATGAATATTCTCTTTTAAGCTTGAGTGAAATGCATTTCTATCAAATCACAACAATGGTTTATTTCAAATCTTCATCATTACATGTAGAAGCAGTTACAAGAATGATTTTCCTTGCAAAGGCATGAAGATTTCAGGGGTGGCAAAGAACGTATTCCAACTAGAAGCATCTTGGAAAAAATTTGAGGGATGATTACAATTTTATAATATTTCAAATTTCTACACATATTCTTGGATTACAAAGTGGTGAGAAATTTTATAAAAAGAGGGTTTGCCCTCTTTTCTAAGGTAGCTATTATTGGTTGTTATTTCTTCCTCCTAGGTCTAGGCTCTTTCATTTTTGGTGTCCATTGTTGTATGTGCATTTTATCTCTCTTGCTAAGTTAAATTCAGCTATACAGCCATTAGCAAGTTTTGAGAGTATTATAATATGTCTCCCCTATCCAAAAAGGAGCAAACTCACCATGATTGTCCCCATGTCAACATCTTGGAAAAATTATGTGTGTAAGGTTTATTTTCAAAGTTAATGAAAATATTTATGGTTTTTAGTCTTTCCTATTGGTGAAATGTAATAATATGTTTTCCAAATTATATGGATTGGATATCTAGTTCAATGCTTATCATTGGTTGTCATTTTGGGCATAGATCTAAGATTATAAATGCCTTTCTATAGTTTGATTTCAAAATATGTTGTTGAATACCTCTTAAGGGTACCCTGGGTTTACAAATATAATAAGAAAAAGTATGTGAAATTCTAGTAGCAGTGTATGTTCTATGGTTTCAATAATCATTTAGGTATTTGCATTTCATTAGCACCAATAAATGCAAATCACTCTTGGTACTTCCCTTAGCTTGCATCTTAGTCTTCTACATTTTTGTAAATGAATATTGTCATGTATGTTGAAATAATACCTATTTTTTGAAAACCACCAGCACACCACTCCCTTTTTATAACTATCTAACTTATCCTACACTACTCTACCATAAAAATAATAATGATGAAGGTTTGATCATCAATAATCTCCAAGAATTATCTTCAAACAAGATGGTCAATCCACAATAGAAATAGGGCCAAAAAAAGGGAGAAATGATCCACTAAAACCTATAAAAAGAAGCAAGCTAACATCAATCTTTCAAGTTAACTAATCAATGTGCCATAAAATTATCTACATATAAATAATGTACTAAAAATAGATCTAATAAAAGCAATTTTAGCAAAATACAATTTTCATCACAAATTACATAATCCTAAACAAAAACGTTAGTAAAAAATATCTATAATCAAAGCATATTTCTTTTGCAAGTAAAAATAAGGAATGCGTAAAAATTTGAGTTAATTGGAAGGGATACAAAGAGTATGTGTTACTTGAAAAATATATTTGACTTGAAGCAATTCAATAATTATCAAATAAAGATAAATAAAAGTCTTCTAGAAGATCCATTATTTTTAGGAATCCAAATAGTTTTAATTTTAGAGGTAAGAGATTTAGTCATTTTCCAACAACGCAAAGAGTCATGTTGGATTTATCACAAGATTTTCATGCATGTAATTTTTAATATTTAGAGATATTATGCATGTATTTTCTACAATGCTCATAATTTTTATCATTTACAATCATATAAATATGACAAGCATTATAATCAAAAGAAGATGCATGATAAGTCATTTGGTGTAGAGGAAAATGAAATTTTATTCATTTCATATGCAGCCTTTCATGGATATAAATTCTATTCATATGCTTTCTATGATGTTATAGTTATGTAGGATTTTCCTCAATACCCTTCTTAACAGCATAGTCTTAATGGCTTGGCTACCTCATTTACCTAATAATATCCAATTTGTTAAAACCATAAATACCCAAATAGGGACTTCCTTATAAAATGTAAGGACCAATAGTAACATGTATAAAAATAGGATCACCATCATTTTCTTTCTTATGCCTTCCATCTATTCAAACTATCAAGGTTACAATGTCTAACTAAATGAGCAATATTTTTGGCCGAATTTCAAAGTTATCTACGAGATTATCCGACAAAGGAAAAATTATAGTATGTTTTTCATGTTGTTAAAGCATAAAATAGAAGGACAAATTACCTGATCCAACATATTTTCTCAACATAAGAAAGTAAGAGCTTTGAAATAGGGTATGGGCAATATCAGAGCATATTGGAAAGCATATTTGCCAAATTTAAGAGAAAATGTATATAATAAAATTGATAATGTTGATCTAGTGCTCCTCCCTTGAGGACCCAATCATTTAAGAGAGACATGCATACAAAATAAAACACAAATGAATGTGGTCTTATTATTTTTTAGGATATTTGAGTAGTTCAAAAAGTATGCATATATAATTTGTATATCCATTCCTTCCTTATCATCTTTGTGTTGTGTTTACCTCTACATTGCCCTAGAAAATGATCTCCAAAGAGGGGCATAACATTGGAAAAGATGCACATGAAATAAATTTAAATTTCAAATGGTTACCCATGGCAAGAGTGTCCTCACCTTCCTCAAACAATTCTTTTCTCACTCCTTATATGCTTCTACAGATAAAAATCCATATCTTTTATGTTAGCAAAAAATGTTAGCAATTCATTTTTATCATAAAAAATAGTATTTAAAATACAAAATAAATGAAAATAATGTGCAAATTTAATGTCAAATCATCCCTAAATTTTGAATAACCTTCTTCAATTTCATAGTGAATGGTTTGTAGGGTTAAATTAGTTTTTATTTTCTCCATGCCTCTCTACCCTATCTCAAGAGTTCTTTGAGGTATTTGTCATTGTTGTTGTTCATATTTTTATTAGCCTCCTTGTTATCCAGAGCTTGTACTAAAAAACCTTCGAGCATAAGAAGGGCCTTGATATAAAGCCTTGGGACCTAGACAAATGTTGTCAAATGAATCACTTTTTCCAACTTCTAGTTAAGATTATTAAAATTCTCTTACAAGCTGACACAATCGTTGATATTCTAGAGTTCTTTATCTGATCAGTAGTAGGGCTCATTTACTCGAATGTTTTTTCTTGTTACAAATCTAACAACCCTTTGTTGATCATTAGATGGTCATTGTCACTTGTGTTCTTTAAAAAGTAATTCAATCTTATTTCATTATCACCCTCGTCTCTATCTCTTACAGCATAATTATCTTCCTCTTAAAACTCATTCTCCTCCTCTTTGAATTCATTATCATCCTAGTAACAAACAAATAAAAATAATGGTTGTTCTTATCTAAGAAATTTCAACATCTTTTAAGGGCAAATTTTTTTGTACTATAGAAAAACTAAAATTTTATGTGCTAGATTGTGATTGTAAATATATGCATACCTATAATAGAAAATACACACTCTCCCCCACAAAGTCAAAACCTTGAACTTTAAGGAACCATATGAGAGACAAAAACCAAAACCTTAATTTTTTGCAGGCCATACAATGGAACAAAAAAATTAAAACCCTAAATTTGAATAGATCATATAAGATAAAAAGTTAAAACTTTATTATTTTATAAATAATACAAATAAATAAATATATTTAAAAAATCAAATATACATTTTTCAATACAAATTAATATAATATATATTAATAAATTAAATAATTATTAAAAAAAAATATAATAAATAAAACCATGACCAAGTCAATCTAAATAATAATAAATTTATTAATTTTAAAAAGTTAGACGTACATTAGAAGTAATTTATAGCTAAGTCATGTCAAATAATTAACTTGAACAATTTCTAAGAAACAACCATACACCATATACAAGTCAAGTCAAGTCAAGGAAAATAAAATGAAATGAATCAATTGTTTCTTGAAATAAACATATACCAAACACAAGCCATGGCCATGTCAAGTTAAATTAAGTGATTGTTGTGAAATATATGCACAGAAAATGCAATCCATCGTTAGGCTAAAGAAAAAATAATCGAGCAATTGCTAAGAAATAGACGTAGACCAATTATAATCCATAACCAAGTCATATCAAATAACACACGGAATCCAAAGAAGTGAATGCTATTTCATATAACTTGTTAAAATATATATCTCTCATACTCCCCCATTCTTCAATACAGTAAGACTAAATTTATAAAATAATGTAAATGTTTGAAAAAAAAACACCCAATTAGAAATAAAAAATTAATATCGTATTTAGAGATTTACAACATAATTGTCACAATTTAAATGTATCCAGATATATTGGAAATTGAAATTGAAATTTTAAATAAAAAATTATTAACAATGCAATATGAATAATTAATTATAATTTTTTTTTTTTTTTTTTTTAATTGAAAAATATTTTAATGATATATATAGATATAGAGATTGATTTTATAATTTTAAGTTTACTTTAACATAGTAAAATTATTAAATATTATGTAATGTACTTGTCAAAACCTATTTAGTTAGGTGGTGTAAGGGAAATAAATTTGGTTTGTAAACAATAAAATATTGTGGGGCACCATATTTTATAATAAAGTGTTGTCAATACATATGAAGTATTGGTTTTTATTTGTTTATGTAGCATATTTTATATTTATAAATTTATTTATATATTAATTAAAATTTCTAATAATATTTTTTTCTCAATATAAAATAAAATAGGTGTTATGCATAATATTTAGTATAATATTTGAATGATCTTAATATATTTGATTGTGCTAACCAAAGGAAGGAAATTGTGGTGAGGTTGGAGATCAATGGTGGTGGCCCTACATAGTAAGGATAATTCAGAGGTGTAATGTCAAGAAATTAAGGAGTCGTGATCTCTTCTCGATACTTTAGTTTGGAGGTGGGAGTTAGGGTTTGATGATTGCTCCTAGGAGGAAGATTGGCAGCATCTGGAGGTGGATATGGATTCAAAGTTTAGGTCTTTGGATCCCAATGACATACTTAAGTCTTTCCTCTATGGGAAAAGGAAAGAAAATAATGTTGGTGCAGTCGATTTGGTCTTTCCTTCCTTTGTTTCTGTCAATGTTGTGCCACTGGGTCAGTGTAATGTCAAGGTGATGGGTTTTAGGGTTTCAAGATATTCTTCCTTTGATGACCTCCTCCCATGGAACTGATTTTCAAAATCTCTAATTTTGATGCTCATGTCAAGAGCCTAGAAGATCATAATCTCTTTTGTCATGTGGTCGATAAATGGCCATCAATTGGCATGGTGGATTCATGGATTAATAACCCCTGGGGAGTTTCCTATGATTTCAAATGCTTACCCAAGGGCTTCTTCCTAATGGTTTGCTTCGATTCTAAGTGAAAGAGTAATATTCTAAAATATGGTTCATGAATGATGAATGGGGAAGGAATCCAAGTCTTAGATTGTGCCCTAATTTTTATGCCCTAAGTTGTAAATTTGGTGTTGCCCAACTTGGGTTCACTTGTATGTTTTTTAGTTAAATATTGGGAATTGGATTTCCTTTTTGATATTGGTATTTTTGTAGGGTTTCTTCAGATTGATCATGGGACTTTACATAATGACTCTACTACATATGCTAAGATTTATGCTTCTCTTGATCTTGGAAAGGAGATCCCCATAAAAATTGTGTTCAAATTTGAATATCATGTTTGGGTTCAGAGGATCAACATTATGAAGCTTCCCTGTAGGTGTTATGAATGTTGAAAATTGGGACATGTTCTTAATGATTATCCTGAGGGCCTATGGGGTCTGCTTCAGATGAAGTTTCAAAAGTTTTGGAAAGTTAATAAAGGTCCTCCCTTGGTAGTCTTTTTGAACAAGAATGGTGGGCGTCATGGCTTACCCCCTTTCATTTGTTTGGATTATAAAATTCAAGGTCAAAGCTCTTTTGCTCCATTAGATCATGATCCTTCCTCTCCAAATTCATCTATGTTGGTTGCTTATAATAAACTTATGTCATAGGCCTCAAAGTTGGTCTCCTTTTTATGCTCAGCAGGGGAAAGTCACAACATTATTGATTAAGGTTAAAACATACTCAAGTCTTAGGAAAATTGGTTAATGAAATTGATGTTATTGTAGAGGGTAGTGATTTGGATGTTGAGTTTAACTCTAGAGATTTTTTTCTATTTATCTAAATGCATGCCCATTTCTAATCCTAATTATGGGTTGCATGTGAGACGAGGTCATAGAGCTAATGCAAAAAAATCACTAGAAGTAGGTTGTGATGAAAAACAAGCCATGATTATTGATTTCTATATTTTTTAAAGTTAAGGGGTGGAACTCCCATATTGAGAGTCATGAAATTAATACATTGGAAGGTTAGGGGCCTCAATTCCCCTAAAAAAATATGCTTAGTCCAACATCATATTTTGTCCATGAAACCAAACATCTTTCTTTTATAATAATCCAAGTTAATTATTGATGAGGATTCTATAATTTTGAGCACTATTTGGGTTAGCTGGAAGGGTTGTTTTCTAGATGATGAAGGATCTTATAGAAGCTTGGTTGTGTTTTGGTCTCTATCTAAATTCAAATGGATATCATCACCACATGATCCTTATGGTAGCTACATTAATAGATGGATTATTCCTATGAAATTTCCTTCCTTATGTTAAATTTATATGGTCCTACTTGTCCCTTGAATAAAAAAATGTTTCGGCATGAGATTTCACTTTTTCTAAATCAAAACCCATATCAAATGATAGTTTTAGGGGAAAAATTCAATGACATTCTTTTAAACTAGGATAAAAGTGTGATTTAAATCATCCTTCTCAATCTCAAATGGAATTTTTTCACTTCATTAATTCCAATGAAATTTTGTATTTGGTCCCTAGAAAAGGTTTATACACATAGACAAATCAAAGGATGGGTCCATGTAATACTACTAAAATACTCGATATGTTCTTATTGTATTATGTTTGGTTGGAGGTTGATTGGGTTATGGAAAGTAATATTCTATCTTTACTTGGCTCAAATCATGCTCATGTTAGTGGATTATCTTTAGTGACCAAGCCCTTCTGGAGTGTCCCTTCATGTTTGAAATTTTGTGGCTCAAGGATCCATCCCTTATGAACCTTCTCAAATACTGATGACTCCATGCACTAAAGGTAAAAGGTAAAAAGATGATAGTGTTTTCTAATAATCTTATTCATATCAAGTCTTACATCAAGCAGTGGAATGCAAACTATTTTAACAACATATTTTAGGAGATTCACAGAGTATAAGTTGAACTAGCCTCTCTCACTTAGGTTGTGATGAGTTTAATAATAGATATTAATCTTTACTCCCATGAAAAGGATTTTTTTGTTGAACTAGAGTAATTGCATGTTCAAGAGGAGATCCATTGAAATCATAAGTCTAGTGAAAGATGGCTCAAATAAGGGGATCAAAATATGAATTTATTACATTATTTAACTAGATTATGTATGGGATATAATATAATATCTTCCATTAATGTTTCTAATGGAATTGCTATTAATAATATTTTAGGTATCAATAATGACGTGGTCTCCTTTTTTGAGTCACTTTTGGCCCCTCTAGAGGTGACTATTCTCAGTGATCAATTTGAGATGCTTCACTTCATCCCCAAAATTTTTAGTACTGAGCATAATAATACCTTGATGCCCCCCTTTTCTAAGGAGTAAATTTTTAGGGTGGTCTTCTTTATGCAAAAAAAAAGTGCCAGGTTTGGATGGATTCCCAACTACCTTCTTCCAAGCTGCTTAGCACATTGTGGGCACTAAATTTATCAAGGTGTTGGAATCCTCTCACTTGTTGAGAATGATGAATACTAAGCTCAACTCCACCTTTAATTCTCTTATTCCCAAATTTTACAATTTATCTTCATTTAGTCACTGTCGGTCTAGTGCTTTTTATATTACCATTTATAAGATCATGTCAAAGGCTATGTCCTTTTAATTTTGATAGTAACTAGTATCAATGGATTTTTAGTTGTATTTTTAACCCTAAGTTTTTAGTTTTTACAACTAAAATATTGAATGGTTACTTCTAAGCTATTAGGGGTCTAAGGTAGGGATAATCCATTACTCCTTATATTTTCATTTTGATTGCCAAGCATATTAGGTGACCAATCATCATTGCGCAAGCTAATGGATATATTAGATTATTTTCTAAGATCACATAATAGCATTAAAATAATAGATTAAAAGAATTCAAAATCAGTCATTATCACCTTAGATAAAATCAAACCACAATATTGAGATGAGTTGACAAATAGGAAAATTCTCAAATGAAGAAAACCCCCACAATCTATTATAGCCTCAAAAATAATTCATCTCCAAGTATAATAGAAAATAGAAGCCAAAATAAAGAGATAAGAGTGGCCTCAATCCAAGAAGGACATCCCCATATTTCAAGAGCAAGATTATTGAATAATGAAAAGAGGAAAATAGAAGAGGAAAGAATATTTAAATAGATTAAGAGAAGGATGAAAAAGTTACAATAATCCCTTCATGACCTTACAATACCTCTTTAGTGTTTTCCAAATGTATTATTTTTTCAAGAAAATAAAGAGAAGTGTGTGACATGTGATAGGAAGAGTTATTTGTGTAACTCCTAAATACTATAAGTAAATAAGAGAGGTGAGAGACAGCTCATAAATATAGAATAAAGTGCATTTTTAATTATAATAAATTCACACATAAAAGAGACTTAACATAAGCCTAAAGATTTTAAAGAGAACACAAATAATATTAATCTTCAACACTCCCCTTTAAGTTTACTTTGGAGCTATAAAAATGGATAAACAATCTTACAAACAAGGAATATAGTTGAAATTAAATAATACTCTCTTAATATAAACTTCATTTAAGAGGAATTTACAATAGTTTTAAAAATAAAGAAGAAGATAAGGTTTCACCAAAATTTTCAAGGATAAAGTATGGCCATCAATAATCTCCAAGAACTATTTTCATAAAATTTTGTCAATCCACAATGGAACTAGGGCCAACAAGAAGCAAAAACAATCCACTAAAAAATGCAAAACAAAAAAGTTAACACCAATCTTTCAATTTGAGTATCCCATATTTCATAAAATATTCTACATATAAATATTGTACTAAAAATAGATCTAATAAATTAAATCTATGTAAAATATAACTTCAATCACAAAGTGCATAATACTGGATAAAAAAAGTTAGTCAAAAAAGCTCTAATCAAAACATATTTCTTTTGCAACAAAAAAATAAGGGTCGATTAAAATTTGAGTTTATCAAAAGTGAGAAAAAAAAGATGTGTCTCATGTAAAATATATTAGACATGAAGTAATAGAATAATTATCACATGAAGACACATCAAAGTATATAAAAGATCCATTATTTTTATAAATTCAAATAGTTGTAACCTCAGAGGTAGGAGATTTATTTATTTGTTAATAATGTAAAGTGTCATAAGTGGATTTATCACAAGATTTGCATTGATGTAATTTATAATATTTAGAGATATGATTCTCATGTTTTTCATAATACTCACAAGTTTTATCAATTTTCACTATAGAATGAGCATGAAAAATATTATAATTAAGTTGCAAGATAAGTTCTTTGGTACAAAGGACTATATAATTTCAAATCTATATTAGAATAAATAGAAATATTAAAAAGATATATTTATAATTTTCATTTCATTTAAGCAAAGGAGGTTTAATAACACTTTTTTTACACTTACGAAGTCCACCACAAGAGTATCTCATAGAGTTTATAATGCATAAACTCAAGTTGGTAGGAGTGTTTGCATGAATTTGTTAAAATTATATAATACTCTTTATTAATAGAAACTTCTTTCAAGAGGAATTTATAATATTCTTAGAAATAAATAATAAGAGAAGTTATCAACAAAATTCATAATGATGAAGGTTTCATGATCAATAATCTTCAAGAATCATCTTCAGACAAGATGATCAATCCACAATAGAACTAGGGCCAACAATAAGGAGAAATGATCCATTTAAACCTATAAAATAAGCAAGCTAACATAAATCTTTCAAGTTAAATAATAAATGTGCCCTAAAATTATCTACATATAAATAATATACCAAAAATAGATCTAATAAAATTAATTTTATCCAAATACATCTTTCATCATAAAATACATAATCCTGAACAAAAACATTATTAAAAAGATCTTTAATCAAAGCATATTTCCTTTGCAACTAAAAACAAGGATTGCATAAAAATTTGAGTTAATCAAAGGGGAGACAAAAAATATATGTCACTTGAAAAATATATTTGACATAAGGCAATATAAGAATTATCAAATAAAGATACATAAAAGTCTCTAGAAGATCCATTATTTTTAGGAATCCAAATAGTTTTAATTTTAGAGGTAAAAGATTTAATAATTTTCCAAAAATGCAAAGAGTCATGCATAATTTATCACAATATTTACATGGATGTAATCTTTAATATTTAGAGATATGATGGACATATTTTCTACAATACTAATAATTTTTATCATTTACAATCATATAAGTATGACAAGTATTATAATAAAAAAAATATGCATGATAAGTCATTTGGTATAGAGGACAATGCAATTTTAAATTCATATTAGAAGAAGTAGAAGTTTTAAAATTGATATCTTTATATTTTACAGTAGATTTAAGAAAAAAATATTTAATAATACCCTTTCTACATTTATCAAGCCCACCACTCAAGTAGTCCATAGAGTTCATAATATGTAAACTAAAGTTGGTAGAAGGATTGTTCATAGGAGTTTGTTGAGAAGCATATTTAAGATTGTCATTAGAAGTCAGATCGTGTACCAAAGATCCAATTTTAGCATTTAAAGTGTCAAATAAAGTTTATATTTTCTTCATATGTGTATTCAAAGAATTTTGAAAATTAATAATAGTTATATTTTGGCATTGCAATTGATTTTTAAGAGCATTAATTTCATCAATTTTTAAAGTGATTTGATGTATAATATTTTTAAATATAAAAAACATGACTAATTTAAAATATATTTAAACAAAATAAAATGTACTTAAAACTATCAATCAATAATTAATAATAAAAATATCAAAAAATGATTTAACATAACTAAATTAAAAAGATAATACTAAGGAAAATATGTAATAACAACTAAATTATTGAAATAATTCTAATTTAATATGAGTTTTAAATATGATTTAATCCTTTATAAAAATAAATAATTAAATTTTGAAAATGAATTAATACATAATGGAAAAAATGCATTAAAAGCCAAACCAAAAAATTACCAAAAGAAAGCTTCTTTATTTTTTAAAAAAATGACTTTGTTTCTACTGAATTTATAAAAAGCCATAATCATGCATCTAAGAAAAAGACAAAACACAAAACACAACCTTTTTTAAAAAAGGAAATGAATTTTTTTTAACCATACATGTCTTTGATTTGAAAGAAGGATTATATAAAAAATAAAGTGATTATCATCAAAGCAAAGGAATATGATTTCTTATAAAGAACCATTACCTAATATTAAGGAATTACATGTTTTTTAAATTAATTGATTAATTAATCAATTTAAATTTTATATATAAAACCAATGCATTATCAAGTGCTTAGAGGAGAATGAAATGTAAATCTCAAGTGCTTATTAATGAATATTTAAACTAAATACTTGTTTATAATGACATAAAAAGCACTAAGACAAAAATAAAAGGTGTTACGACCTTGGATAAGAAATAAATAAAATAAATATAAAGGAAGGCAATTACATCACAAAGTATTATATGTCCACAAAAAAATAGTAAGGCAAATAAAGAATAAGGTGAGTGTTAAGACACAGCTGATTGGATGAAACATATAGAAAATAAAGATAAAAATGCTTTGATAACAAGGAAATTAGTTGAAGTTAGGGCACAACATCACATATAAAAGATACATTTACAATAAGAAACCAAAGCACATGAAAGTCTTAACAAATAGTAATAAATCCTCACTCAATCATTATTTAAATTTCAAACTATAACTGAGTGAAACTGGGGAAAAGAATAAAACAAAATGAAGACTTTTAAAGCAATTCAACTAGCAAAAGAGCGTTAAAGGATTAAAAAATTAGTTCAAGGAAAAATCAAAGAGATTTCCTTTATATAAGAAATTTTAAGCTTTAACCCAGTAAAATGAAGCCATCGAGATGTGTAACTCAAAATAAAACCAAAACAAAAATTGAGAGAAAATTAACACCAAGAAAACAACTGTTACTAAGAACAGTTAAGATACAACAGTTGAAAGATCAAAATAAATATTATCAAATTTATGTAACACCAAAAGAATCCTTGAGTGGGTGACAAACTATCCAAAGGAATAAGGCACCACAATTTTTTTTTTTTTAAAGATTAAAATGTAAACAAATACCAAGCTAAAATATGAAGAACCATTCAGTTTATAAACATGCCCAAAAAAACTATCAAAGTTAATGCATATAAGAAAAAAAAGTAAAATTAAAAATAGAATGTTGGAAGACCAAAAAAAGTTTTCTTTTACACATCTAAATCTAAAAGATTCTCAAGAATAAATGTTAGAAACCCATAGCTCTAGAATACTATATTAGATTAGTTGTCAAGATCACATAATAATATTGAAAGAATACAAAATGAATTAATATAACCTTGAAAGAGAATCAAACCACATGATTGAGATGAGATTTGACATGTGGGGAAACCATCAAATGATGAAAAATCCCAAAATATATTAAAATTCTTGCAAACAATTGAACTCCAAGTACAATAGTAAATAAAATTCAAGATAAAAATATAAAAGTGGCCTCAAGTCAAAATAGGCATCAGAAGATTACAAGAGAGAGATTATTTTAGAATGAAAAGATTAAAAGAGAGGAGGAGAAGGCTCTTTAAATAAATAAATAGGAAAGATGAGGGAGTTACAAGAATCTCATCGTCACCTTACAAGGCCTCCTTAGTGTGTGCCAAATATTTTATTCCCAATAAAGTAGAGGGAAGTGTGTGACATGTGAGGCAAGGAGTTGCTTTTTTAAGTAACTACCAAATCCTATAAGTAAACAAGAGATTGGATAGACACATAATAAATTTAGGATAAAATGTATTTTTAATTATAATAAATGTAAACCTAAAAAACACTTATGATATACCTAAATAGCCTAAATAGAACCCAAATAAGATTAATCTCAAATAGGCTCTTGACTGGCATTCAGTCACAAATGAGGTAGAGTGTTTAACTCATCAGCAGTTTGTTGATGACACTTTCCTCTTTGTTGAGGCCTCAATAAGAAATGTACGACCTTTAAGAGGTTTCTAGAGTCATACTCTTTATCTTCTAGACAAATTGTAAATGATAATCAATTTTTAATATTTTTTTCAATACCTTATCTCAAGTTCAAATTGGCATTGCAAGGCAATTAGGATTTAGAATCGGCAAGCTTCTAGGGAAATACCTTGGGGTTCTTATTTTTGACAGAGTGGATAAAGAATTATTCTTGGATAGTCTAATCTCTTCTTCCAAATCTAAGTTAAGCTTCTAGAAAGGCAAGTGGATCTCACTAGTTGGATGGGTGTCTTTGATCAAATCTATTCTCAATGTGTTTCCCATATAGCTTTTGTTAGTTTTGAGTACCCCTAAAATGTCCTATCCTCCCTTAATAAAATCATGAAAAAAATAATTTGGTGGGGTTATGAAGACAAATGGAGGGTCCCATTGCTGAAATGGTACAAAGTTTTATTTTCTCATAGAGTTGAAAGCCTTTTATTTGTAACCTCAATTTCCAAAACTAGGCTCTAGGGATCAAATTGGTATGGAAAATGTATGATCCACCGAAGGTCATTTAGATTCAAATTATCAATAATAAATATCTAGGATAATTAGATACTAAAATCATAATTGAGTATATGAACACTCTGCAAGGCTCTCACGTGTAATTTCTTGCTTCTTTGTCATCCACTAATTTTCAATCAGGTCTCCTAGGAGACTCACAATGGAGTTCTTACGAGCTTTTAGTATTATTCTTGGAATGTCCATAAGCCATTGCAAGATGTGTGATATTTGTTGGAGGCCAAAAAAAATTTATCCATTGTCTAAGGGTGAAGAATTGTGGATTACTTAAAACTATACTCTCAAGATGAGTTTAGAAGTTAGAAATAGAAAATTCTTTACTCTTTTCTTATTGTAGAAGCTCAAAAATTGCTCATTTTCATCATGTTAGCTAAATAGAGAGTTTACATTAACCTTGAGGAAGATAAATTGATGTGGATAGGTTCAAAATATGGTGAATATGTGGTGAATTTGGGATACAAAATGGGTAATTTTTTGGTTCATTATTGGGAATGGTTTAATCCTTTGCATTAGTTCAAAGGGGGTTTAGCAAAGGCAAGGAATTTCACTTGGTTAGTGGGACAAAACTAGATCTTCACTCAGGATCAACTAAGAAGAAGGGGTTTTGAAGGTCCTTCCAAATGTGTTATTTGTTGTAATAATGAAGAGACTATTGATCATCTTATTTTCAATTTCCCCTTTGATTATAAATGTTGGAATTGGCTATGACAAAATGAATTAATATTTGGCTTGACTTCCTTCTCTCTTCCAAGCTCTCTCTTCTTAATTCTTGGGTTCTTTGAGTGGATTGTCTTGCTAACATTTGGAAATTCGATCCATCCATTCATATATGAACTATTTGAAAAGAAAGAAACTATAATATATTTAAAGGTAAAGTAGGTATATCTGTGACATCATCTCTCTTTTATAAATTTCTATATATGAAGTTGATTCTACTCATGCTCATAGAGTATCTACATCTTTCTCCACATGTGATTTGGCTATTCATCCAAAATGGATGCTTCTAAAAATTCCCTCTATTAATGCGGTAAGAGTAGATTGAGTTTCTAAAAGGCAAGTACCTAACTCTATTTGGGTTACTCTTCCTAGTGGTTATTTCAAACTAATCTTTGATGGTACTTCTAGAGGAAATCTAGGTGCTTTGGGTGTTAACTGCATTATTCACAATTTTTCTTAATCATTGATTAGTGTGGCTTATATGAAGATTATGGATGGTTCTAATAATTAAGATAAATGCCAAGCCCTTGTCCTTAGGTTTACAATCACATCCCAGTGTGGAATTGATCACCTTGTCATTTAAGGTGATTCCATGATGGTAATTTATGTTCTTCAGTCTCATTCCCCTATAGCTTGGAATATTAGGTATATTATGGGTAGAGATTAGTAGTTATTCCATCTCTTTTAATTTTGGTCTATGGGTCACTATTTTCATGAAACCAACTCTAGTGCCTATTTTCTCATAAAATTTCATATCTCTCAACTTGATGAGCTCCATGTGGACAATGTCATTGATTTTTGGTTTGGGTTGGTCAAGATGTCCACCTCTTGACCCTTTTTTTTTCATTATGTTGATGCCATTTGGGGTTTCTCATGTTTGATCAGTGTGGGAGGTGTGTATTGATTTTTGCATTCATTGGCAGTTATTCCCATATTTTATTCATAATGAGATGTGATTTTTTAGCACATGTGTTTTGTGTTGTGCTTCTACCAATTATCTCTTCTCTCTTTGTCAGCTTCCTCACTTTATTTGTCATTTTTATGAAGTAATATGAAAGTGTGTGTGAAGTGCATGATCTCTAGTTTTTTATATGTGTCTTAAGATTGGAAGGATGCCATGTTTTTTTCTCACAATTCAACTTTACTTCTGTTGGAAACTTCTAAAAGGGAAATGGCATTTTGTGTCTTGATGTCCTCTACTTAACTCACCAATATTTTTTGGATGTATACAGAGTTGATTTTGAAAGCCATTCAAACTAATTTGTAGGTTGATTTTCTTCATTTGGATGAATGTCTCTAAATTTATTCAATGGTGGTTTATTTCTTTGCCAACTATTTTTGGTGATTGTAAATGATAAGGTTTTGGTTCATTGAGTAGTGTTTGACTTTATTTTCTCATAATGTTAGTTTGGGTTAAACTAAGATCTAAAGAGGGTTGTATCATTGGATCTTCTCTTGCTACCTTTCCCACATCATGAGTGTAGGGGATTTATCCCTCTTTAGGTTTTACACTCCTTGGAATCTAGATTCATGGAACTGGTAAATTATGTGAATGGTTTTATTTCCTGTACAAGTGAGTGCAAATATTTGTAGCAAAGAATTTTTCTTCCTCTAGACCTAGTCACCCTCAATACCCCCATTCTAGTTATGCCTTCCATATAGTCACATCTTTGTGATCCTTAGGTGGTAAAGGTAGCTCATTTTATTGTGTGAATGAGTCTCTTCACTTGTAAAAGTACCCACAAGAAAGGTGAAGGTGGTGATTCTTACAAGGCTAGAGCTCTTCATACCATGTGTTTAAAATAAGTGGTTACTCATCTTGGCAAGGGTCATGGAAGGATTCAAGGCCATGGATAGGATCCTGGTCTCATTTTTTATGACAATGGTTATTTGGATAATGTTTTCGTAGGGCCTCCCCCTCTCAAAATTAACCCCACTTATTGCATGTATTATTATGTTTTTAGCAAAGGGGATTGGAATGGGTTCAAACCTCACTTTAGTTTATTAATTAACCCCATTAGAGTTAAAAGGTATCCAAACTTCATGATTAGCATGGAATAGGCATGGGTGAGATATTTTGGATTTTGGACAACTCATAAAAGGTAATTATGAATTCCTAGGATATTCTTTGATTTTTGAATTCCCTTTTTGATAATTCATTTAATTGTTCATGGATAAATTTAATTAGGCATTTGATTAGGTTTTGCATGTTAATTAATCTTCTCTAAGGATTTTAGTATTTTTAAATATTTGAATTAATGTTATAGGTGCATTTACTCTTTTTAATGGATTAATAGGCCAAATTATATGTTATGAAGCTAAATTTAAATCATTTAGTGATTCTTAGGCTAGATTTTGCAAAGGTTGGTAAGAATCGGTCTAAAGTCCAGTATGAAGCCATTGGTGGCCAATTTTAGATGTCTATAGTTTGCCTCTATTTGAGAATATATTGCAAACCATAATCATAGTAACGTCTTTTCAAATAATGAGAAAAAGGCTTGTATGCCAAAAATAAGATGATGGTTGAAGAAAAAGCTCCAAAGAATGTTTCGGAAGCCTATAATGATTCCTTGAATGCTCCAAAAGATCTCTTTGTTTTCTTGCTTGGTTTATGCTCAAGAAGTCTTTGGAAAATGGATTTGTGTGGCTCCTTCTCTCCTTGGCACCATTGTTGTTTGGCTCATGCTTGATTGATGCAACTTCATGGCTTAGCTTGGAATTTTGGAAATATAACTCTATAGTTTTGAATCATGTACCAAATCCTACATTATAACATTACTATGTCCAATCTCTCCAAATGAAGAGGTGAATGCTTTTATTTGTAGGTTTTAGAAAGGGGGCTTAGAATGGGTTCAAACCTCACCTTAGTTCATTAATTAACCCTAGCAGAGTTAAAAGGTTTATAAACCTCATGATTAGCAAGGAATAGGCATGGG
Source organism: Torreya grandis (assembly GCA_037957365.1). Classification (NCBI taxonomy): domain Eukaryota; kingdom Viridiplantae; phylum Streptophyta; class Pinopsida; order Cupressales; family Taxaceae; genus Torreya; species Torreya grandis. Next base: position 1,251,800 of record JARHVA010001074.1, read on the forward strand.
TGAGATATTTTAGATTTTGGATAACTCACAAAAGGTAATTATTAATTTCTAGGATATTCTTTGATTTTTGAATTTCCTTTTTGATAATTCAATTAATTGCTAATGGATTGATTTAATTAGGCATTTGATTAGGTTTTGCATGTTAATTAATTATGTTTAGGGATTTTAGCATTTCACAATAGTTGAATTAATGTCATGGGTGCATTTTCTCTTTTTAATAGATTAATAGGCCAAATTGTATGTTATGAAACCAAATTTAAGATGTTTAGTGATTCTTAGGCTAGATTTTGCATGTGTTGGTAAGAATCAGTCTAAAGTCTGATATGAAGCCATTGGTGCCCAATTTTAAATGTTTATAATTTGTCCCTATTTGGAAAGGTGTTGGAAGTTGTAAGCACAATAACATCTTTTCAAATAATGAGAAAAAGGCTTGTATGCCAAAAAGAAGATGATGGTTGAAAAAAAAGCTCTAAAGAATGTTTGGAAAGCCTATAATGATGCCCCCTTGAGGGAGTGCTCATCATATGTTAGATGAATATTCCCTCAAAAATAAGTAAGAATAAAGGTGGAATTAACCCACGGGTGAGATTAATCCAATAGATAAAATTATTGCATGCATTGATTTAAAAGTACTAATTTGCCTAAAGGTAGTTATAATCAATAACAAAGTTTACCACACTAATTTGCCTATAGGCAGTTATAATCAATGGCAACAACCTATGCCCTAATTAGGGATGATGAGTCAAAAAATAATGATTTACCCATAGGTGGTTATAATCATTAAAATGACTAGGATTGAAAAAATGATGTTTGATTGTGCCCCAGTAGAGTAGATTATAAGCATAACTCGTAGATATAATGTATTGTACAAATTAAAGATGAGTGAGCAAAAACATAATGCGATGGTTTAATGAATGAAGAAGCCACAGATAACCAGGCACATGATGATGCACAAAGTGATGAAAGAGATGAAAATAAGAATAACAATTGATCAATGGAAATGATTTGGTTATACTTGCCAATGCAGAGATATTCATACTTATTAGCATTGATACAAATATAATGGTTAATGTAGATCAATATGATCCCTAGCATGTTGAACCATCATTTTTATAATACAAAACAAGTTGCATGACTATTCAAATTTTGGCCTTACCTGTTGCACATTAGTCAAATTTGGTTAATTGGATTGACACTAAAATAATGTTACAAATATCATTGAAACCCAACATCTAAGTTGTGTTGGCATAGTTTTATTTTAGACTTTAATTTTGATTTTGTCAATATTTCATTGACATAAAAAAGTATTTTATTTGCATATCTCATGCCAACCCCAATGATTTATTTTAGTTATTTTTTGGTATTGATATAATTTTTACTTTCATTATGTAGAAATCTTGTATCACTTGGCCATGATGAATTCCTATTTCATGGATTCATCCCAAAAAATCCTTGTCTCAATTATTGATATTCTTGTAGTTCATCTAACCATGAAAGATGGAAAATTGAATGGATTTCCTAGTCCAAATGAAGTAGGAGTTGGGGTTTTGAGTAGTGTTGACCTTGAAGATGAAAAATAAAAACCTTTTACAATGTGGATGAAACATAAGTTTTTGATTCATCCATTGTGCAATCTCCAACATTGCATTGGAACAAAATTTGTCTATTATGTCTTGCGCATATTTGAAGGCCTTGATTAAGAAATATGGTAGTGATAGAAACTAGTCCATCATGAAGAGATCCTTATCTAGGGGGAACTTATTTTTTTCATAAAAAAAAGGGAAGGAGTGATCCTATCCTTCCCACATGATATTATATGGGTTTCCCCAATTTATTATATACATCTATTTTGGGTTTTAGAGTTATATTTCAATATGTTTGGATAATTAATTTGTTGAAGTTGTCTTTGATACTTGTATTCAATAAGTAAAATATTTGTATCTAATTTTATTTATGGAGGATATTGCATATATTAAAAATGAACTCCCACACTCTTCTCCCACTCTCCACCATACTAAGCTCAGATCAAACCTCTCATTGAATGCAAAATAGCTGAATCCATTGACATAAAATAGGAAATCATCTACTCCTCTTCGCTCTAGTGAGCTCAAGAACTAGAATTCCACCCACTTGGGAGGTGATGTAGTTTAACACTAGAAAGGGACTACATAGAGCCTTCAAAAAAACCTAACAACATTATAGATGAAATCACAGCCTCCCCCAATGTACCTAGATTTGACAGCTCCTAAATGAACTCTAAAGTTCCAATAGCTAATCTTCTAGAAGTCCTATCCTCAGCCCTAGGGAAGGATGGGCATTACTTAGACACAAATTATAGGATATTCCATGTGAGCCTAAATATTAAAAATACCTCTTCCATTGACTATCCATACTCCCAAGAAGCAATTGAGCATTTTACTGAGCAAAGATAGGAAGAGATAATATTTGGGTCATCTCCAAGAAATAATGAGAAAAATTATTTTGCATAAATGTTTACATGCATACAACAAGCTCCACCTACACATAATTCAAAGTAAATGTTGAAGCCTCTCAATCCATCTCATTCAAAACCCTCCACATATTTGAACAAGGAAGCTTTACAATCAGTCCTGGTCAATAGAAACTATTATTTGGGATGAAGAGTAATTTGTCAGTTTGACAACCTTTGGCCAAACCTCCCAGATCTAAATGTATGGACCTCTGAGTAGTGGAAGCTTATCCTTAAAGGTAAACTCTAATTGTAAACTTGTGAAAAAAAAATCTTTATATTTTTTTCATCTTTCTTCAGACAAACACATAATTATTGACACATATTAGAAATTAGGTAGGCAAAAAATACTTATAAAACCCTAATTTCCAAGCTTCAACCCACTCACTGAATATTTTTAAACCAAATCCATTTAAGTATGTTTACCCCATCTCCCCATATTTTTTGGTCTAAACCATATTTCAAAGCAGTAGGCAAGTCATTGGGAAAATTCCAATAGACTGACATCACCACTTATATGTTCTCATGTAGCACTTTTACTATAATATTGATAATTATTGATACTTATATTGATCTTATGACCTATTTTGACCTCATTTCAAAAGATATTATGCAGAATCAACCCATGGACTATAAATGTCTAATTTTTAAGTGCCACAAGTGTTTTAACATTGGGCACCTAACCTTAGACTGTAGAATTTTCAACAAAAGAAAGTATGAACAAACTTGGTGGAAGAATTCCCCACCTGATCTTCTGACAGTGTTTGAACTTGATTATTATGAATCCTCAAACTCAAAAAATGAATCTAAGGAGGAAGAGGAACTCCAAACCTAAAGAATTGAACCCCTAACTTCTATAGATAGAATATTCATAGAGGCAAGAGTGTTGGAAGAAGCTAATGTTTCAATTTAAAATGTTACATTGATCAAAACAATAATTAAATAACTTATCTCTAGTGAGGTGACACTAGAGATTGATACATCGGACTCAAGGGCAAAAATAATGGAGCACTCATAAGAAAAATGGAGCCTTTTAATAATATTGAAATATCTTTACCCTTATCCCTGGAGCATGAAGAATAAAATGGGGAGTGAAATTAAGTTCAAAAAATAAAAAAAGGGAGAAGAAATAATTCATATATCTTCCATTATGACCCTTCACTCAGGTGGTTCCTAATCGGTTCTATTGAGGATGAGCAGAGTCTCATAGAAGCTTGTTTTAAGGTTGGAAAAGAAACATGTTTGTTGTTTATCATTTTTTATTTATTATGAGCTATTGGCATAGGTGTCCCATTTGATCTTTAAATTTTTACCTTTCTCTCCATTGTATTAGGTTACGAAATCTCCTAAAATCTATATATAACCTTATCACATAAAAAATGAAGGATATGACATCAAAATTATGAATTAAAAAAATCTTTTTGAACTCTAGAGTTCATCCTAATTAGATATTTATTCATCTTAAGATCATGGTTGTTGATCTCTTGGCTATATCCTCCTATGATTGATTTAAGAAGTGTTCCATTTTCTCAAAATTTTAAATATTTTATGATCTCTATTTAGATTGTCGCTAAATAGTTAAACTTAAGTTGTTATCAACATATATAATATAAATTGACGTAAAACATATTATTTGTAATATGTTTTATTATCTCCAAACAATCATTCTTACTATATGGCTGACCAGTTTTTCTTTCACATGTAGAGGTTGTTGTAGGTAGTATTTTTGATTTCCAGTGACCTATTTTAAACACTATTGATGTTTTTCTTTATCTGTGTTACTATTTTATTTGCATCTCTCTAATTTTTAATCTTATGATGCTCCAAACAGGGTATACAAGGTCCACATAGACATATCTATATTGGTCCCTTCATTGTTTATTATTGAACACCATCTTCTTCTATTATACCCTTGCCCCAACATTTTTTCATGTCGCATTTAAAATAAATAATATAAATATATTCAATTAATATTCCCTTATATTTTTTTACTATATCCCTCCATGCACATATTCTCATGTCATATTTAAAATAAAAATACAAATGTGTTTAATTAATGGTTTCATTCTTTCTTATAATACTCACTTTACTTTGTATTAGTGACATGCAGGTTTTTTATTATGTCCTTTTTGGACATATTTATATATCACATTTAATACGATAAATATAAATATATTTAATTAATGTCCCCATTTTCACAAACAATTGGACATATATTTTAATGTTTTGTCATATTTTTAAATTACATGTAAATGACCTTTTAACGTAGAAATGACGATGTGGATTTTTATGAAATTGAATCATTTTCAAACTCAAATTTTTACATTAAGAAAATATTCCAACAACTAAATATCAAATTTGATATGGCGAAGTGATGTTATATAAATTCGAGAGCCTAAAATTAGGGGGGGGGGGCAACTACCGGTCTGCTTCCCTTATTAACAAAACTAAAATTTTTAAATGCATGTCTTACTATCCAAATCATAAATATTTATTTTTAAAAAAATTATGTTTTACTTATTTTTATAATTCTAAAATCCTCATTTATTTTAATTGCTTCACATATAAAAATTTAGAAAAACCAATTTCCCATCAATATCAATAATAATTAATAAGATTTAGTTTTTGGGGACAATTTTTTTTTTATAATCTAAGGTTTAGAAAAACCTATTTCCCGTGAATATCAATAATAGTTTATAAGATTTAATTTTTTGAAAAAATAATTATTTAATACTTTAAAAAAAAATGGATCACCAAAGCCCATATTTCATAAGTATAAATAAACTAACGAGATTTTTTTGTCTTAGCTATCAATATATACTAAAATATATAACATTTTAAAAGGATAATTGTAAGGTTGATATTTTAATTTTAAAAATTAAGGTCAATTGTTATATTAGAATTTTAATATTTACTACTAATTATTTCACTTTCATTCTATGTAATAGTGGATGGGTAAGGAATACCAAAAAGCCAATACATTTTATGCAAGTTATCTATTTGAAAATACATATATTAACATTAATGTGTTTCATTTTCATATTGTAATTAAATATAAAATAGTAATATTGTCTAAATAAAAAAGAATAAAACATTACATATATAATTATTTTTTTAATGTTACCTAATAATTTTATATACCAAATAATTTAAGAATAAAAAACATATTATAAAATTATACAAATGCAAAATATTAAATATAAATACATGTAATAATAAATACAAAATTAAATACATGTTACTTGGAAGCCGTCAGGTCGTCTCAAGTCAGGATTCAAATTCGAAGCCCACGAGTTCTGTCGGCTATGGTCGTCAGCATGGTAATATTTCCGGCTGTAATGGCAATGGTATTATTAGCAAACGTTGCTCTAGCAGATGACTATGAAAGTAGTGAAGAAGTTGGGTATGCTGTAGCCCATGACCACATGTGAATGGCAGTGCTTTCCAAAAAATTATCAGGTAGCCATGGCCCATTTCCAAGTGCCAAGTAACCTTTGGTAATTGTCTTCCACAGTAATTTTGGTCAGTAATTTTCATATGAATATGATTTCCAGTAATTTTGATATGAGCAGAGCAATATGATTCCTGGCATGCTGAACCATTATTTTCTTAATACACAACAAGTTGCCTGACTATTCAAATTTTCGCCTTTCCTCATTCATCAAATTTGATTAATTGGCCTGACACTAAAATCATGTTGCAAATATCATTGAAACCTAACATCTATGTTTTGTTGGGTAAGTTTGATTTTAGAAATAGAGTTTCATTTTATCAGTTTTTCATCGACATAAACAAGTATTTTGTTTGCATATCTCATGCCAACCCCAATGATCTATTTTGGTTGTTTGTGGATATTAATATAGTTTTTATTTAAATTGGGTATAAATGTTGTAGCACCAGGCCATGATGAGATCCTATTTCATGGATTCATCTAAAAAATTCCTTGGCTGAATTACTGATATTCTTGTAGTTCATTTGGCCCTGGAAGATGGAAAATTGAAGAGATTTCCTATTCCAAATGATGTAGGAGTTAGGGTTTTGAGCATTATTAACCTTGAAGATGGAAAATAAATAACCTTTTATAGTGTAGATGAAGCATAAGTTTTTGTTTCATCCTATGTGCAATCTTCCAACATTGTGTTGTAACAAAATTTGGCTACATATATGCCTTCTGCAGATTCAAAGGCCTTGAACAAGAAATATGGTGGTGATGTAAACAAGTCCACCATGAATATTTCCTTATTTGAGGGGAGGATTTCTTCTTTTTCTGAAAAAAACTAGGGAAGGAATGCTCCAATCCTTCCCACATGAAATAATATGTGTTTCCCAAATTTATTCTATAAAAATATTTTATTTTTTAGAAGTATGCTTCAATATGGTGGATAATTAATTTGTTGAAGTTGTTTCTGATTCTTGTATTTTAAGATAAAATATTTGTATCTACTTTTATTTATGGAGGATATGACATTCAAAATGAGCTCCCACACTTCTCTTCCCACGATTCACTTGGATGAGCTTGAATCGAACACCTTGATGAATGTAGAACAATTAAATCCATTAATGGAAAATAGTAAATCATTTACTCCTATCCCTCTGGTGAGCATAAGACCTAGAATTCCACCCACTTGGGAGTTGGTGGAGTTGAAAACCAAAAAGGGACTATGGAGAGCCCTATAGAAAAATCTAATAGGATTGCAAATGAAATCATAGCCTTCCCCAATGGACCTAGATCTGATAGCTCCCAAATGATCTTGTAAGTTCAAACAACCAATCAACTAATATTCATATCCTCTACCCTGGGGAAGGATGGGCATTACTTAGACAAAAAGTATAGGCTGCTCCATGCGAGCCCATATATCAAAATTCCCTCTTTCATTGACTCTCCAGACTCCTAGGAAGCATCTAAACATTTTAATGAGCAATGACTGGAGGAAATAATCTTTGGTTTAGCTCAGAGGAAGAATGAGCACAAAATTTTTATGGAAACGTTCACAAGTAGACAACAAGCTCCTCCTACATAGCAATTAAAGTAAACATTGAAGTCTCTGAACCCAGCTACTTCAAACCCCTCCATATATTTAGACAATGAAGCTTTACAATTAATCCTGGTCAACTAAAACTATTACTTGGGTAGAGGATTTATTTGTCAATTTAATAACCTTTGGCCAAACCTCCTAGATCTAAATGCATGGCTCTATGAGCTATGCAAGCCTCTCCCTAAAGGTAAGCTCGAATTGCATCCCTATGCAAAAGTTTTCTTTATAGTGTTTTTTTAATCTTACTTCATACAAAGTCTTGATTCTTGACAAATAGTGGAAATGGGGTAGGCAACAAGTACTTATGAAGCCCTAGTTTACAATCTTCAACCCACTCACTAAATATTTTTCAACTAGACCCATTTAGGTAAGCCTACCCCATCTCCCACTTCATTTTTGGTCTAAACCCTATTTTAAAGCAATAGGCAACTCATTGGGTAAATTCCAACAAACTGACATCACCACTTATATGTTCTCCTAAACCAATTTTACTAGAATCTTGATAGTTCTTGATACTTCCTCTGATATTTTGGCCTATTTTACCCTAATTGTAGAATATATTGTGTGGAATCAACCTTTTTACTGTAAAGTTCTTCTTTTTAGGTGTCACACGTGTTTTAACACTGGGCACCGAACCTCAGAGTGTACCAAATTTAACAAAAGAAAGCTCAAACCAACTAGTTTAAAGAATTCCTCACCTAATCTTTTGAAGTGTTTGGACATGATTATCATGAATCTTTAGACTCAGAAAGAGGAAGCTAAGGAGGAAGAGGAACTCTAGACTGCAAAAATTAAACCCCTGGCTTCTATAGTTAGAATATTCACAGAGACAGGGACATTGGAAGAAGTTAAGGTTTAAATTTCAAATGTTACATTGAATATAATAATTATTGAACAACTTATCTCTAGTGAAGTAGCACCAGAGATTGATATATCTAACTCAAGGGTAAAACCAATGGAGCACTCATAAGAAAAATTTGAGCCTTTTAATATTATTGAAATCTATTTACACTTCTTCCTAGAGCATGCAAAATAAAATGGAGAGGGGAATGAAGTGCAAAGAAACAAGAAAAAAAGGTTAGTGCAAAAAAGTTAAGAAGGTAGAAGAAATGGTTTTAAAATATTTCAGTATGATCCTTCACTTAAGTGGTTCTTAGTTGGTTCTACTGAGGATGAGTAGAAGTTTCATGGAGGCTTGTTGTAAGGTTGACTCAGAAGCCTATTTGTTCTTTGTTAGTTTTTATTTCTTGTGATCTGTTGGCATAGGTGTCGCATTTAATCTTTAATTTTTTATCTTTCTCTCCATTGTATTAGGTTACGAAACCTTCCAAAATCTTTATTTAACCCTATCAAATAAAAAATGGAGGATATGACATCATAAGATTGATTTAAAAGACTCTTTTGGAACTCTAGAGTTCAACATGATTAGATATTTATTCATCTGAATATTAGGGTTGTTGATCTCTTGGATAGATCCACCTATGATTGATTTAGGAAGTGTTCCATTTTCTAAAAAAATTAAATATTTTGGGATCTCTCTTTAGATTTTTATAAAATAGTTAAATTTAAGTTATTATCATCATGTCTTATATAAATTGACCTGAAACATATTATTTGTAAAATGCTTTAATGACTCCAAATAACTTTAATTGTTATATGGGTGACCGCGTTTTCTTTCACATGTAAAAGTTGTTGTAGGTAGTATTTTTGATTTCCAATGGCCTATTTTAATCACTAGTGATGTTTTTTTTTTCTTTTTATGCATTACTTTGTTATCTATGTCTCTCTACTTGTTAATCTTAGGATGCTCCAAATATGGTATACAATCACATGAACATATTTATATTGGTCATTTCATTATTTATTAATGAACACCATCTTTATATATTATACCCTTACCCTAACATTTTTTCAAACCACATTTAAAACACATAATACAAATGTATTCAATTAATGGTCCCTTATACTTTCTTAATATGTTAGTCCATGCACATATTCTCATGTCATATTTAAAATAAAATAAAAATGTATTTAATTACCGGTTTCATTCTTTCTTATTATGGTCCCTTTACTTTGTATTAGTGATATGCAGGGTTTTTATTATATCTCCTTTAGACATATTTCTATATCAAATTTAAAACAATGAATGTAAATATATTTAATTAATGGCCCCATTCTCATAAACAATTAGACATATATATCTTAATACTTAGTTATAATTTAAAATGATATGTAAATAAACTTTCAATATATAAATGATGGTGTGGCTTCTTACAAATTTGAATTATTTCCAAACTTGCCTTTTTAGATTAAGAAGAATTCCAATAGTTGAATATCAAATTTGATACAACGAGGTGGCATTGCTTAGTGTGTTTTATTTTTTTTTCAATTCTAAAATCTTCATTTATTTGAATTATAATTACTTCACATAAAACAAGTTTAGATAAAACCTATTTCCCATGAATATTAATAATAATTAATAAGATTTATTTTGGGAGGATAAAAAATAATATGACATTTTAAAGTGTAGAAAAGCCTATTTCCCATGAATATCGATAATAGTTTACAATATTTATTTATTTATTTTAAATTATTTAATATTTTTTTTAAATGTTATTTTAAAAGGATAATTGTAGAGTTGATATTTTAATTTTTAAAATTACGGTCAATTATTAAATTATTATTATAATATTTATTATTCTTTTTTTTCACTTTCATTCTATGTAGTAGGGGATGGATATATGAAATGCACGGGTAAGGAACACGAAAGAGCCAGTGCATTTTATGTAAGTTATTTAATTGAAAAATATATATATCAACATTTATAAGTTTCATTTTCGTATTGTAATTAATATTATATATAAAATAATAATATCATTTAAGTAAAAAAAGAATCCAAAATTATATGTATAATTAATTTTTTTATATCATCTAATAATTTTATATATCGAATAATTAAAGAATGAAAAATATATTATAGAGTATGTAAACATTAAATATTAATTATAATTATATATAATATTAGATGCAGAATTGAATATTTTATGAATTATTAATATCTATTCACCACTTTTTTTTTTTTCTTTTTGTGTGTGTGTGTGTGTGTGTGTGTGTGTGTGTGTGTGTGTGTGTGTGTGTGTGTGTATAACTTTCTAATTAAAAATTAAATCATTGTATAAGAAAATTAATATATTGAAAATATTACATATTATAAAATACTCATAAAAAATTTCATACAAAAAAAATATCTACCATTTAACCGATATAATTTCTATTTAATTTTAAGGAATGAAATATCTACCATTCAATTGATATATTTTTCATTTAACTTTAAATGAAATATCTACCATTCAATTAGTATATTTTTCATTTAAAGATGAGTTGTATAAAAACATTAGTATATTTGACATGATCATGTAATATTTAACAAATGAATTATCAACCATTCATTTGGTATATTTCTAGAAACTTAGAAAAGTAAGCCCTTGATCATGTTATTTACTCTCTTTATTAAGAATTTAGCGTGATCATCCAATATTCAAAGAATGAAATATCAACCAGTAGATATGTATCTTATCTTCTTCTAATGAATATTCAACGAATGGAATTTGGCGTGATCATGTGATCATTTAATATGTCTTCCATTTTAAAATAAAAGACAGAAAAATGAACCATTAACCAACAAATTGACAGAAAAGACAACTATTTCCACAACTTTAACATGATCATGTTACCAACTTTTCATTGACCATATCACCTACTCTCCTTAATAAGAATTTGACTTGATCATCCAATATTCAAAAAAATGAAATATCAACCAATGAAATATCTTCTTCTAATAGATATTCAACAAATGGAATTTGGCGTGATCATGTGATCATTTGGTATGTCTTCCATTCGAAGATAGGAGACAGAAAAGTGAGCTATTGATCAACGAATTGACAGGAAAGGCAACCATTTCCACAACAAAAACTTCAACTAAATCTTTTGAGAAGGTCGATAAAATAGAACACGTCAGGTCGTGTGAACTTAGGATTCAAATTAGAAGCTCACGAGCTCCGTCGGCTATGGCGGTCAACAAGGTATTATTTCGGGCTGTAATGGCAATGGTATTATTAGCAAACGTTGCAGATGACTATGAAATTAGTGATGAAGTTGGGCATGGCTGCAGCCCATGGCCATATGTGAATGGCAGTGCTTTCCGGAAAATTCTGGATGCTCTTTTGGCAACTCTTGTGTCAAAACTCGCTAATTCCAAATTCGCTATTTCTGAGAGCAACATTTACAAGACGGATCCCGTGTATGGCCTCGTTCAGTGTAGGAACTACTTAACAACCGACCAGTGCTTAGACTGCTTCACCCTAGCCAAGAGCAAAATTAAAAGATACTGTACTGGAAAAGATGGAGCAAAAATTCATCTGGATGGCTGTTCCTTTCGCTATGAAAATCTAAGTATCTCTAGTCGTGAGGGCGTGGACCCTGGATCTGTAATTTTATGTGCTTCAGCAAATGATAGTCAACCGTAAGAGTTCAGTCAGTCAGCGCGGAGACTATTAGATCAGCTCATGATTGATGCCCCTGAAACAAATGGCTATGCAGCTCGCTCCATTGCTGCTGGCACTGGTTCTATATATGCTCTTGCTCACTGTTTGCAATTTCTCGACAATACAACTTGTAAAGTATGCTTAAACGATGCTTGCACAAATCTGGAACAGTACTATCTTCCCGAAAACGAAGGGCGTAGAGCGCCGGCTGGTTGTTTTGTGCGCTACGCAAGTTACTCCTTTTTCAAAGACAATATATTATAGATCTTTATTAATGCAAATTTCTTTATTTAAGTATTCTGATTTTGGAAACGATTCAATGTATTATGTCATGTATTATATATATTTTGGTTTTTTACAGCAAATTTGTCTACGCCCTCCAGCCAACAGCAAAGTAAGAAACTTCCTATATTGTTAGGAAGCGTCGGACGAGCAGCCGTGATCGCAGCCGTCTTTGTTGTTATTGTTTTTAAGAGGTTTCGTGTACGCTTTGAACTTGGGCAGAGCGATGCTAACAGAGGTACTGTTATAATCCCAATAATTTCTTGTAATGTCGGAGTTGTTGTTTCAATAGAAATAATGGAATCATAATGTTTTATACAGATGAGAATTTCGCTGCGATACACACATTAGAACAAGTGTATTTTGATTACGAAGCTCTCAGATACGCCACCGGAAATTTCGACTGTGGGAATTTGCTTGGAAGAGGAGGATTCGGGGAAGTTTAGAAGGTAAAATATTAATATTGGTTTAAGGTTTAGTTTTTGCAGCGTTGATTGATAATGAGTATATACGTTTCTGTTGATAACTGATGTTGGTCTTTCAGTTCCACGATAACTGTCATGTTGTGTATGATCCACAGATTTAATTTGTTAGGTTCCTTTTTGTACGCTATGCTGCATGTTGGCTCTTGTCCCATGCTTATTTCTTTAATTAGAGTTAGAGCAGATTTAGACAGTTTAAGTTTCTGTTAGCAAAAAAATATTCATCGCTGCCTGTCATCTAGCACAGATAATAATGTATGTCAAATGCATGGTTAGACTTTTAGTTTCTTTCAATCTATTTTTAATTACAGCGAACTATATAATAACAGTGTAGATCTTCTTTTATATATGCAATAATAAAGATATAGTAGTGCAGCCTGCAAAATACAGAATTGTGAATGTGCTATGGTTTTTTCTGAGTTAATTGTTTTTATTCTTTCTACTGTTATGATTATTTGAATTCAATCAGCTGGTTAAGGGATAGTGTTGTTTCAAAATCTATATTCGATATCAGATCAGGTATTTTCTTTTAGGTTAAAGATTTAGTGGTTGGAATTTCACCAAAGGTTGAGCATGTTGAATTCTAATTCCTTGCTCATTCCAGAATTTGATGGAAATGAGTATGATTATTGATGTATCAAAATGATGACTTTTTTTATAGGAAAAGATTTGTGAGAGATTGTTGAATCAAGGTATGTAGATCCAATTGATTGGAATGCCCTCAAAGCCAATGATAAAACAACTAAGAAGGAGGCTAAGAAGAAGAATGCTCAAGCCTTATTTCATATTCAAATAGCTCTAGATAAGAGCCTATTTCAAAGAATTGCAGGAGCAAAGATAGCTTAAAATGTCTAGAAGACTCTAAAAAAAGCTTACCAAGGTTATGATTAAGTCAAAGTTGTCAAGTTACAAACATTGAAGAAAGAATTCGATAATTTGAAGATGTAAGACACTGAAAGTGTGAGTATCTATTGTGTCAGAGTAAAAGATGTGGTCAATAAAATGGCTACACTTGGTGAAATTGTGAACAAAACTGTTGTGATCAAAAAGGAGTTGAGGACTCTCACACCAAGGTAGAATCACGCTGTCATAATCATAGAAGAAAGCAAGAATTTGTCTACCCTTCAATTTGATCACCTAGTTAGATCTTTGATGTCTCATGAAGAAAGATTGAGAGATTCATTTGGAGACATTGATGAGAAAGTTTTTTCCTCCAATGTACAAATCACAAATAATGAAGATTACAACAATAACACCAAATTAATCGAGGCCAAGGTGGTTCACGAGGAAGAGGTGGTTCCAGACGAAGAGGTAGAGGTCGATTTGATAAAAGGAATGTCCAATGTTACCATTGTAACAGGAATGATCACTTTGAAAGGGATTATAGATTAGAAGAAGGTAAAAGTGTTCATTATGCTGAAGAAGGTGATGAGAACCCTCCAGATCATTTATTTTTATCTTATGCCAAAGCTGAAAATAATAGTAGAGATGTTTGGTATTTAGATTTTGGATGTTCTAACCATATGTTAGGAAATGACAAGTTGTTTTCAACAATGGATGAAAGTTTCAAATCCAAGATCTATCTTGGTGATGACAAATCATTGGAGGTTACTGCAAAAGAAACTATGGAAGTCCATACAAAAGAAAGTATGAAGAGTGTTAAAGACATTTATTACACTCTACAGTTAAAACATAATTCATTGAGTGTTCGGCAATTGTGAGAGAAGAATTATAAACTTGTATTTTAAAATCAACAATGTATAATTTATGATAAGAATCAGGGCAATAGAATGGTTACAGTTGTGCCTTTGATAAAGAATAGGATGTTTCCATTGAAGTTTGGTGAACATAACATCAGTCTTATCAATATGGCATATGAAGATACAAATTGGTTGTGGCATCTCAGGTATGTGCATTTAAATTTTCATAGTTTGAAGATTCTAACATCAAATGCATTAGTTTCCATTTTTCCTAAGGTTGAAGAGCACAAGGAAATTTGTGAAGTTTGTGCTAAAGGAAAGCATGCAAGGGAGAAATTTTCAAAGGGCAATGAATGGAGGGCCCATCATCCACTTCAACTTATTCACTCAGATATTTGTGGTCCTATGCAAACAAAGAGTTTGTGTAAGTTATCATATTTTATCACTTTTACTTATGATTACTCATGAAAGTGTTGGCCTTATTTTTGGAAAACCAAGGGTGAAGCCCTTAATACATTCAAGAGGTTTAAAGCCCTTGTGAAAAATGAAAAATGGTGCAAAATCAAATGCTTAAGAAGTGATCATGGAGGATAATTTTGTTAAAAATTATTTCAAGGTTATTGTGATATACATGGCATCAGAATACAACTCACCACTGCTTACACACCTCAACAAAATGGTGTAGCTAAAAGGAATAATTGTATAGTGGTGAAGATGGTATGAAGTATGCTATAAACAAAGGGATTAAGCACTTTATTTTGGGGAGATGTAGTTTCTATAGCAATATATATTCTTAATCAGAGTCCCACTAGTGCACTTGACATAATGACTTTGTATGAAGCTTGGTATGAGAAAAATCCTAATGTTAATCATTTCAAAGTTTTTAGTTGTTTAGCCTATGTTCATGTTCTTGATCAAAAGAGAAGAAATTTAGATCTCAAAAGTGAGTCATGTATTTTTGTTGGATATAGTGAGGAAAGCAAGGCTTACAGGTTATATAATCCTTTCATTAATAGTCTTATTGTGTCAAGAGATATATTTTTGATGAAGGGGGAGTTTATGGTCATCAAAAAGGCCATATGGAGAAATCAATATCTATTTTAAATGATGTTATTATAGATGATATTGATCATGAGTAGCCCATTAATATTTTTGTTCCAATAAAAAAGGTAAGACTTTCTTATGAGTCAATTTGAATCACCTTGAGCAACTACTAAAGAATGTTTCCAATCATTTTCTTATAACATTGATTCATCTAAGCCTCCCCAACCTTAAAAGGGAGCATCCAATTCAATCAATTAAAACCCAACACACCCTCCCTTAAGTCTAGAAGAATTTAAGAATAAATTACCACCCTCTAAACCCATTAACTTTGATCCTTCCACCAAGTAGCCCCTCATCTAGTTGTTCAATTCCAAGTACAAGTCTAGATTCAAGTCATAGTTCTACAAGGAAGGTAAGAAGATTGAGTGACATCTATCAAATGAGTACAAATCAAGCACATGAAGAAAATCCAAGAGGTGAGACAGTGAATTTTGCTTTACTTACCAAGGCTGATTTTAAACCATCATGTTTTGAAGATGCATGTACTAATGAGGTTTGGATGCAAGCAATGCAAGAAGAGAGGATTCTATTCACATGAATGATACTTGGGAGCTTACAAAGCTTCCACATGACAATAAGAAGATTGGAAACAAATGGGTCTACAAGACTAAGTATAATAGTGATGGAAGTGTTGAAAGGCATAAGGCAAGATTAGTTACTAAAGGCTTCACACAGAAGCATGGCATTAATTATGAAAAGACATTTGCACCAGTAGCAAAACAAGAGACAATTAGAATGTTGACTGCATTAGCAACTCAAAAAAATTGGAACATCCATCATATGGACGTGAAAAGTGCCTTCTTGAATGGGTACTTAGAAGAGGAAGTATATGTCAAGAATCCATAAGGTTTTGAAGTGCAAGGAAAAGAAAATCATGTCTAAAAATTGAATAAGGCTTTGTATGGCCTCAAGCAAGCATCAAGAGTGTGGTATGCTAAGATTGATGGATATTTTCAGGACAATGACATTCAAAGAAGTAAGAGTGAACCTACCCTTTACTACCAACAAGAAGGTAATGGTATTCTTATTGTAAGTGTGTATGTTGATGACTTGTTGTATATGGGTAGCATTTCTAAGATGAAGAATGAATTCAAAGTTTCTATGATGAATGAATTTGAGATGAAAGATTTAGGTCTCATGAACTATTTTTTAGGAAACGAAGGTTTATCAAAGTGAGAATGAAATTTTCATTTGTCAAACAAAGTATGCCAAAGATATGTTGAATAAATTTGATATAGTTTATTATAAACCAATCTCCCCTCCAGTTGCTCATTAAGTTGTGTTGTGTAGAGATGATGATGCTGAAATAGTTGATGAGACAACTTATAGGAGCATTATTGGAAGCTTGATGTTTTTAACTCACACAAGACCTGATATTGCTTATTATGTTTCACTTGTTTCAAGGTACATGATAGAGCCATCTAAAATACATATGAAGACAGCCAAGAGAATTTTGAGGTCTGTGAGAGGCACTCTAGATTTTGGTATTCATTACTACACTTCTAAAAGGTTCAATCTTGTTCGTTTTAATGATTCTGATTGGGGAGGTAGTTTGGATGATTGAAACTCTATATCTAGTAATTGTTTTTCTTTTGGCTCTGGTTTGGTTACTTGGAGCTCAAAAAAACAAAGTATAGTTGCCCTTTCTTCTACAAAAGCAAAGTATGTTGTAGTCACCTAAATAGGTACACAAGCATTATGACTTAGAAAATTTCTTGAAGAAATTGGAGAGATACAAATCAAGCCCATTGTGATTTTTTTGTGATAACATTAGTGTCATCAAATTGGCCAAGAATCTAGTGCATCACAACAGCACAAAACATTTTAATTTAAAGCATCATTTTATCTGAGATTTAGTGCAGAAGAAGGCAGTGAAATGGAAATACATCAGCACTAAATAACAATTAACAAATATCTTCACTAAGGCAGTTGCAAAGGATCAGTTTTTGATACTCAGAGATCAGAGTGTGAGCCCTCTCAACATCAAGAGCGAGTATGTTTATAACTGATGTTGGTCTTTCAGTTCCACGATAACTATCATGTTGTGTATCATGCACAGATTTAATTTGTTAGGTTCCTTTTTGTATGCCATGTTGCATGCTGGCTCTTGTCCCATCCTTATTTTCTTTATTTAGAGTTGGAACAGATTTAGACAATTAGTTTAGACAGTTTAAGTTTCAGTTAGCAAATTTTGTTTCCATCGTTGAACTCCCTGTCATCTAACGCAGAGAATAATGCATGTCAAATACATGATTAGATTTTTAGTTTCTTTCAGTCTATTTTTAGTTACAGCGAACTATGTAATAATGTAGATCTTCTTTTAAATATCCATTAATAAAGATACAGTCGTGCAGCATGCAAAATATAGAATTGTGATTATGATCTGCCATTTTTCTAAGTTAATTGTTTTTATTATTTCTGCTGTTATGATTATTTGAATTCAATCAGCTGGTTAAGGGGATAGGGCTGTTTCAGAATCTATAGTTTCATCAGCAGGGGACACTTGTCGACGGGAAAAATATTGCCATGAAAAAGCTGAGAAGAACGCAATCGACTCAAGCGATGGATGAGTATGTAAAGGAAGTGGAGCTCATCATCTGCGTCCGTCACCGGAATCTGGTTCGTTTGCTGGGATGTTGCAGGCACGGCTAGGAAGGCTTGCTTGTTTACGAATTCATGTCAAACAACAGCCTTGTTAAGCATCTCTTCGGTGGGTCTCGCTTTCATTTCTCCTCAGAAATGGAAGCGATTAACAATCTTTATGTGCCTAAGTTAGTCTTGGCTTTCAGGAAATTCTGCGAAGCACCTGGACTGCGATGCCCGTTTCAACATACTATTGGGCACAGCTCGTGGTCTTGCATATCTACACGAGGAATCCAGCGTTCGAATTGTACATAGAGATATCAAAGCTGGAAATATACTTCTCGACGACAAATTTCAGCCCAGAATATCAGATTTTGGTTTGGCTAAATTCTTTCCTGAAGGGGAAATGCGTGTTTCTACTGGATTCGGAGGAACAATGTAAGTGCATTTTTGCTTTTCGGCGTATCAAAGCCACTCTGCAAAGTTACCACTAGCCAGATTGATTTATTTTATCTATTATTTTCGCTAGTCAGAGGGTATACTGCACCGGAGTATGCACTGCGTGGGCAATTGTCTGAAAAAGCTGACGTTTACAGTTATGGGGTGCTGGTTCTTGAAATTGTAAGCGGAAAAACGTGCATGAATCCAAAAATGTCGGAGCCTCTGCAGTTTCTTTTGGAATTGGTGAGTCGTATAGTATGGTGAGTCGTGTGATTTGTTAAACTTATCTACAAACCATGAAAATATCTGTGTGAATTATTGTGGTTTGAAAATAACTCTGTGAATTATTGCAGGCTTGGAGACAATACGAGAGCAAGCAAGTATTAGACATTGTTGATTCAAGTTTAGGAACAGACTACCCAAGAGATCAAATGCTGAAAGTGATTAGGGTTGCCCTTCTTTGCACTCAGGCCTCCCCAACGATGCGTCCCGCAATGTCGGAAGTTGTGGCCATGTTACTCAGCGATTCAGAGATTTCCGTGTGACCGACACAGCCGACTTTTATAGATGCGAATGGCCGACCTTCGCCTTCCATTTCAGCAAATTCAGGCGAATCTCAATCTTAGGGAACAATCTCCATGTCTTTAGTTTCCCGCTAGTTACTTATTCTGATTGCCAATAATTCAAGAAGCGAGATTGATTTCTCCAGAAGCGTGTTTCAACACGTAAGTTTAAGAGCAAAATTTCCGGTCAGAACACCCAATTGTGTGGAAAATTTCAAGCCATTAGTCATGCGCAAATGTAACTTACATGGAAGTAAAGTCAAATAAAACAAGAATCGTGATGCTGTTTGTTTTAGTATCAGAAAAATATTTATAAGTAAAATATTTTGAAATTTGTTTATAATAATTTTTATTTTAAGAAATTATTAATATAATTAATTTTAGTTGTTATAATTTGTCTAAAAAATATTTTATTTCAAAAAATGGATACAAATAATTCTAATCAATATTTTTAATATCATTATGCAACATTAATAAAATAATTTATAAACAAATATTGCACTTTTTTTATTTCTTTGTTCATGAACAACCAAATTTTATTATATGTAATCATAAATGAAATATGCCACAAAGGTCCGAGGTCTTCTAGCTGAAGTTTCTACAAGAAAAAAAGACACCAAAAGAAACTGGTAGTTTGGATGTTTCTATTCAAGATAAGACATCTAAATTTTCTTTTAATGTATCTTTGTGTGTCATTAAAAAGGACGGTTTAATGTATTTAGAAGTGGAGACAAGGATGCCTTTAAAGTCTTTAAAAGTGGAGACAAGGATGCCTTTAAAGTCTTTAAAAGTGGAAGGAAAATTGTCTTTAAAGAATTTAAAAGTGGAAGGGAAATGCAATAAGGTTTAAGTGCAAACAAAAACGCATTCATCCAATTTTTTTATATGTTTTTGTTTTGTTGGCCACTTTATATGGGTTTTGTTGGACACTTCATATAGGTTTAAGTGTAAAGAAGAATGCATTAAAAATGTCATAGATTTTTTTCACAATGGGTGGGATAGGTAATATGTTGTTTAAGCTATTTGTTAAGTTTATTTATAAAGCGTGAAAATATTTCTATGAATTGTTGTAGGTTTAGAGATAATATGAGAGTAAGTAAGAATTTAAGAATTTTGATGTAAGTTTAGGAGTAGACTATTCAAGAAATCAAATGTTGAATGTAATTAAGGTTTCCTTCATTCTCTCTCAAGCCTCGCTTACAATGCATCCCACAATGTTAAAAGTTGTGACCAATGGCCATGTTATTCAATAATTCAGAGATTTCTATGCAATCAACACAATCAAATTTTATAGATGTGAATGGCCAACCTTTGCCTTTTATGTCAACAAATTTAGGCCAATCTAAGTCTTACATAAAAATATCCACATCTTTAGTTTCTCACTAGTTACTTATTCAGATTTCTAATAATTCATGAAGCAAGATTGAATGTTTCAACACATAAGTTAAAGAGCAAAATTTCACATCATATTCAAATTAATTAAAAAATGTCAAGATAATAATCATGCATAAATGTAACCTGTTTTTAATTATTAAAGTCATATAAAACAAGAGCCATGATGTTGTTTTAGTATATGTTGGTTAGAAAAATATTTATAGTGAAAATATTCTAAAATTTGTTAAGTATAATTTTTTTTTGTTAAATAAATTATTATTACAATTTTTTTTTTTGTTATAATTTATTCACAAATAATATGTTTTATATTTGAAAAAATGATAATTTATAATCACACCCATTTTGATTTGTATTTGAAAAAGAAAAACCTACAAATTAAAGAATCTAAAACTCATAAGGTAATTCTTACAAACACATTAGTGTATAAGGTGTAGACATTTCATTTTTACCATTTTTTTGTCCAAATTATGATTGAAATGGCTTTTTGTAATCAAACACAAATTTAATCAGAGATTAATAAATAAACCCAATTCTCCCAAACTTTTGATGTATGCATTCTATGATACATTGTTACATCCCTAACTGAGGTAATGCAATGAATGAAATCATTTAATTTGATAAAATGTACCTAAACTCAATACCTTGTTTTTAAATGACATTCTAATAAATTAACCAAATTCTTCTATTAGCAAATTCTATCCTATCAAATTCACATCACATTACATTAGGTAACTAAGAACAAATATTTAGCTAATCTTCTTCTATAAATAAGGTTACATGGAATACATATATTAAAAATATATGAAAATCAATATTTATATTTATCTTTGTCATTCAAAAAACTTGCCAATTTAATATTCAAATCAAATGGAAATACCCACCTTTTATTAAAAAAGCTTATGGGGATTCTTACAAAAGTTTGCCTCTTCCTTAAAATGTTTATCCCTTCTTACAAAGGATTATCCCTTATTAAAAATCTTATCTTATTCTAACATGCCCCATGTTTGTCATCATGAAGATGTAGAATACATTTTGGGTCCTTGATCCTCATCTTGAGATGAATGGTTCACAATAATTTTGAAAGTATATAAATAAGAGCATCACACCTCTCATTGAATCAATCTTCCTAATGAAAAATTAATCTCTTGGATTATTCCAAGAAATTTCTTCACTTTATATCAATCCGAGCCTAAGCCAAGACCAAGTGTAGACAAAGAGAGGGGATTTCCACGCAAGGAACCAAGCATCGAGGAATCCTTTCATATCCAGAAGTTGAGATCAATCATTTTAAATAAATTTTCAAACATATCTTCAAGGGAGGTAAAAGTGTTATTTTTATCTTTCCAAATTATATTTCTTGTTTGTTAATAACATAGCCCAACCTAGAAATTAGGTTTGAGAATTTATGTCTACAATTTATTCACTAAAAATTGACTAACCTCTCTTGGATTCCTTATCTATACATAAGGCATATGAACAAACCCCTCAAATTGAAAATCTACTGACTAGTTTAAGAATACAGTAAATATGCAATGTCATCCTCATTACATGTTGCCCCTAACTAACCCAATACCACATTCATTTCTTGTTGAGCTTTGTTGAAACAAAAATTATAAGATGTAATCATACTATGAAAGTGACATCACTTACAACTACCCTAAGATGGGGGATGATTGGTTCCTATAATATCATTTCATTAGGAAGTATAATAGCAAGAATAGGGTAAAAAATAATTAAAATATTACCAATGTTCTATCTTCTTGGTATTTTAAACATGAGATTTCCCTCATCCCACTAAGAATACAGGCTTAGATACAAAGGTGATGAACCTAAAAAAAGTTATGTATTATTTCTCTTATAGGATATTATTCTACACTCTATGATGTGATGGGATCAAAAGGTGATAAACCTTAAATATGTTCCATATTATTTATTTTATAAGAAATTTTTATATACTCCATAATATAATTTGGTCAACCATTACTATTATTTTATCAACATAAAATCCTTGTACCACTAGAAAAAGCCATTATGGTGAGGAAAGTAGCTTGGATCTGTGCATGTTTTCCCTTCATTACCAATTAGGGTTTGGTTGGATATTAAAATACAATAATTTCTATATGAAGTTGTTCCATAACTAAAACTACAACTTAGGTGGAGATGTAAATTATCATCCATAAGAGACTTTTTAAAGCTATTTAAATTATATATTTATAATGAAAGGATATTTGTGTGGATCTCTTACAAAATTCATATAACTTTGTATATTGATTACTAATTTATAAGATAAATAAAATGAAACCTAATTATAATTATTGTAGAAAATTTATCATGAAATATATTGTAATTCAAAACTATCACACATGTCATAAAACACTACAATTATTTTTAAAGAATATCACACATGTCTCAAGAAAGAGGTAGTAAAAGAATGAAACTCAACATTTATCTAGGATACAATTCATAGCTAATATTAAAATTTTAACAACACATGTGATGACTTATCATTCCCCAAAAGATTCCTTCATTACCATAAAGATAAGCACCATAAAGATAAGCCAATAATAATCCCTCAAAGTTTTACTAAAGCTCAATATTATAATAAATAGCATGTTCTAATGGAAGAGGATTATTTCTTTCTTAGCAATATACTATATTAATTATCCCAAAGTACTGATATTAACTAAAAATATATTAACACATAAATTATTCATTTACAAATTATTCGAAGAGGGAAGAACTACACTTTTAATCATCAAGATAAGAACCCACCAAATATATCTTCCAAGAAAGGTATTATGCAGTCATCTCAACCCGAACATAAATTAGATTTTAGAATAGGTGCACACGTGACCTAATGTCTTAATTATAATAACATAAATGTATATCATATTCTTGCATTTTAAGATTTGAGAAGAATTAGGCATTCACTATTAGGTCAAGTTTTTGGTTAAGGGCATTATTCATTAAACATTTATAGGCATGTACAAAAATTAGTTAATTTCAACCTGAGAAAAATATATTCAACAAGATTTATTATTTTTTAATATGAATATCATGAAGGGTAGAGCATTTCATTTTTAGTTAAGAATTGCCGACATTTTTTTTTTCCAATTGGCTAATCAATTAGTATAATTATCAATTCAATTATAGAAATTTACAAGAGAATATTAATTTAAACTTAAATTAAATATTATGATCTTTTTCAAGGATTTTCTATCCACACCAATTTTTCATTATTTTAGGCATAAATATAGTACTCAGTATATCTTATGCTATTTATTTTAAAGGTATAGATATAGTTAGTTGAAGAGACCCATTCCTCTAAATAAAGTAAAAGTATAACAATATGGTGTAATATAAGTCTTAAGTATTTCATCTATTAAGATAGAAGAAATGTAGTTCCTCTTATAGTTGAATCTCCAACTATTTTTTTTATTTTAACATTCAACTGAGGGATACACAAATATATTAATCATGGAAGATGATTTTCTTATTCAAAAATTAAAATTAAACTCTATCAATATTTAATTTCCTTCCTCCATGGTAGGACATTCACAAAGAAGGTATATCAAGTATAAAAAAAAAAATCGACAACCTTTCTCAATTATTCAATTATGGCTCGACCCCTAAGGTAACTTTTGCTAATTCAATGGTAAAATATGACAAGTAGAAGAGGGATTATGAAAACCATATATTTCCTCATTATAGAGTATATATATATATATATATATATATATATATATATATATATATATATATATATATATATATATATATATATATATATATATAGAATTCACATGTAATCTTAATCGTTACTATTGACTAGAATGATGTTAAATTTTAAACAGATCCATCACATAGTTAAGATCTTTACTAAGTTAACATCATAGTCACTTTTGACATCCTCAAATTCTTTGCTTAGAGAGATATTATTATTATTAATTAATAAGGTAACTAGATTAATGGTTTTTCAAAGAAAAAGGTCATCATAAGTCTAATGTTAGTCAAATGAGTTTATTCTTATATTTGGATCTAAAATAAATGACTTAATAATAATATTCATATAACAATATAATAATTTTTATTTTATTTTTCTCATAATATATTCTAGTATCAAACACAACTTCTTGAAAAATTTTAATCTAGTAAAAAATAATCAATAAAAATAAATTATCTCTTCTTTAATAATTTAAGTAGGAGAAAAAAAAGCTATGATGTTTATAATTCAACAAGAGAGAGCCCAAAACAATAGTAAAAAAAAAGTAAACTATCAATAACAATTTTTTAGAATGATTTGGCTTGGATATTGTGTAAGCAATAGAGGATTTTTAACATACTCCAACTATTTATAATGTTTACTCAACATACATAATCAACAACATTTTATTTGTAATTACTTCTATGTTGGAAACATAATAAACTATAAATCAGCAATAATGAAAGTATAAATTCCACATACTTAGCATATTTATATAGTCAACCAAGACAAGAACAATCAACTAATATAATCATTTAATGATATTTATGGATTGAAACTTTTCCAAATATAATTATAAATAAAAAAAATAAGCCTACAAAAAAAGGTACAATCAAGAAGTAATTTTCATTAAAATAGAAAGAAGTGTCTCATATATCTTTGTTGACATCAAATATAAATTATTTATTTTCTTTGTTATTTCCAATCAACAATACTCTACAATACAATTAATATATAAATATAATCAACATAATATTGACAAGTTTATTTTCCTTCTCCATAACAATCTCTTATTTAATCAATCAAGGTAACAAGTAGGTCAACCAAAATATTAACATCAAAAGAGTGCCTCCACTACTATTTTGTTTTCATAACAACATGGAAAAAAAAACAATGAAAACAATGAAAACGAACTCGATAAACAATGTTTATATTATCTTGGCCACATGATATATTCCCATAACACAAAACTATAAAATTTATATCAAAAAAGCAAACTTACCCGACCAAATTTAGGATAATATTAAACATCTTCACAAGATAAAACACTCAACTTTAGTTCAACAAGGAAATTTGCACGAAGCATCTCAATCAAACAATACTAACATTTAACAAATTCTTTCAATGCTATTTGACTTGCACAAGCATGAAGAAAAAAAAAACCATATAAAACAACAGACGCTATGGAGGGAATCTTACGTCAACATGATTTTTCTGCTCCTAAACCACATGAACCGCCTTGTTAAGAATTAACGAGGATTGCACGGCCAGGAAGGCTTTCTAGTTTACGATTTCATGTCAAACAACAGCCTTGATAAGCATCTCTTCGGTGGTTCTCGCTTTCTTTTCTCCTCTTTCTTTACTACTCAACCTGTTCAGAAATTGAAGCTATTAACTTCGCCTGGGTGAATATTTAACATCTTTAGCAATCAAAATCAGAGGTCGCGGATTGAATTCTTGTGCAAAGCTCGCACCAGCAAGTTAATCTTGGCTTTCATGAATTGTTTCTATGGTTTTACCTTTTAATTTCTAACATTACAGGAAATGTCGGGAAGTACTTGGACTGCCATGCCTTGCATATCTATACGAGGAATCCAACGTTCGAATTGTACATAGAGATATCAAAGCTGGAAATATACTTCTCGTCGTCTCGACAACAAATTTCAGCCTAGAATAGCAGATTTTGGTTTGGCTAAATTCTTTTCTCAACTGGAAATGCATGTTTCTACTGTATTCCGAGGAACAATGTAAGTGCATTTGTGGTTTTCGGCGTATCAAAGACACTTGCAAAGTGACGACTAGGAGATTGATTTATTTCATTTATTATTTTCAAGCAACGGGTATACTGCACCGGCATGGGCAATTGTCTGAAAAGTGGAAGAAAGTGCATGAATCCAAAAATGCCGGAGACTGCAGTTTCTTTTGGAATGGGTGAGCCCTATAATATGTTGTCAGTCGCGTAATTTGTTTAACTTAATCTACAAACCATTTAAATATCTGTGTGAATTATTGTGGTTTGAAAATATTTCTGTGAATTATTTGAAACGAAATAAAAAGAAGCTCTAACATTAAGTTGAGAGCTATTAAAATAAAATAATACAGAGTAAAATAAAATAACCAGCTACTCAGAAAATATATAGACTCAAGAAGAAAGACTTTTATTCCATGATTTTATTCCATGTAATGAAGCGCCGTTCATCATCTTCATATATAGAAAAGGAACGTTGAGTTTAACAAACAGTTTTTAATGAACAGTTAAAAAATACTATGCCCATAGTTGAGTTTAACAGCAGTTTAAAAATAAAAACATCATGCATTGATCATGCGAAAAGTAGTTTAAAATATAAATTAAAAATAAACTATCAACTGATAATCAACAAGTTCCAATCGAGTTATAGTTGACTCCTTTGATCATGCACTTCTTCAATCTCCCTTTGGATGGTCAATGGGGATTAGTTCCAACTGATGTCACAAAGTAACAAATAAGGTTATAGGAAGAGCTTTGGTAAAAATATCAGCTACTTGCTCAGAAGTAGGACAAAACTATAAGTCAACTTCTCCATCTTGTACTAAATATCAAATGAAGTGATGTCGGATCTCAATACGTTTCAATCTAGCATGAAACATAGGATTCTTCGTCATGGCAATAGTGCTACTATTATTACAAGAAAGTGTAGTTGGATGTTCCTGAATCAAATGTAAATCCTCCAATATCCTTCGAATCCATATTGCCTGACAACTTGTTGTTGCTGTAATATACTATGCTTCTGCTAAAGAGAGAGCCACGGTTGCTTTCTTTTTACTACTCCAAAATACAACTCCAGAACTAAGTGAGAATACATAACTAGATGTAGATTTTATATCATCAACTAAACCAACCCAAGCAGAATCTATGTAGCCAACTAGCTTAAATTTTTCTATGAAATAATAATGAATGCCAAAAATTTGTGTACCACTCACCATAGGATTCTTTTCGCAGCATGCCAATGAGACTCATGCAAATCCTTCATGAATCAAGAAATGAGACTCATAGCATACATAATATCAAGTCTTGTCATAGTGAGGTACATGAGGCTCCCAACCAAACTTCTATACAAAGTAGCATCCACTTTGGAACTTGCATCTTCCTTGGTTAATTTCTCATCAAGGGTTACAGGAGTTGTAACTATTGTGCATGTCATCATTCTAAACATTTTCAATAAATAAGTTACATAATTTTTTTGATAAATAAAAATGCCTACTGCTTGTTGTTGCACTTCCACACCAAGAAAATAATGCATGACTCCCAAATCTAACATCTCAAATTCTTGTTTCATTTATGCCTAAAACTTCTCCATGAGAGCTTTACTATTACCTATACAAATAAGATCATCAACATAAAGATAAATAATGATAATATCATTACCAATATGTTGGACATACATGGTTGGCTCTAAATGACTTCTATTGAATCCCTTCTTCAAGAAATAACTATCAATCCTTGCATACCAAGCATGAGGAGATTGCTTCAACTCATAGAGAGTTTTTTTCAACTTGTAAACCAACTATTCTTTACCTGAAATTTCATAGCCCATGGGTTATTTCACATAGACTTCCTCATTTATATAACCATTAAGGAAGGCTGATTTTACATCCATCTAAAATACTAGCCACTTGTGTTGTGTAACAATAGCCAAAAAAATATTGATTGTATCAAGTCTTGCAACTAGAGTGAAAGTTTTTGAATAATCTATTCCAGGTATTTGTGCAAATCCCTTGAAAACTATTATTTTCTTGTGTCTTTTCATAGAACCATTAGCATAATATTTCAACTTATAAATCCATTTGACACCAATCACCTATTTGTCTTTTGAAAGTTTCACTAATTTCCATGTATTATTTTTATCAATGTCTTTCACTTCATCTATAGCATCAATCCATACCATATCTTTTACTCCTTCATATACAGAGGGTTCAACTTGTATTTTAATAAGAAAAGCAAAATTAAAAATTGGATTCAATTACTCCTCTGATAAATTTAATTTAAACATCGTACCTTTCTTGAAGAGTTTGGACTTGATGTTGGACTTGAACTATCACCTGAAGGTGTGCTAGTAGATGAATCTAGTGAACGTGAGTTTGGAGATCTCAAACTTGAGCTAATATTGAGGCTTGAACTTCCACTTGAGCTTGTGGGGAGAGGAGGAACACTTCCAACTTCTATGTCCATTATTATTGGAGGTGTTTTTTATTATGCATTTTTTTTTTCCATTGCCATTCTCCTCCATCAAAAACCACATATCGACTAATAATTCATTTCTTTGTGTTAGTATTATAGACTTTGTATCCTTTAGTTACATCAAAATATCCCACAAAGATACAATGTTGGGATTTTACATCCAACTTCTTCTACTTCTGAACTGGAATATGAACATATGCAAGACAACCAAATATGTGAAGATGAGCCACTGAAGTCTTGTGACAACTCCAAGCTTCCTTTGGAGTGATGTTGTGAACTACTTTTATGGGGCTTCGATTTCAAATGTATACTATTATTGCCATTGCTTCTGCCCAAAAATAATTTGGAAGATTTTTTGACTGCAACATATTTCGTGCCATTTCCATAATGGTACGATTCATTCTTTATGTAATACTATTTTTTTGGGGTGTATAGGTTATGATAAGTTGTCTTTTGATGCCATTCATATTATAAAAATTAGAAAACTCTTTGGAACTAAATTCTCCCCTATATCTATTCTGAGTATTTTGAGATAATATCTACTTTATTTTCATCCATAGCTTTAAAAAATTTAAAGCATTCGAAAGCTTTTAATTTCTACTTAAGAAAATAAATCCATGTGTGGTGAGAAAAATTATTAATAAATGTAAAAACATGATTCTTTCCTAAAGATTCCTCTTGCATAGCACCAAAAATGTTAGCATGCACAAGCTCTAAATGAGATTTTGCCCTCAAAGATTTGTTCACCCAAAAACTATCTCGATGTTGCTTTCCAAGTGCACACCCTAAAAAACCTTCTTCTTTTGCCTAAATTATTGGAAGTCCTCTCACCATATTATTCTTGTGAAATAAATTTAATCCTTTAAAATTTAGATAACCATAATGTTGATGTCATAACCACAAATCATTTGTGGTCACTTTAAAAGCATGCATAGTATTATAATTCAATGTGAGAGGAAATAGCTTGTTCTTTGTCATAGGAACCTTTGCTACAAGAGCATAATTAGCTGATTTATAAAATATTTTGAAGAAATTATCTTCAAACAAAATTTTATAATTTTTTGCTACAAGCATCCCAATACTTATAGGTTATGTTGTAATTTGGGCACATGCAAAGTATCATGAATATAAGCAGTTTCTCCTTGCTTAGTTTTACATCAAGGTTACATTTTCCATCACATCAACCTTTTTATCATCACCAAATTTTACTTGATTCATACATGGCCTAGAGAGTGAGGTGCAAATATATTCTTAGAGATGAATAAGATAATGCTAAGTTCATGCTCTCTTTCAATAAATGCAAAAAATGAGTACCCATATGTTTTTATTCATGAACATACTATGATTTATCCCAAGTTCATAAAGTTCCATAAAAAGCATGTACCTAGAGGTACTCTGATAAAAAAGAATCTTCAATCCTCCACATGGATTCATAAGCTTCTATGTGTGGCTCAAGTGCTTGTACTCTGCTATATCTAATTATTTCCCATATTCGGTTGTCATGATTAAATTGGTGATATAAAGCATACCGTACTTGATCCTAATGGAGAATTCACTCATTATGGGTTCAATACCACCTTACGGCTATACCATCAAAAAGGTGAACCAATGCTTGTATATTATCATTGTCAAAGTTATAGAAGTCTTCAAGGTGTTGGATAAAATTGTAGACTTTAATTTGTCCATTAAATCAAGGAGCTTCATCAAGTCTTTTTAAAGGTGCATCCATAACTGGTCATATCATAAATTGTTTGGTAACAAAATGAACAAATTTATAGCACTTTTGATACTGGCATGGAATGTTCTCATAACTACCAATGGCACCACATACTCTTCTATTGAGGTTATAATCATTGGGGGGCCAACAATTACAAGAATTAATTATAGTATCAAAAAGGGACTGGGTGTTCATCCATCAGAGGATGCCATCAGGATTAGGATCATGTTGCTCACCATCTTTGGCTATGACACTATAGATGTGGTCAATATCTTCTTCCACATTAATAGGTTCTACATATGGTGGCCCATGTGTTTGATTCAATAAAATAATAATGTGTTGATCAATATTCTCAAAACTGATGTAGCACTTTTTAAAACTTAATTTTGTATTTTTTCATAACACCAAGGTCACCCCAATAGAGATGGAAAATTATTTGCCTCTACTAACTTTAGAACTTCAAAGTTAGCTTTGAAAGGTACTCCAAGGATATCGACCATTGTATTCTTATTAGTAGAGGATAATAATATGTGTGATGATAATTGCAATCTTGGACTAGCCATTTTATGCCATGCATCCTTGGTGAAGACATTAATCTCAGAACCAATGTCAACCAAGATGTCCTAATTCACTCAACCATCGATGGCAGCATTCACCAATATTTCTTTGTCCTCTTGGGGGCTAGGAGGAATAGGGGTATCTTACTGTCGAGCATGATTCAATCAACGATCCTCAATTTTTTGAATCAAATGAGGTTGAGCATCAATTGGTTTTTGTACCTAATTTTTAATCCAAGCACTCAATTTTGGGATAATGTATTCATCTAACATATGCTTTCAAAGTTATTTAAAATCATCTCACACCATGTTTTGAGGTTCTATTGCCCTTTGCATAATAGCACATTATATTGCTTCTTGGTCTTTATGAAACTAAATTTCTCTTTATAGTTATCATACTAATGTCATAGTGTCCTAGATTACATCCTTTTATTATTGGGAATCAATATATTTTCTTACTCGAGGATCTTCATTTTGTACCTTCTCAATAGGAGTAGATGTAGACTGAGATTGTCCACCACTAGGTGTACTGATATTTTCTTGTTGAGATATTGGGGTGCTTGAGTGTAGCCACCAATGAGGTTTATTAATGTGAATCATACCTTCACATTTTTCATTTCTTTCCTTAGTGATGGCCATGTGTAGGTTAGGACATTCTTCCAATTGATGCTCATTTTTACAAAAAGCACATGTCGGATAAACTAGACAATCCCATTGATAGTGGTCTGGCAATCCACACTTATAACACGCTCAAAGTGGTAAATGACCACCTCCTAATCATCTCCCTTGACTTCATCCTCAATAGAAACCATTATATTTATTGTTGGACATAGAGGTTTAGTGTGTACTACACATGCATACCTCATGGATATCACTAATAAGCCAAAAATCATTTGTATCATGGGTGTAGGCATTACATATTTTACAGTATTTAGACACCTTAAAATGCATAGCCCATTATAGGAGAGGATAGGAGCATACATCACATTCTTCATGGAAATTTTCACATTATTGCTTCACTATCACATAAATGTTTTTATTTGGGTAGTTACTTCAGTTATGACCTTTAAACTCATAATCGGTACACTAAAAACCATTACCATTATCATACACATTATTTGTAGTTAATTTTTCTAGTTATGATGTCATTAAAGCTATCTAGGATTCTATAAAAGGACAGATTCTAGAATCAATACTACCAACAACTTCAGTGTGAAGGGTGGCTTCCAAGGCTTCATACGAACTAGTACAATCCTTCTAAAACATTATTCATATGAAGGGAAACAATAATCTTCCTATGAACCACTGTGCATGCTGAGCAACATTGATTTCAAATAAGATCTTTGAGAGAAGTGTTTTGAACTGTGTGTCATACTCACGTACACTTTCAATGAGATCTTGCTTTATGTATTTCAGTGTAATAATACTTTGTTTCTCAAATTCAAGAATGTTACATTCTTGAAAGAATGTTGTTTTGATCTAATCATAGTCAACCACCACTTGTTGAGGATCAAACTTCCTATACCACTTATGTGATCTCTTGAAAAGTGTGGTTACAAATTGTGTGGCCTTTCACTCAGAAGAAGTAATGCCATACACCCTCCAAATAAGTTTACACTTATGAACATGCTCTGTAGTATTCTCCATGCCCTGATATTTAGGTAGGTGAAGAATCATTTCATAATACACTATTGGCAGTTCAGGTGCTTGTGCTAGTAGTTGTTGAGAACCCCCAAATCCCATTCCTTGAGGGGGAAGTCCACCACTTCCTCCCATGCCACCTAGTTCACCTCTAATGCCTCTAGTAGCAACTCCCATGCTGTGGGGCATGGTAGCTAGTTTATTAATAATATTTAGGCTTGTATTATATCCACTATGAATTTTAGGTCTGCCAAGCATCTCATGTTGGGCCATGAATTTCCATTGAAGAGGAAAATAAAGTGTTGATTTTGGATGAGTTATGATCGATGCAACTAAAATTTCCCTTATAGGATCCTTTTATGATTTTAAACCATTTGTATCCCAATTATGTATACATAATTCATCTTATTCAAAATCATGAGTGTACACTATGGTTGGGGAACTTGGTTGGTTTAAACTTGATTCTTCAATCTCTTTTGTTTCGCTAGTTTCTCCTTCGTATGATGAAATTGACATGCGGCATGGTGTAAAAGTGATGGATTCCTCCTTGTGTGTTCCCACTTATTTTTGGATCCTAACAACACATTTAGATTTCTCTCAGTCCCTTTTTATGTCACTTACACCTATGATCCTCTACCAAGCTTCATCATATTTTCGCTTCCATAATGCCCACTAATTGGCTACTATTTAGAATTTATAATTCTTTGCCAACACTTCTATATTTTCATTATAACATTGTAGATCATGCTAGGATGGTTTTAACCTTCCTTTGGTAGAGTTTCGAGTCCACAATCAATGAATAATTTATTGACTTCTAATGTGAAATGTCTAATATACCAACCATGTGGCTCTTTGAAAAACTAAAACTTGGCTTCTTCAGGACAAGAGTAAGTGATTACAACATACTCTAGAATGTAGCAATTCAACACTCCTCTCCACCAAATATTAACATCTCGTATCCATGGTGTTCCTAATCATGCTAAAGCCCTTTGACATTATAACATCCAAGATTATCTTCTCCCAAAATTTTATGATCGACCTTGAGCATAAGTAGATAACCAAACATGTAAATGAACAGGGACTTTAACAAATAAAATTTCATATAATTCATTATATAGATTTTGTTTTACCCACTGATGTATAAAAACTCCTTATTCAAGATAAGAAACTACAAAATTATCCTCAACCCCAGTAATCCATTATTCAGTACTTTCAAAGTTTGTACATTCAAGCATTTTCCATTATTGTGTAGCAAGCACTATAGGTCCTGACAATGGAACCAAAATGTTGAGTTTTTGGTATCTTAATTACATTTTTGTAGGTGTTAAAGTGTAGTCCCAATAAGCTTGCATGATGGCCCTTCATGCAAGATTGTAGTCTTGTGAGCTCACCCGAAGCATGTAGCAAGAGACCAGTTCTTATGGGTTATATTGCTCAATAACATGTTAATCATATGCTTGATTTTATTCATATATTTTATTAGTAATTATATAGAAAATATAGTACACTATTGTAGGCCTTTACTCAATAACTACCACCACTATGAACATAAACTAAAATGTCATGAAGTTCAATGGATTGTCAATTAATAATGCATATTCCATACATTTTATTATGAAAGATAAGCAATAAAATTAGTTAATATGATCCACAATTTATACTAAAATGTCACTTAAACATAAACATAAAAAACCTAAATTTATCAAAATATTCATGAGTCTATATTATATAGTTCCAATATTCTATCCATAATCAGTCATCTTACATGATTCTACATAGGGGTGTTTATACTTGTTTTTCCTTGACCAAGTAGTTACATAATAAATGACAACTTAGGTGATTGGCCAATGAAATCTTAGTAGACAGACAGTTGTGGTAGTCTATCAATTA
Organism: Torreya grandis; assembly: GCA_037957365.1. Lineage (NCBI taxonomy): Eukaryota > Viridiplantae > Streptophyta > Pinopsida > Cupressales > Taxaceae > Torreya > Torreya grandis. Next base: position 1,286,424 of record JARHVA010001074.1, read on the forward strand.
TTTTCTCCTAAGGATCTAGGCTTTTACGCCCCTATATTCTTATTCTATGCTAAATCCTTGTTTTCACATACCCTCATATACACAGACCAATGTGAAACTCATGATGGTTAATGTCTTGATGAAACTCGAGACTCGCTCCTCAACTATCTTTTACTTCCCATGTATTCCCCAAGTCTTTCATTATTGTTCCAAGTCCTATGTTGTTAAGTTCCTCAAGGTTATGTTATGTCCTTGACTGGGTCTTCTTGCTTTGATACTTCTATGTTCTTTTCCTTTCATGCCTTGTTGGTTCCATGCCATGGTCTTCTTGTGCCAGGCTAGTTTTATGCCATGGTCTTTCTATGTTATGCTTCTCTCATATCGTGTCAGATCTATGTCAATTTACAAAAATACTTAGTTAAAATTTGGGGTCCAATAGACCCTTATTTCACAAAGGGAGGATTCATCTAGTTACAACATCCATCAAAGAGGTCAAGAAGTTATTCATGAGTCAACATCATTCTCCTCCAACTCAAGTCAATGCCTAGCAATGAAATTAAGCTTGTAAGAAGTCTATGAGTAGTCAAGGTATGAGAAAAACAAAGATAAAACTATGAATTATGCTCCCTTTTTATCAATTGATCCTATCTATGTTGAGAAACAATCAAGGAAAACAAGTGGTGTGAGGTAATAGATGAAAAGATGCATGCAATAGAGAGAAATCAAACTTGGGAGTTGTTGACCTAATAAAATTAAAAGAGGTCATAGGAGTCAAGTGGGTGTACAAGACAAAAACCACTCCCAAAAGCAAGATAGAGGCAAAAATCAAGACTTGTGGTGAAGGGATATAATTAAAGGCCCTGACGTGATTATAATGAGACGTTTGCAACCATAACAAAGCTAAAAATGGTAAAGATAATCATAATTATTGCTACTCAACACAAGTGGAATGTGTATCAAATGGATGTCAAGTTAACCTTATTGAATGGAGTGTTAGAAGAAGAGGTTTATGTGGGATAGCCACCCAGATATGAAATTCTTTGTCATGAAAACAAAGTGTATAGGTTGAAAAAAGCATTGTATCGGCTCAAGCAAGCCCCAAGAGCATGGTACAACTGTATAGACTCATGCTTGTTAATAAATGAATTTAGCAAAAGCACAAGCGAGCCCACACTTTACATCAAAATGAGAAAAGGTGATATTTTGATTGTAGTTTTGTATGTGAATGACCTAATATTCACCAAAAATGCAAATCAAGCAATAGAAAAGTTTGAAATAGACATGGAGTTTGAAATAACTGATTTAAATTTTGTGAAGTATTTTCTTGGGATAGAAGTCAAGAAAATGGATAGTGACATATTTATATGCCAATCTAAGTATGTAAAAGAGATTGTGGAGAGGTTTAAGATGGTGGATAGTAAGCTAGTATCCACACCAGTCGATACAAGTCTTAAATTATGCAAGGATGATTGCAACAACAATGTAGATCCTATATGGTATAAGAGCTTAGTGGGAAGCTTAATATATTTAACTAGAATAAGGATAGACATCATGTATGTAGCCAACCTCATATCTATATTTATGGAGATACCAAATGAGACACATTGGCAAGCGTGAAAAAGGATATTAAGGTACGTGGCTTAAGAGATTATGGAGTTTTATATGGAACAATCGATAAGTTTAAGCTTGTAGGTTACACGAATAGTGATTGGGATGGTAGCCTTGATGATTGAAAGAGAACTTTGATGTATGTATTTTATCTTGGGTCAGGAGCCATATCTTGAGCTTCAAAGAAGTAACCCATAATATCACTTTCTATAGCTAAAGCAAAGTATATAGAAACCAATGTAGTAGTATGTTAAGCTATATGGTTAAGAAGAATACTTTTAGATTTGCATGAACAATAGTAAGGGGTTTATACAATCTATTATTATAATATATGCTTCATAGCATTGTCAAAGAACCCCATCTTTCATGGTAGGAGCAAGAACAGTGCAATCGAGGATCACTTTATTTAAGAGTTACTTGAGGAATGTGTGATACAGCTTAATCTTTTCAATTTAAATAAGAAACTAACTAGTATTTTTACTAATCCATTATCTATAGACACTTTCATACACTTAAGAGGAAGGTTAGGGGTCATTAATATAGCAGCATTGGGTCTATAAGATTTTATGTTGGCTCTAGACTCATATAATAGACCTCTGGACTTCAATAGTGCAACTCTAGTCTCCTACAGAAGAGCTCTGGACTCCTACAGGTCAGCTCTAGACTCCTACAATTCAGTGCTAGACTCTTACATGCCAACTTCAAACTCTTATAACACAGTGTTGGACTCCATCAGGTCAACTCTAGACTCCTAAAAAGTAGCTACAGACTCCCATAGTCCAGCTATGGACTCTGCTAGTCCAACTTCGGTTTCAGTTAGTAGGATAGCTTCAGACTCTGTCAGTCCATCTTTAGACTCAGTCTGTAGCATAGGTGTGGACTCTATCAGTCCAGCGTCAGACTCAATCCGTAGCACAACTGCAACCTCCATCAACAAAACTATGGACTCTAATAATAAAGTTCTGAATATGCACAAAAGAGGTCTAAAAGTATTTGGGCAAATGAAAAGAAGTTATAAAGATGTTTTGAACGTTGAGAAAAGTTCCACAGACCATGGTAGGAAGGTCAAGAATAAATGAGAGTATTAAAATATTATTTTATTATTACTTTCACGTACCCCTGCCCCACTCCACTCGACCATTGTAACCACTAAATAGAATTAAATGCAGTAGCTTTAAAATTTAAAATTTTGTAGCCATTTCAGTTTTAGAAGCAAAACGGTATTAGGTGAGAAGTGCAGTATTAGAAAAAAAAAGGAAGAGACAAAAGTGTAGAAGACTATGTGCAGTAATTTTTTAGCATAAGAGCAAATAAAGTGGAACGCAGAAAACAGATGCAACAACAGTCAGAGATATAACAACAACGAGTGGAGAAGACAAAGGAGAATATAATGCAGCAACAAACTGCAGAATAAAAAAGAAGAAGAAAGCAGAGGTTTTTGTGACTCGTTTGTAAATGGTTATAACTGTACGTTTTTAGTTGATGTAATAAATTGATAGATTCATTTTAATATATGCAAATTTGTGTTATTTTCAGCCACACTGTGCCTCTCCTATTTTATAGTTTTATCATATATTTTAGTGCATTAGCAGCACCATTTTGTCAGCGCTCAACTATCTTCGAATTCTTAGAATTTATTCTTTATTTTGTTGTCTGGTTGCTGCTTACCTGGGCCTACACATTATTCTGTATTTTCTGCCAACAATGTATGGGCAATTGTCTGAAAAAGTAAGTGGAAGAAAGTGCATGAATTCAAAAATACAGTTTCTTTTGGAATGGGTGAGTCATATAGTATGTTGCCAATCGTGTAATTTGTTAAACTTATTTACAAACCACGAAAATATCTATGTGAAATATTGTGGTTTGAAAATATCTCTGTGAATTATTGTGGTTTGAAAAAAAATCTATGAATTATTATAGTCTTGAAGACCAAGTATTAAACATTGATGATTCAAGTTTAGAAGCAGACTACTCAAGAGACCAAATGTTGAAAGGGATTAGGGTTACCCTTCTTTGCACTCAGGCCTCCCCAACGATGTGTCCCGCAATGTCGTAAGTTGTGGCCATGTTACTCAGCGATTCTGATATTTCCGTGCTGCCGACACAACCAGCTTTTATAGATGCGAATGGCCGACTTTCGCCTTCCATTTCAGCAAATTCAGGCGAATCTCAATCAAAAAACTCAACCGAAAACTCCCTTCTAATTATAAGTTCTTAAAATATGTGTTAATATCACATAAATGCTATTACACAACTAGAGGAAAGCAGAGTTTTATTAAAATGAATATATTTTATTTGAAAATTACTTTCAGCATCCAAGCGTTTAAATTTTATTTTTACCTTACATAAAATTTATGAATTTTATTAAAAAATTTTTTAAAAGTTTAATAGAATTTCATTAAATATGAAAAGTAACATTTACATAGATAATGCTCATTTTTAAACAAAACTATGTTTAAATAAATCTGATAAAAAAATAAAAAATTGAAGAATGAAAAATAAAATATTATAAAAATAACAACAAAATCTATATTTCTACCATCATATCACCATTTTTTTTTATGTTTTACTGATTATAAATTGAAAAACATATAAATAATATTATATATTATAATTAAACTTTTCAAACAAACGGAACAACATAGTAAACAAAATTATTTCTAATAATATAAATCATTTTAAAAAATTCTTATTAAACTTCAGGATAAATTTTTTTGATACACAGGCAGTATTAATAGAGTCCCAAAGAAGACCATTTTAAGATAACATTTTTCAAAATGAAATCTTTATTTTAAATGCAATTGACATTCAATTAAAATTTAATAAAATGTTTAATGTTATGCCATGACAAGCTTCCCATAAAAAAACCCAAACAATTGGAAGTACGTACACGATAGTAAGCATTGCAAATAAATCGCATGCAGCAAGTAAATATTGCAAATAAATTCTATTCATATGTATTTCTATGACGTTGTGGTCATGTAGGGTTTTCCTTAATACACTTCTCAACATCACAGTCTTAACGGCTTGGCTACCTCATTTACCTGTTAGCATCCAATTTCTTAAAACCATAACTACCTGAATAGGGACTTCCTTTCAAAAATTAAGGACCAATGTTAACATGTATAAAAACAAGATCGCCACCTCTTTCTTGCTTACCCCTTCCATCTGTTGTAAACTATCAAGGTTACGATCTCTAATTAAATGAGCAAGATTTTTTTTTGCTGAATTTCAAAGCCCTCTACGGGATTATCTGACAAAGGAAAAATTATAGTGTGTTTTTCATGTGGTCAAAGTACAAAATGGAAGGACAGATTACCTGATCCAACATATTTGGATTAACATAAAAAAGTAAAAGCTTTGGAATTGGGTATGGGTGATATGAGAGCACAATTAAGATCTCTAATTAAATGAGCAAAAATTTTGGTCAAATTTTAAATCTTTCTATGGGATTTTCTATGGGATTATCTGACAAAGGAAAAATTATATGAGATTTTCTATGGGATTATCTGACAAAGGAAAAATTATAGTATGTTTTTCATGTTGTCAAATCATAAAATGGAAGGACAGATTACCTGATCCAACATATTTGCTCAACACAAGAAATTAAATGTTGGATCAACACAAGAAAGTAAGAGAATTGGAACAGGGTTTGGGCGATATTAGAGCACAATGGAAGGGATATTTCTCAAATTTAAGATAAGATGTACAGAATAAAATTGATAACATTGATCTGGTGCTCCTCCCTTGAGGACCCATTCATTTAAGAGAGACATGCATAAAAATTAAAACACAAATGTATATGGTCTTTTTATGTTATAGGATATTTGAGTAGTTTAAAAAGTATACATATATAATTTTTATATCCATGCCTTTCTTAGCTTCCTTGTGTTGTGTTTAGCTCTACACTGCCCTAGCAAACGATCTCCAAAGAGGGGCGTAGTATTGGACAAGATACATATGAAATACATTCAACTTTAAAATGGTAACTCATGGTAAGAGTGTCCTCACCTTTCTCAAACAATTCTTTCCTTATATGCCTTTACAAATAAAAATCCATATCTTTTATGTTAGCGAAAAATGTCAGCAATTCATTTTTATCATTAAAAAATAGTATTTAAAATATACAATAAATGAAAATAATGTGTAGATTTTATATCAAATCATCCCCAAATTTTGAATAACCTTCTTCAATTATGTAGTGAATAGTTTTCAAGGTTAAATCGGTTTTATTTTCTCCATGCCTCTCTACCTTATTTCAAAAGTTCTTTTAGAGATATGGCATTGTTGTTACTCATATTGTTATTAGCCTCTTTGTTATCTAGAGCTTGTGCTAAAAAACCTTCTAGCATAAGAAAGGCCTTGATATAAAGCCTTGGGCCCTAGACATAACCTATCACATGAATCACTTTCTCCAACTTTTAGATAAGATTATCAAAACTCTCTTGCAAGCTGACACAATCATTAATATTCACTGAATTCTTTATCTGATCAATAATGGGGATCATTTAATCAAATGTCTTGTCTTCTTAAAAATCTAACAACCTTCTATTAATAATTAGATGGTCATTGTCACTTGTGTTCTTTGAAAAATACTTTGATCTTGTTGCATTGTCACCCCACTCTCTATCTCTTATTGCATAATTATGTTCCTCTTAAAACTCAATCTCCTCCTTGAATTCACTATCACCCTAGTAACATAAACAAATAAAAAATAATGGTTGTGCTTATCTAAAGAATTTCAACATCTTTTAAGGATAAATTTTTTTGTACTATGGAAAAACTAAAATTTTGTGTGCTAGATTGTGATTATAAATATGTGCATACCTGTAATAGAAAATAGACACACTCCCCCCAAAAAAACAAAACCTTGAATTTTAAAGGACTATATGAGAGACAAAAACCAAAACCTTAATTTTTTGTAAGCCATATAATGGAAAAAAAATTAAAACCATAATATTTTTTATAGTGAATCAGTGCTTTACATGATGATTTTTAGCTAAAAGCCAAAAATTGAGAGATATCCATTCTACCATAAATCATATAGGATAAAAGAATTAAAACCTTATATTTTTTATAAATAATACAAATAAATAAATATACTAAATAATATTAAAATATTAAAAAAAAATTATACATTTTGTAATACAAATTAATATATTAATACATTAAATAATTATTTTAAAAAACATATACTAAATAAAAATAAAACGATGACTAAGTCAATCTAAATAATAATAAATTTATTAATTTTAAAAAGGTACACATACATTAGAATTAATTTATATCTAAGTCAAGTCAAATAAATAACTTGAACAATTTCTAAGAAGCAAACATACACCATATACAAGTAAGTCAAGGAAAATGAAATGAAATGAAATTACTACATTGGAAGGGTAGGGGCCTCAATTCCCCTAACAAAATATGCTTGGTCCAACATCACATTTTGTCCATGAAACCAAACATCTTTCCTTTATAATAATCCAAGTTAATTATTGATGGGGATTCTATACTTTTGAGCACTAGTTGGGTCAATTGGATGGGTTGTTTCACAGTTGATGAAGGATCTACTATGAGTTTGGTTATGTGTTGGTCTCCATCTAAATTCAAAGTGGATACTATCACTACATATTCCTTATAGTAGATACATAAGGTGATGGATTATTCCTCTAACATTTCCTTCTTCATGTTATATTTATATGGTCCTACTTGTCCCTTGAATAAAAAAGGTTTTAGTATGAGATTTCACTTTTTATAAATCAATACCCAGATCAAATGATAGATTTGGAGGTAAAATTCGATGCCATTCTTTTAGACTGGGATAAAAGGGTGATTTAAATCATCCTTCTTGATCTCAGATGGATTTTTTTGACTTCATTAATTCCATTGAAAATTTTCATTTGGTCCCTAGAAAAGGTTTGTATTTATGGATAAATCATAGGATGGGTTAATGTAATACTACTAAAAGACTCGATATGTTCTTGTTGTCCTCTATTTGGTCGGAGGTTGACTGGTTTATGAAAATTAATATTCTAACTTTACTTGGCTCAAATCATGCTCATGTTGAGTGGATTATCTCTAGTGACCAAGCCCTTTTGAAGTGTCCCTTCAAGTTTGAACTTATATGGCTTTGGGATCCATCCCTTATGAACCTTCTCAAAGTCTAATAACTTCATGAACCAAAGGTAAAAGGTAATAAGATGATAGTGTTTGCTAAGAAGCTTATTCATATCAAGTCTTGCATCAAACAGTGGAATGCAGAATATTTTCAAAACATTTTTTAGGAGATTCATAGAAGAGAAGTTGAGATAGCCTCTCTCACTAAGGTTGTGATGAGTTTGGGAATAGATCAAAATATTTACTCTCAGGAAAAGGATTTTTTGGTTGAACTAGAAAAATTTCATGTTTAACAGGAAATCCATTGAAATCATAAGTCTCGTGAAAGATGGATCAAATAAGGGGATCAAAATATGAAATTATTCCATGATTCAAATGGATTATGTACAAGATATAATATAATCTCCTCCATTAATTCTTCTAATTTAATTTTTATGAATCATATTTTAGGTATTAGTAATGAGGCGGTCTCCATTTTCTAATTCACTTTTGGCCCCTCTAGAGGCGACACTATTCTTAGTGATCAATCTGAGATGCTTTACTTCATCCCCAAAATTTTCATTGCTGAGCATAATAATACCTTAATATCCCCCTTTTCTAAGGAGGAAATTTTTAGGGTGGTCTTCTCTATACAAGAAAAAAGGTGTAAGGTTTGGATGGCTTCCTAGCTACCTTCTTCCAAGTTGCTTGGCACATTGTGGGAACTGAATTTGTTGAGGTGTTGTAATCCTTTCTCTTTTTTAGAATGATGAATACTAAGCTCAACTCCACCTTTAATTCTCTTATTCCCAAATGTGCCAATTTCTCTTCCTTTAGTGACTTTCAGTCCAGTGCTTTTTATAATACCATTTATAATATTGTGTCAAAGGCTATGTCCTTTAGACTCAAATATTTCATCTCTAATTTGATATTTTGGGAGTAGGGAAGCTTTATCCTTGGTCAAATCATTCATTAAAGCATCATTTTATCCCATAATATCATTCACTCCTTAAATGGAAATCATCAAAAAGGGATGTTGATTAAGTTGGATATCAACAAAGCTTATGACCATGCTAATTAGATGCTCTTAATGAAGGTTTTGAAGGGTTTTATTTTTTATAGTAACTAGTATCAATGGATTTTTAGTTGCATTTCTAGCTTTAAGTTTTTATTGTTTATAAATGGAAGACTGAATGGTTTAATCTGTTAGGAGTCAAAGATAGGGATATTCCATTTCTCCTTATATTTTCATTTTCATGGTTGAGAATATTAGGTGACCAGTCTTTGTTGTGCAAGCTAGTGGATATATTAAATTAATTGCTAAGATCACATAACAACATTGAAAGAATAGAGTAAAAGAATTCAAAATTAATCATTATCACCTTTAGATAGAATCAAACCACACTATTGAGATGATTGAAAAATAGAGAAATTTTCAAATGAAGAAAACCCACACAATCTATTATAGCCTTGAAAATAATTCATCTCCAAGTCCAATAGCAAGAGAAAGAGATAAGAATGTCATAAATCCAAAAGGGATATCACAATATTTCAAGAGAAATATTATTGTAGAATGAAAAGATTAAAATAAAAGAGGAAAATAATTTTTAAATAGAGTAAGAGAAGGATGAAAGAGTTACAATAATATCATCATGACCTTACAATGCCACCTTAGTCTTTGCCAAATGTATTATTTTTCCAAGAAAATGGAGGGAAGTGTGTGACATGTGACAGGAAGAGTTATTGTGTAACTCCTAAATACTATAAGTGGATAAGAGAGGTGGGAGACACCTCATAAATCTGGAATAAAGTGCATTTATAATTATAATAAATTCACACATAAAAGTGATCCATAAACACCACTGAAAAACTCTAAGTGAAGTTTTAAACATACGGATCCTGAATTTCTCAAACTTAACAAATTCTCAAAAATATTCAAAAAAACTTGCAAATTATTTAGCAAAATATTCTCGATTATTGAATTGGATTAGAATTGTCAAAAAAGACTGATATCTTCCATGCACCAATAAAATCAGATTTTGTTTTAAAAATTAAATGTCGTAAATTGTCAATTTTTCAAATATTGCATGAGTTCTTGATTAATTAAAAATCAGAATACTTGAAAATAAAACATGCAATCATGACAAATTATCACATGAAATTTATAACGGATTTCGGCATTGATTGCCTACGTCTCCGAGTCCGCCTAATAGTGAGGACCGTTTCTATTAAATTTGTGAAACAAATGGATTACAAATTATTGAAAGGCTATACAACTTCCCTCAGGCCTGATCTCTGTCCAAGAATTCCACCTTCACTGATAAACTCAATCTCGGTCACACAGAATCCTTCCTCAGTCTTCAATCCCCTTCCAAAATTGCTTTTGTCCTTCATCCAATCTATTGGTATATCCAAATAATAATAACATTCTCTTTTTAATTACAAAACATAATTAAAAAAGCTTACCTTCTATGTATAAGGTCGGATATTGGAGAAAATTCCATTAGATAGCTATCTCCAAGCTTAAACAAGCTCTCGGCCTCTTAAAATAAAACACAGTCAGAAATCCGTCTCAAAACAAGTAAAAATAACTCCCTTTTATAACATTTCAGTCACTGTGGCTGAAGCGGTCAAGGCGCTTGCCTTTTACACGGGAGGTCAAGAGTTCAAAACCTCTTCCTCCTTTCTAGGTGCCTAGGGAAGCGGCCAAGGGCGTGGCATGCTTCATGGGCATGCTTTGCATGAAGTTTGACTTTTTCCTCCCTCCTTTTTGGTGCCTTGTTATTTAAAATTTTCCTTGGGTGGAGTGGAGTTTGAAATTTTCAAATAACATGTGTTAAATAACACCTAACCAAACTTTTTGCCCCCCTAATTAGTTGCCATGTGTCAACCTCCCATTGGTCCACGTGTCGCATGTAAATAATGCCACGTCACTTGTCGACACCAAATTTTTCCCTGTTGAACCAAAACTTCAGTGGCCCATAAATTTTGCATACGATGTCCATTTTTCAAACCGTGAAAAGCATCGGAAAGCTCTCGACGAGCTCTACACTGTGCAATAATTTAAACTCTGATTTGAAACCTTTTTCAGAACTAAATTTATGATCAAAAAGAGACTTAACATAAGCTTAAATATTTTAAAGAGAACATAAATAATATTAATCTTCAACACTCCCCCTTAAGCTTAATTTGGAGTTATAAAAATAGAGAAACCATCTTGAAAACAAGGAAGATAGTTGAAATTACATAATACTCCCTCTTAATATAAACTTTATTTAAAAGGAATTTACAATAGTTTTAAAAAGAAAGAAGAAGAGAAGATTTCACCAAAATTCACAAGGATGAAAGTGTGACCATCAATAATCTCCAATAATCATTTTTGGAAAATATTGTCAATCCAAAATGGAACTAGGACCAACAAAAAGGATAAATGATCCACTAAAACATGCAAAATAAATAAGTTAACACCAATCTTTCATTTTGAGTAACCAATATTCCATGAAATTATCTACATGTAAATATTATACTAAAAAAAATTCTAATAAATTAAATTTGTGTAAGATATAACTTCAATCACAAAGTGCATAATCCTACACAAAAAAGTTAGTCAAAAAAATCTCTAATCAAAGCATATTTCCTTTGCAACAAAAAATAAGGGGTGATAAAAAGTTAAGTTTATAAAAAGTGAGACAAAAAAGATGTGTCGCATGTAAAAGATATTCGACATGAAATAATATAATAATTATCACATGAAGACACATCAAAGTCTCTAAAAGATCCATTATTTTTATAAATTCAAATAGTCATAACTTTAGAGGTAGGAGATTTATTTATTTGTTAATAATATAAAGTGTCAGATGTGGATTTACCACAAGATTTGCATTTATACAATTTATAATATTTAGAGATATGATTCCCATGTTTTTTATAATAATCACAAGTTTTATCATTTTTTACCATAGAATGAGCATGACAAATATTATAATTAATTTTTAGGATAAGTTCTTTGGTATAGAGGACTATACAATTTCAAATCTATATTATAAGAAATAGAAGCATTAAAAAGATACCTTTATAATTTTCATTTGATTTAAGCAAAAAAGGTTTAATAATTCTTTTTTCTCATTTACTAAGTCTACCACCAAAGTAGCTCACAGAGTTCATAATGCATAAATTCAAGTTGGTAGTGTTACTGCTCAAAATCACTCAGCGCAATTGGTGCCCTTGTTGAATATCAATGCTTGATTGTCTAGCTATTACTTCTTATTTGTAAGTGTTCACTCCAATTCATTAATTCATTTTCTCACCTCAAGTCACAAAAATCGGTTTCCACAATTAAAATAACTAAAACCCCACTCTCGTAATCATTAGAAAAACCCTGATCCCACTCTTACCTTGTAAAAACCCTTATGAAGTCTTAATTTCAACTAATATTTATTATTTTTATGTTTTATAAAGCTTACAGGATGTAAAATAAATAACATGAGAAATGGCCGAATTTTGAGGGGTCATACACAAATTGCGTTTGGGGTGGTGAAAGTCCACAAGAATGTAAGCGGGTGATTAACATGCCAAAAGGAAGTCTTAAAAGTACAACTTGTAAATTATTTTTGGATCTCCCATTCCCATGAGTCAGCATGTGGGGGGTTTCAAAAAAGCCACGTAGGTATTTAAACAACAACATTGTAGTTTCCATAAGCTTAGTGAGGACATGGCCTACCATTTAGAGGCAGCAAATAAATAAAGAAAATTCTTAAGACAAATATGCCCACGTGGAAGTTCTAAGAGGCCACGTAGACGTATTAACCCATGCCATCAGATTTTCTAAACTACGTGGAAAGTCAAATACTAAGCAAAATTTTATAAATGACGAATATAAAAGCATGGGCCCACATGGAGTGTTTGGCAGAAGTTTTAGGGCAATTACAACTTTACATATTGTAAAGTTGCAATTTGCTTCCAACTTCCCTAGCCCTTAAGAGTGGTTGGCAGAAAAGGCAAGACTAAATGCGAGTTTTATGTGCAAATTGCAAACACCATACAAATCTCCCAAGGCCACACCAGTAAAAGAGACAAAGGGGTATGTGGGGCAAGATGGCAGGGTTTTTGAGTGAAAATGCAACTTTGACTGATGTGCAAATCAACATGTAAACTAGCATCCAAATTGCAAATGCAACCTAGAAGGCCCACGACAGAAAGTGGGAGATGAGAAGTAATTTATCAAGTTGATAAGTGAACCTCTGTATCCCACAACATTCGATGGTAGAAGCGCGTGACAGAGACTAGAAACTTATATGTAACTCATCAAGTTGTTAAATTGCAAATTTTGCATGTCTCTAGATCCCATAGCTTGGTGATGCATGCCTGCTGGAAAAGGACAAAATTGAAACTCCCACCCAAAGCAAGATATAATCCACATACTAGTTTTATGTACAGTGGTAGTGTGAAGGAAAATAGGATCCATCAGAATCTGAAGATCTTTTTAATCCCCCTAAAGATCTGCATAATGTTCCAAGTTAGTTTGTTGGTGCTACCCAAATTCTGACATAGCCTAAGAGGGAATATTATCAGACTATTTTTGGTAAGAAGTATGAACCCGACCCTCTAGTTTTTACAAGAAATACGCAAAATAGTTTAGGAACTTCTCACTCTGCAAAAATAAATATTATGGTAGGTACCATAGTGGTCAGCAATATGACAATATGAAGTATCATCGCAGGGACGTTCACTAGTGAAAGAATCATTAACATTAAGACCTGGCAATCTCATAGTGGTGGGGGCGATCGATTTTTGGATGATAGCAAGGGATGGAATTTAATTTCATGGGGGAATCATGGCAAATCATCTTATTCTAGCCTCACAAAAGCTTCAAGGTCCTCTAAGGATGTGGAAGCCCAATTGAGTGAATCACCTGCTCAAACCTCTACATCTGATTGTTTTGGAAGATTTCACGATGAAGTTTGAAGTGAAGGCAACAATGCACACTTGAGCGAACAAAATGTTTTGTCAGAGCCTCCCAAGCACGAAGAGCCAATATGTCATGGATGGATTTATATTAATCACATTGGAATTGAACAAGGCCCCTCAAAACGTGTAGACTTAAGAATGCTAGTAGAAGATAGAAAACTGTAGTCTGATCACTTGATGAAGAGTGTATGACATAAACATTGAAGAGCTAAATAGAACGTTGAGCAAGAACCAAATTGCTATGGTAGAGTTATAATGGTTTAAAGGGTCTTGTAACGCCAAAGGCATTGGCTATTATGATTCTTTTAAACACAAAAGTGACCAAAAGGATTTCAAATTAGAACTTAATATAATATCTCAAGGAATATTCTGGGAGGAGATTATTGACATGGTGTAGAAGCATGAATTGTCTAGCGACATCCAATACCAAAATAAATGGATCAATGTTGGCACCACATACAGAAGACTTGTAGAGCCTCTGGATATTGCATACTACTACCATAATTAGAAGGGAAATGGAAGCCATCTTTCACAAGGGATTAGACCCCACCATCACATAGTTATGGAGAAATGGATGAAAGAAAAAGACCAAACTTGCATTTTTAAGAGATAATAGGCCCCGTACAAAGTTGGCATCCTTAATTTAGGACTCTTGTTTTTGGGCTCATCTAGAAGAGTCTTGTAAAACTTTGGCAATGCTCCAACAAGATACCTAATATTAGGTAATGAATTCCCAACTGAAAGAAAGACTTGAAAATTTTGAATATTATGTGTTAAGGCATCATATTTCCTTATCATGGTTTCAATGGCTAAAGATTTATTTGGGAATATGGCATCTCAATGTAAATTTCAGAGATAGATTATTCTATGGAAAAGCAAATAATGGATATAGGAAAGGGTTGTCTTCTGATAAAATTTTCCAGAAGGTCCTTTGCTAAGCCAGGTTGGAATGGAGTTAGGTGGAAAGTCAATAAACTACAGGTTTCAAAAGTGGCATTTGAGGATCCAAACTCCTGAGGATATTTTGTTGGGAGATTCAATTTGCAAATTGCACTTCATAAAAATGCAAGTTTTAATGTGTAATCAACTCTCACAATCCCATTGATCAACACAACATGGTAAAAGTCAACTCAAGAGGAGCTTCAGGCAGATTTCAGGGAAGAATGAAAATATTCATTTTTGGAAGTGTGAAAATTACAAATTTCACTTGAATCTCCCAAACCTATCAATCAACACTGATCAAGCATGAGGTCCCAGCTTAAAGCATAAGTTTCCAAACCAATTAAAATTTTGCATTTGTGCAAATTACAAATTATGCTTGAAGTTCCCATTTCCTTGTGGGAACTTTTCAACAGAACTACAAATGTAAATTGCAAGTTGCAATTTGAAAATTTATAAGTTGTAATTTGTACTTATTTCCAAGTTACCTACACAAACTTTTTAGGGGAACTGTAACTGTAAATTACAGGTTGTAAATTTGCAAGTTGTAATTTGCACTTGGAGTTCCTAGTTCCCTACAAGAACTTTTTAGGGGAACTACAACTATGAATTATAGGTTGCTAATTTTCAAGTTGCAAATATGTTGTTGAGTTCTGAATTCCCCCAAACAAAGAAAAGTGAAAAATTATAAATGACCTAGATTTCACCATAAGGTTAAAAAATGGAAAGTAATGCACTTAAGCATTAAAAAACTTGGTATCAACCCTAAAACTCAAAAATGTGAAAAAAGCAAAGTGTGGAAAATCAAGTTGAATTCCAAAGGTGGAAATGATAAAATAACCTACCTAAGTCTTGCATTTTCTCATATTTTGCTTATTCGAACACAACCATGAGACAAATATTGCAGGTTTTCAAGATCAAGGTGGGCCATTCCAAAGAAGACAATTCAAATTTCCATGGATCTAGGGTGTTCAAATGGCATCATTACAAGGCAAGGGTTGTTATTTGGCATGCATAAGAGAAAGGGAAGTTGTTCAAGAGGTTCCAACTGTGAAAATGACTCGTCAAAGGCATATCCAAGCAGTTGCATAATAAGATAAAGGTTCTATTTGGCTCCAAAATGAATATTCTACTTCAAGCTCAAATGAAATGCATTTCTAGCCAAGAACAACAAGGGTTGGTTGTAAATATTCATCAATACATGTAGAGGTAATTACAATAATTCTTTTCCTTGCAAAGGCATGAAGATTTTAGGTGTGGTAAAGAGTATATTCTAGCTGGAAGCATCTTAGCATAACTTTGAGGTTTTACTAAAAGTTTGCAATGTTATAACTTGTAACACATTCTTAGATTGCAAAGTGGTGAAAAATTATATAAAAAGAGGGATTTCCCTCTTTTATAAGATTGTTATTATTGGTTGTTATTTCTTCCTCCTAGGTCTAGGCTCTTTTATTTTTGGGATCCATTATTGTGTGTACATTTTATCTCTCTTGCTAAGGTGGTTGCATCTGTACAGTTATTAGCAAGTTCTAAGAGCATTGTAATATGTCTCCCATTTCCAACAAGGAGCAAACTCACCATGCTTGTCCCCATGGTAGCCATTCTGTAAAAATGATGTATGTAAGATTTATTTCCAAAGTTAATGATAATACTTGTGGTTTTATTCTTTATTGTTGATGAAGTACAATAATATGTCTTGTAAATTATGTTGATTAGATATATGGTTCAATGCTTATCATTGGTTGTCATTTTGGGCATAGATCTAAGATTATAAACCCCTTTATGTAGTTTGATTTGAAAATATGTTATTGAATACCTCTTAAGGGCACCTTCTGTTTATGAATTTAATAGGAAAAAATATATGAAATTCTGGTAGCAGTGTATGTTCTAGGGTTTCAAGAATCATTTGGGTATTTGAATTTCATTAGCACCAATAAATACAAACCACTCCAAATATTTCCCTTAGCTTGCATATTAGTCTTCTGCATTTTTACAAATGAATAATGTCATGTATGTTGAAAGAATCCCTACTATTTGAAAACCACTAGCATACCACTCCCTTTTTATAACTATCTAACTTGTCCTACCCTATTCTACCCTATAAATAATACAACTATTACATATTATGAGTATTATTTTCCTGTAGATGCATAAATATTGCCTATATAAAATGTGTCTGGATTTTGTGTTTTAAAGTACAACATTACAGACTTCCATTTGACCCCCTGTTGTTGAAAAACATTTAGAATGAAGGTTATAATCAATTTCCCATCTATGTTTAGTAGCTTGTGTTTGACTTAGTGAATTTATGCATTCTATGTGACAACCCTTCCTAGGTGGACTGTGTAATTTTGGCTATGCCATGGTTATATTTTTGTTTTGCCCCAATAATACACATGGATATTGAATGGTATTATCACTCCATGTGAGCAAGATACCCCTTAGGTCCTCTCACCTTGGCTCAGGTAGAGCCAGAAGTAGTAGGGAGCTAATCATACCCTATGTCGGTGCCTCCCAGTCATTGTCTATGTTTAATCCATCTATGTGCTAAACCCTTCCCTTGCTATAAGGACATATCAACAGACTTATCATACACATTTACCATTTTCCTCAAGTGTGCAAGGTTGAGCGCAAGAGGTTTATAACTGGTAACCAATACTCTACTGGAACCATTATTGGGGACAAATTTTTGTCACTCATGTTGTCGAGGACTCTTGCAGAGTGTTGATTAAAATTTTAGGTTATCAAGTTCTCTACCTATATTTGATGCAAGTAATCTCAACTATATTTTTAGACAAATTTTATTCATATTATCTCATGTGTTTGAAATTTGAAGTTATTTGTATGTGATTTTCTATTTTGGTTGTCAATAAGTTTAGCACTCCATTGGGGATGTTACTAGAAACTTGAAAGATTTTATAAATTGACTTTTGCTTCATTCATTGCAAAGAGCTGTAACTTGTCATGTTGGAAGGTGATTTCCCCTTTTGAACCTAAATCTAAATTTTCAATATCTTTGATTTATATCTCATCAATAATCTTCAGCAAAGATTAATTTTAGCATGTATCACAACCTATTCATAAACTATTATGTTATAGAATTTTGTTTCTAGTGGCAACTCCAGATTTATCATCTAGTTTCAAGGAAGATCAATGCCCATTTTTAATATCTTTATTTTAGCTTTGAGTTTTCTTTTATTTGTTTGTAAATTTAGAAGGACTGAGGTCATCCTTCAAATGTGACTCATCAAAACAACTTGTCTCACTCCTACGTATTCAACAAAGAATATGGAGACAAGTTTGGAGGCCAATTGAAGGACAAAGCTCAACTACAAAGGATTGTTTAGGCTATCAAGATTTTGGTAATCTTGAACTTTTTGTTAAAAATCACATTATTGAAGATTATCATAGTTATCCTAAGCATTTAGAATCATATAGTCCCATTTACTATCCAACTCCTTCTCAACCAATTAAATCTCCTCCTAAGTTTGAACCCCCAAGTCCACCTCACTCACCCCCCCCCCCCACAACCCTTTACCATTGGATATTGAACCCACCATTAAACCAATCATGATGCATAGGGATCAAGATGAGAACAAACATCCTGCATTCAAAATTCTAATATTTAGACCTATCAATTTTGATGAAATGGATGGTTATTCTAATGAAGTCCCAAATGAAGTAAGGAACCTCCTTCTGAAGTTTCAAGGGAATAATACAGTGACTAGTGATCAACACTTGAGGGATTTCCACATTATCATTGATGATTAAGAATTTTAGCATGATGATGTTTGTATTAAGTTATTTGTGCACACATTGGAATAATATGCTTGTTAATGGTTCAATTATTTCCTCGTGGATGCATTGATTCATGGGAAGAAATGAAGAATGTTTTCAAAATTTAGTATGGTGATAGGATTGATCCTAGGTTTCTTTTGGCAGAATTTGAAAACATCAAGAAGAACCATAATGAGTGTGTGTAGTATTTTAATACAAGGTTCAATAAGACTATGATGAGTTTTAATGAAAATATTAGGCCGAGTGATACAACATGCTTGATTAAATATTATGATGCCTTTGATAAGAAGGTTGCATACTACTTGAGGGAAAAGGCTCCTAAAAACATGTGGTTGGAATTCAATATGGCCATCCAAATCAAAAATAACATAAAGGTTGTGGGTAAGCCCATGAATAAGTAGACTGATGTAAAACTGGTTAAACCAGAAAAAATGTAGTCCACTAAGATAACCAACCTTGAGGAACCTCTATTGTCAAAGAGATGTCCTACAAGCTAGATAGAGCTAAAAAGTGGTTATCTCATGGGTCTACAAGTCAAGAGAGAGATTTGAATCTAAATCAAGAACAAGGGAGGTTTGATTTCCACATTTGAGATAATGATAGATGGAAGAGGCATGTACATGATAAAAGAATGGATAGAAATTAGAATAGAAGAGTTGGGAAGGAAGTGCTTGATCCATTAAATTCCAAAGTGAATGTTGTAAATTATGATTTTGACATTGATTGGTTTGATAAATATTTCCTTCCCCATCCTCCATGTGATACTGTTGAACTGATTCATGAACATGCGAATGATCCTGAGTCTACATCTGATAATGATGATGATGAGATTTTGATGTTCAATTATCAATTATCCCAAAGCAAAATGTCTGCCTCCACGGAATTGTTAAGTTCTACTACTATTTATTAGTTTTATAGTGCAATCAAAAATGTATGTGTCTCAACTCTCAAATTTCCTTGTGATGTTAAAATGAACCAAGCATATGAATTACCCAATCATGATTTCAAGTTTTTAAGATTAATTATGATTAAGAAATATGATGAGGGAAATATTTCAGTTGAGGATATGTAGATACTAATTATTGTAGTAGTTACCCAAGAGAATGAATATATATTGAGAACTAGGCAATAAGGTGTTACTCCTCAAGACACTAGCCCTGTAAATCCTAGGGTAGGATATGCAAGTACAGAACTAAATAAAAATATATCAATCCCAAATTCTTCCAAATTAGCACCTATCTCCCAAATTTTTAAACCAAGAGGTGCTCCAGCCAAGAATAAAGTACCCATATTGTATAGTATTCCTAAAGGTGTGAATGATGTTAGAACAAATACACCCGTGAAAACTGTTATCAAACATGCAAATTTATCCCAACCTATTCCACTTAAAACTATAAATTATTGTATCCCATTTGAAGGTGTTATCACCCTTCCACCTAATACCCCTCTTCCTTAGTATAACATGTGTGATATGGTTCAAGTGTTGAGTCAACTAAAAATCACCATGCTACTTGTTGAATTATTGTGAATACCTGAACATAGGAAGAGGGCATTTGAATATTTGGAATTTGGTGAGAAATCAACTATAAATGAAATGAATTCACCCCAAACACTTTCAAAAAGTGATGAAGAATTAGAAGAGGTTATTGAACTATCCCTAGAGGTATATTTGGGGACTACATTGGTATAAAGTCATCTAAGTGTGGATCTATTTTACATAACCCTATTGATTAAATGTTTAATTATTCATAATTCCATGTTTGATTTTAGAGCCTCTTGCAATGTGATTCCTCTAACTATCCTTAATGAGCTCAGAGTTAATATTACATCATCTTTTGGTAAGTTTTATGCCATGAATTCATGAGAGGTGCTAGTTGTTGGACAAGTCAAAGGGTTGGTAGTGCAATTAGCAGTGCATCTAGGTAAGTATTTGAATATGGATGTGGTAGTTTTGAACTACCCACCTAATTTTGGGATGTTGATGTCATGAAAATGGGATGCTAGCATGGGTAGAAGTGTACAGATGGACTTGTCCAATGCCACCATTCCTTTGGAGGGTAAGATAGTCAAACTTCATAGAGAGCTGAAGATGTTGCATGTGCTAGAAGATCCAAAACATGTTGTTAAAGAAGTTTTGTACATGGATGTTGAATTGGGAAGCTTCGGTGGAAATGTGGATGTTTTTGAATAGTGTGATACTCTTGATGCATGGTTTGGCAATGAAGGTGATGTTTGGAAAATGTATTCTGAGGAGGATTGTTCCAATCTTGGAAATGGAGCTAGGGTTGTTGTCTATGCCCCCAATGGTAAATGTTTTAACTTTTCTTTTTAGTTGTCCTTTGAGTTTATGAATAATAGAGTTGAGTATGAGACACATTTTCTTGATTTACAAATTGCCTGTGAACTTGGAATTTCAAAATTGATTGTAAAGGGTGATTTTGAGCTTGTGATTAAGCAGGTATTCAATGCTTACACAACCTAAATAAAAGGTTGAAACAATATCAGAATGTTGTATGGTATTTTCTTGAATTCTTTGATGCAATCAACATTTTTTATCATGATAGAAGTTTCAATGAAAAGGCTAACAGACTTGCAGGGTTAGGTATTCAGTTTGATATTACAAATATGAACCCTCATTATCGATATCAAGTGGAGGTGCTTGTTACGCCTTCCATCACAAATAATATTTATTATTGGTAGGTATTTGATGATTATGAATATATTAAGAGGTTTCTAAATTGTGAAGTTAAATTCCATGATCAACTCATAGACTTGTAATACATGGTTTAGGTTTGTGATAAAAAGGAATCCTTATTTGGGAAGGACATCATTCAATTGAAGACAAACACTCTTCCTAGGAGATTGGTATGTTTAGAAGCATCTTTTGATGGAAAAGATATAATCAAAATTTGAGACTCATTTATTTCTAAAGATGTTACTGAGTGTAATTTGGGTTCTCATGATAATCCAAGGTATATTTGTCTAGGTACTCACCTAAGTGTAGCTGAGAAACAAGTTTACATATAGTTACTAAACAAGTAACAAGACTATTTAGCTTGGTATTATTTTGAATTGAAAGCATATAGGGAAGATTTGTTTCAACATGCCATCCCATTATAGCCTGATAACAATCCTTTTAGGCATAAATAGAGACCTATCGAGCCCATCTTGGCCACCAAGATGTGGGATGAGTTAAAAAAGGTAAGGGATAGTGAAATTATTCAACCTATTTTGTATTCATCATGGGTGGTCAACTTAGTTCATGTAAAAAATAAAAATGGTGACATCTACTTGTGTGTGGATTTTTAAAATTTGAATAAATATTATTTGAATGATAATTATCTTCTACCTAATATGGATTACCTGATGTAAAGTGTTATAGGATCAGAAATGTTATCCACATTAGATGGTTTCTCAGGGTATAACCAGGTTATGGTGAAGGAATTTGAGAGACCCAAGACTACATATATAATGCCTTGGGGCACATATGTTTATATGAGGATGCTTTTAGGGTTAATGAATGCTAGTGCAACATTTTAGCGAGCTGTGTACATTACCTTTGTAGGGGTAAATAACAAGTTTATAGTTGTGTATTAGGATGCCATTACAGTGTACTCCAAGACTAGAAAAGAACTTTTGGAGCATCTATAGAAATTATTCATTATATGTAGAGAGTTTGACATTTCACTTAATCCAAAGAAGTGTCACTTTAGAGTACAAAAGGCCAATTTGTTTTTGGCATATAGTGTCCAATGTTTGTGTCATGATTGACCCCAAGTAAGTAGAATTCATTGACAAAGTGACTATCATGTAGTCTAAAAAGGGAATTCAATCCTTCTTTGGATAAAACAACTTTGTAAGACTATTTGTGTCTAATTTTTTATAAATTACTTTGCCTATCACAATATTGTTGAAGAAAGACCAAACCATCAAGTAGGAGGAGAAGTTCATGCAAGCATTCAATGACATCAAATGATATTTAAAGTATACCCCTATCTTGGCTATCCTTGATTACACTAAGGAATTTTAAATTTTCTCTTTTGCATCATATAATACTATTGATATTGTCTTGTTTCAAAAGAATGAAGGCAGTCATGAATATCCCATAGCTTTATTTAGTAAAGCTATGCAAGGTTTTGAACTAAATTAAACCATCATGGAAAAACAAGATTTCACTCACTTGAAGGCTATTAAGATATCCAGACCTTATATTCTGAGTTCAAAGATTTTTACTTACATCCCGCATATAATGGTGAAAGACATCTTGACTCAGATTGAAGCATCCAACAAGAGATGTAGGTGGGTCAACAAGTTGTAAGAGAATGACATGGATATTCAAACCACCAAGTTAGTGAGAGGGATGGGTCTATCCAAGCTCATGTCTAAGACTAATTTTTAAGTTATTGAGGTAAACACTATTGTTTTTAATGTTGATGATTCCTTGAGCCAAATTAGCATATCTCTACGGTATAAAGACATTATTTACTACTTTGAAATTTGGAATTGTCCCATTGACTTGGACAAGAACCAAAGGAGGACTCTTAAATTTTTTTCCCAAAAATACCTCTTGACTGAAATTGGACTAGCATGGATGAATATGGATGGGGTTCACCTAAGATGCCTGGTAGAAGAATAAACTGCTGATTTAATTGAGGACTTTCACAATAGACTATGTGCTAGCCATTTTGCACCTAAATTCATAGCTCATAAAATGTTGAGAGTTGGTTATTGGTGGCCATCAATATTTAAGTATGTCTCTCAAAAAGTTATAAAATGCAAGAAATGTCAACGCTTTCTTGGAAGTTTGAAATCTTCTAGTTCTCTTGCCTTATAGCATGTGATGATTGAAGGCTCATTTAAACAATGGGGAATAGATTTCATTGGAGAAATTGTTGATTCATAAAGTGTTGGACATACGTGGATACTAATTACAACTGACTACTTCACAAAATGGGTTGAAGTGGTCCTAAAAATAAGGCTACACACTAGGTAGTCATGGAATTTTTTCTAAATCAAATTATTTATAGATATGGTGTGCATGTTAGGGTTATTACTGATAATGCCATGTTTTTCAAAGCTAAAACTTTTGTGTAAATGTGAAAATATTATGGGATCACATTGACGTATGCTGCCAATTACAACCCTCAAGGGAATGGGCAAGCAGAATCTAGTAACAAGAACTTGTTCAAAATGATTAGACAAAATTTGGAAGCACACAAGAAAAAGTGGGGTGAATATCTAAAGTTTGCCTTGTGGGATGATAAGATTATGCCTAAGAGATCTATAGATAAAACCCCTTTTGATATTATTTATCATGCTCAAGTTGTTTTGTCTATGAATTTATAGTTACCAACCTATCAATTTATGCAACTATTAGAGGAAGATGAGAAAATCAACCACTATGAAAGTATAATGAACCAAATTGTTGATCTTAATAAAATTCAAAGACAAACTCATGAGAGACACCTCAAGTTCAAGGAAAGACTCAATAAGATATTTGATAGGAAGGTCACTCCAAGAACTTTTTAGGTTAGTGATATGGTTCTAATTTGGGACAACATGCATGAGGATAAAGGCAAGCATGGTAAATTTGATGCCTTGTGGATGGGCCCTCATGCCATTAACTACAATACTGAGGAACATACTTTCCTCCTAACAAACTTGGATGGTGAAATACTGGAGCTACCAATTAATGGTAGACATTTAAAACAATTCCTTGATTGAGTCTGTAATTATGTATAATATTATATAGTGTATAGTTTTTTTATTTCATTATTTTTTTGCCCCTCTATTCAGGCCTTATTTGTATATTTCTTTTTGGGTTTTTTGTTGTGTGTTCATTTTTAGATCCTCCTAATATATTTTTGTTGGTTTGCCTTGATTTTTTTAGTTTCCACAGGTGTTTACTGATATATTATTAAAGTGTTGACTTTATAGCTTAATGAATTGGCACCTGGTCTTATTTTATGGGGCTCTGTACACACTTGTAGGTGGTCTAAATCCCTAGGTGAGAGATAGTGTTAGTGCCCAAGATTACTCGATGCAATTTATGCCCTTGTTGAATATCAATGCTTGATTGTCTATATATTTCTTCCTATCTGTAAGTGTTCACCTGAAGTCAAGAAGTCTTGGTTTTTCCTCAAGTCATAAAAATTGGTTTTTGTAGTTAAAATAATCAAAACCCCACTCTCTTAGTCATAAAAAAAATCCCTGTTCCCACTCTTACCTTGTAAAAATCAAAGTGAATTCTCAATTTCAACTAATATTTAATATTTTTAGGTTTTAAAAAGCTTATAGGGTGTAAAATAAAAAGCATGGGAAATGGCAGAATTTTGAGGGGTCATATGCAAATTGGGTTTGGGCTAGTGAAAGTCCATGGGAATGTAAGTAGGGAATTGCACATGCCAAAATCAAGTCTTAAAAGTTCAACTTGAAAATTATTTTTGGATCTCCCATTATCGTCAATCAGTGTGTGGGGGGTTTCAAAAAAGCCATGTAGGTATTTAAATAACACTACTATTTTGTAAGCTTAGTGAGGACATGGCCTACCATGTGGAGGCAGTAAATAAATACAGCAAAGTCTTAAGATAAGTATGCCCATATGGAAGTTACAAGAGGTCATGTAGATGTATTAACCCATGCCATTAGATTTTTAAAACTACGTTGCAATTCAAAGAGTAATCAAAATTTAATAAATGACAAATATAAAAGCATGGGCCTACATGGAGTGTTTGGCATAATTTTTAAGGTCAAATGCAACTTTACATATTGTAAAGTTGTAATTTTCCTCCCAACTTCCCAATCCCATGGGAGTGGTTGGTAGAAAAAGGCAAGACTAAATGCAAGTTTTATGTGTAAATTGCAAACAACATATAGATCTCTCAAGGCCACACTAGAAAAATGAATGCCATGTAATAACTCTAAAAGCCCATGTAAAAGAGACAAAGGGGTATGCATGGTAGTATGGTAAGTTTCTTGAGTCAAAATACAACTTTGATTGATGTGCAAATTAGCATGTAAAATCTTGGAAAAACTTTAAGCATTGCTTGCAAGTTGACCAACATCCAAATTACAAATGCAAACTAGAAGGCCCATGGCAGAAAATGGGAGATGAGAATCAATTTATCAAGTTAGTAACATTTAAGTTGATCATGAATTTGTAAATCCCACAATAGCTAATGGTAGAAGCACACAGTGGAGAAAGAGAACTTAGATGCAACTTAGCAAGTTGCTAAATTGTAAATCAATTACATATCTTTGGATCCCACAGCTTGGTGATGCATGCCTGCTAGGAAAAGACAAGGTTGAAACTCCCACCCAAAGTAAGATATAAGCCACATACTATTTTTATGTATAGTGGTAATGTGAAGGAAAGTAGGATCCATCAAAATCTGAATAAAATATTTGCAAGCCCTTCGAAGATCTATGTAATGGTCCAAGTTAGTTTGCTGGCACTACCTAAATTTTGACAGAGCCAAAGAGGGAATCTTATCAAACTATTTATGGTAAGAGTTATGAACCCAACCCTCTAGTTTTTATAAGAAAAATGGAAGAGATTTCAGGAACTTCTTACTCTACATAAATGAATATTATGGCAGATACCATAGTGGCCAAGCCTATGATGATAGGAAGTATCATCATAGGAAGGTTAAGTGGTGAGAGAATCATCAACATTTAGACTAGGTAATCTCACAACGGCTAGGGAAATCAAGTTTTGGATGATAGTAAGAGATGGAATTCAAGTTCATTGGGCAATCATGGTAAGTCATCTTATTCTAGACTTACAAAAGATTCAATGTCCTCCAAGGATGTGGAATCCCAATTGAGTGAATCACCTACTAAAACCTCTACATATGATCATTCTGGAAGATTTCATGATAAATTTCAAAGGGAAGGCAACAGTGCACACTTGAGTAAACAAAATGTTTTGTTAGAGCCTCCCAAGAATGAAGAGCTAATATGTCACTGATGGGCTTATATCGATCACAATGGAATTAAACAAGGCCCCTCAAACTTGTGGAATTGAGAATGCTAGTAGAAGATGGAAAGTTACAATTTGATCACTTGATCAATCATTTATGAAATTAACATTGAGAAGTTAAATGGCATGTTGAACAAGAACCAAAGTGATATGGTAGAGTCAGAATGGTGTAAAGGGTCTTGTAAGGCCAAAGGCATTGGCTATTATGATGCTTTTAAATGCCAAAGTGACTAGAAGGATTTAAAATTAGAACTTAATATAATATCTTTGGGAACATTCTGGGATGAGATTGTTGACATGGTTGAGAAACATGAATTTCCTATCGACATCTGATAGCAAAATAAATGGATCAATGTTAGGACCACATAAATAATACTTGTAGTGCCTCTATACATTATGTTCTATTGCCACAAATAGAAGGGCAATAGAATCCATCTTTCAAAAGTGGTTAGACCCCACCATCGCATAGTTCTAGAGAAATGGATGAAAAAAAAATACCAAACTTGCATTGTTAAGAGGTAAAAGGCCTCATACAAAGTTGGCATCCTTAATTCAGGACTCTTATTTTTGGGCTCATCTAAATGAATCTTGTAAAACTTTGGAAATGCTCCAACAAGATGCCCAATATTAGGTAATGAATTCCCAACTAAAATAAAGCCTTGAAAACTTTGAAGATTATGTGATAAGGCATCATATTTTCTTATCTTGGTTTTAATGGATGAAGAATTATTTGGGAATATACCATATTAATGTAACATTTTAGAGATAGATTATTTTTTGGTAAATAAAATAATGGATAGAGGAAAGGGTTGGATTCTAAGAATGTTTTCTATAAGGTGCTTTGCTAAACTAGGTTGGAATAGAGTTAGGTGGAAAGTTAAGAAATTCGAATTTTCAAAAGTTGCATTTGAGGCTTCAAAGCCCTCAGGAGATTTTTGTGGGAGATGCAACATGTAAATTACACTTCATAAAAATTAAAGTTGCAATGTGTAGTCATCTCTCCTAATCCTACTAGTCAACTCAGTATGGAGAAAGTCAACTCAAGAGGAGCTTCAAGGAAATTTTGGGGAAGATTGAAATTTTGCATTTTTACAAGTGTAAAAATTTCAAATTGTACTTGGATCTCCCAAACCCACCAATCAACATTGGTCAAACATGAGGTCCTAGATAAAAGCAGAAGTTTCCAATCCAATTATAATTTTGCATATGTGAAAATTACAAATTGTGTTTGAAGTTCCAAATTATAAATTTTTAGGGGAATTACAATTGTAAATTACAAGTTACAAATTTGCAAGTTGCAATTTGCACTTGGAGTTCCCAATTCCATATGGGAACTTTTTAGGGGAACTATAATTGTAAATTGCATGTTGTAAATTTGCAAGTTACAATTTACACTTTGAAGAAAGCCTTTTCCTTGTGGGAAATTTTTAGGGGAACTACAACTATGAATTACAAATCATCAATTTGCAAGTTAAAAATGTGTTGCTGAGATCCAAATTTATCCCAACAAAGAAAAGTGCAAAATTGTAAATGGGACCTAGATTTCTCCATAAGGCTAAAAAATGAAAAGGAATGTACTTAAGCATTAAAAAAGTTGGTGACATCCCTAAAAGTCAAAAATGTAAAAAAAATCAAAGTGTGGAAAATCAAGTTGAAGTCCAAAGGTGAAAAAGATAAAAATAACCTGAGTCTCATTTTCTCATATTTTTCTTTTTCGAACACATCCATGGGAGAAATATTGCAGGTCTTCAAGTTTAAGGTGGGCCATTCCAAATAAGATCATTCAAATTGAAATTGATATGGGGTGTTCAAATTCCATCATTACAATGTATAATTTATGATAAGAATCAGGGCAATAGAATGGTTACAGTTGTGCCTATGATAAAGAATATGATGTTTTCATTGAAGTTTGGTGAACATAACATCAGTCTTATCAATATGGCATATGAAGATACAAATTGGTTGTGGCATCTCAGGTATGTGCATTTAAATTTTCATAGTTTGAAGATTCTAACATCAAATGCATTAGTTTCCATTTTGCCTAAGGTTGAAGAGAAAAAGGAAATTTGTGAAGGTTATGCTAAAGGAAAGCATGCAAGGGAGAAATTTTCAAAGGGCAATGAATGGACGGCCCATCATCCACTTCAACTTATTCACTCATATATTTGTGGTCCTATGCAAACAAAGAGTTTGGGTAAGTTATCATATTTTATCACTTTTACTAATGATTACTCACGAAAGTGTTGGGCTTATTTTTGGAAAACCAAGGGTGAAGCCCTTAATACATTCAAGAGGTTTAAAGCCCTTGTGAAAAATGAAAAATGGTGAAAAATCAAATGCTTAAGAAGTGATCATGGAGGATAATTTTGTTAAAAATTCTTTCAAGGTTATTGTGATATACATGGCCTCAGAAGGCAACTCACCACTGCTTACACACCTCAACAAAATGGTGTAGCTAAAAGGAATAATTGTATAGTGGTGACGATGGTATGAAGTATGCTATAAACAAAGGGATTAAGCACTTCCTTTTCGGGAGATGTAGTTTCTATAGTAGTATATATTCTTAATCAGAGTCCCACTAGTGCACTTGACATAATGACTTTGTATGAAGATTGGTATGACAAAAATCCTAATGTTAATCATTTCAAATTTTTTAGTTGTTTAGCCTATGTTCATGTTCTTGATAAAAAGAGACGAAATTTAGATCTCAAAAGTGAGTCATGTATTGTTGTTGGATATAGTGAGGAAAGTAAGGCTTACAGGTTATATAATCCTTTCATTAATAGTCTTATTGTGTCAAGAGATATATTTTTGATGAAGGGGGAGTTTATGGTCATCAAAAAGGCCATATGGAGAAATCAAAATATATTTTAAATGATGTTATTATAGATGATATTGATCATGAGTAGCCCATTAATATTTTTGTTCCAATAAAAAAGGTAAGACTTTTTTATGAGTCAATTTGAATCACCTCGAGAAACTACTAAAGAATGTTTCCAATCATTTTCTTATAACATTGATTCATCTAAGCCTCCCCAACCTTAAAAGGGAGCATCCAATTCAATCAATTTTAACCCAACACACCCTCCCTTAAGTCTAGAAGAATTTAAGAATAAATTGCCACCCTCTAAACCCATTAACTTTGATCCTTCCACCAAGTAGCCCCTCATCTAGTTGTTCAATTCCAAGTACAAGTCTAGATTCAAGTCATAGTTCTACAAGGAAGGTAAGAAGATTGAGTGACATCTATCAAATGAGTACAAATCAAGCACATGAAGAAAATCCAAGAGGTGAGACAGTGAATTTTGCTTTACTTACCAAGGCTGATTTTAAACCATCATGTTTTGAAGATGCATGTACTAATGAGGTTTGGATGCAAGCAATGCAAGAAGAGAGGATTCTATTCACATGAATGATACTTGGGAGCTTACAAAGCTTCCACATGACAATAAGAAGATTGGAAACAAATGGGTCTACAAGACTAAGTATAATAGTGATGGAAGTGTTGAAAGGCATAAGGCAAGATTAGTTACTAAAGGCTTCACACAGAAGTATGGCATTAATTATGAAAAGACATTTGCACCAGTAGCAAGACAAGAGACAATTAGAATGTTGATTGCATTAGCAACTCAAAAAAATTGGAACATCCATCATATGGACGTGAAAAGTGCCTTCTTGAATGGGTACTTAGAAGAGGAAGTATATGTCAAGAATCCATAAGGTTTTGAAGTGCAAGGAAAAGAAAATCATGTCTAAAAATTGAATAAGGCTTTGTATGGCCTCAAGCAAGCATCAAGAGTGTGGTATGCTAAGATTGATGGATATTTTCAGGACAATGACATTCAAAGAAGTAAGAGTGAACCTACCCTTTACTACCAACAAGAAGGTAATGGTATTCTTATTGTAAGTGTGTATGTTGATGACTTGTTGTATATGGGTAGCATTTCTAAGATGAAGAATGAATTCAAAGTTTCTATGATGAATGAATTTGAGATGAAAGATTTAGGTCTCATGAAATATTTTTTAGGAAATGAAGGTTTATCAAAGTGAGAATGAAATTGTCATTTGTCAAACAAAGTATGCCAAAGATATGTTGAATAAATTTAATATAGTTTATTATAAACCAATCTCCCCTCCAGTTGCTCATTAAGTTGTGTTGTGTAGAGATGATGATGCTGAAATAGTTCATGAGACAACTTATAGGAGCATTATTGGAAGCTTGATGTTTTTAACTCACACAAGACCTGATATTGCTTATTATGTTTCACTTGTTTCAAGGTACATGATAGAGCCATCTAAAATACATATGAAGACAGCCAAGAGAATTTTGAGGTCTGTGAGAGGCACTCTAGATTTTGGTATTCATTACTACACTTCTAAAAGGTTCAATCTTGTTCGTTTTAATGATTCTGATTGGGGAGGTAGTTTGGATGATTGAAACTCTATATCTAGTAATTGTTTTTCTTTTGGCTCTGGTTTGGTTACTTGGAGCTCAAAAAAACAAAGTATAGTTGCTCTTTCTTCTACAAAAGCAAAGTATGTTGTAGTCACCTAAATAGGTACACAAGCATTATGACTTAGAAAATTTCTTGAAGAAATTGGAGAGATACAAATCAAGCCCATTGTGATTTTTTTGTGATAACATTAGTGTCATCAAATTGGCCAAGAATCTAGTGCATCACAACAGCACAAAACATTTTAATTTAAAGCATCATTTTATCTGAGATTTAGTGCAGAAGAAGGCAGTGGAATGGAAATACATCAGCACTAAATAACAATTAACAAATATCTTCACTAAGGCAGTTGCAAAGGATCAGTTTTTGATACTCAGAGATCAGAGTGTGAGCCCTCTCAACATCAAGAGCGAGTATGTTTATAACTGATGTTGGTCTTTCAGTTCCACGATAACTATCATGTTGTGTATCATGCACAGATTTAATTTGTTAGGTTCCTTTTTGTATGCCATGTTGCATGCTGGCTCTTGTCCCATCCTTATTTTCTTTATTTAGAGTTGGAACAGATTTAGACAATTAGTTTAGACAGTTTAAGTTTCAGTTAGCAAATTTTGTTTTCATCGTTGAACTCCCTGTCATCTAACACAGAGAATAATGCATGTCAAATACATGATTAGACTTTTAGTTTCTTTCAGTCTATTTTTAGTTACAGCGAACTATGTAATAATGTAGATCTTCTTTTATATATCCATTAATAAAGATACAGTCGTGCAGCATGCAAAATATAGAATTGTGATTATGATCTGCCATTTTTCTAAGTTAATTGTTTTTATTATTTCTGCTGTTATGATTATTTGAATTCAATCAGCTGGTTAAGGGGATAGGGCTGTTTCAGAATCTATAGTTTCATCAGCAGGGGACACTTGTCGACGGGAAAAATATTGCCGTGAAAAAGCTGAGAAGAACGCAATCGACTCAAGCGATGGATGAGTATGTAAAGGAAGTGGAGCTCATCATCTGCGTCCGTCACCGGAATCTGGTTCGTTTGCTGGGATGTTGCAGGCACGGCCAGGAAGGCTTGCTTGTTTACGAATTCATGTCAAACAACAGCCTTGTTAAGCATCTCTTCGGTGGGTCTCGCTTTCATTTCTCCTCAGAAATGGAAGCGATTAACAATCTTTATGTGCCTAAGTTAGTCTTGGCTTTCAGGAAATTCTGCGAAGCACCTGGACTGCGATGCCCGTTTCAACATAATATTGGGCACAGCTCGTGGTCTTGCATATCTACACGAGGAATCCAGCGTTCGAATTGTACATAGAGATATCAAAGCTGGAAATATACTTCTCGACGACAAATTTCAGCCTAGAATATCAGATTTTGGTTTGGCTAAATTCTTTCCTGAAGGGGAAATGCGTGTTTCTACTGGATTCGGAGGAACAATGTAACATAAATTCACTATCATCCTAGTAACATAAATAAACAAAAATAATGGTTGTGCTTATCTGAGGAATTTCAACATCTTTTAAGGACAAAATTTTCTAAACTATGGAAGAACAAAAATTTTATGTGCTAGATTGTGATTGTAAATATATGCATACCCATAATGGAAAATAGACAAAATCCCCAAAAAATTAAAAACCCTGAACTCTAAGGGACTATATGAAGAACAAAAACTAAAACCTTAATTGTTTGCAGTCCATATAATGAAAAAAAATTAAAACCCTAAATTTTGGTAGATCATATAGGATAAAAGAGTTAGAACCCTATTTTTTTATAAATGATATAAATAAATAAACATAATAAACAATAATATTGAAATATTTTATAAAAATTAATTACACATTTTCAATAGAAATTATTATAACATGTATTAAATAAAATTAAAAAAATATTTTAAAAAAACATACAAAAACATGTACTAAATGAAACCATGACCAAATGAATCTAAATAATAATAAATTTATTAATTTTAAAAAGTTAGATGTACATTATAAGTAATTTATAGATAATTCAAGTTAAATAAATAACTTGAACAATTTCTAAGAAACAAACATACACCATATACAAGTCAAGTGAAGTAAAATAAAATGAAATGAATCAATTGTTACTTGAAATAAACACATACCAAACACAAGCCATGGCCATGTCAAGTCAAATAAGAATAAATTAAGTGATTTCTATGAAATATATGCACACTAAATGCAAGCCATCATTAGGTTAAGGAAAAAATAATCGAGTAATTACTAAGAAATAGATGCAGACTAATTATAAGCCATAACCAGGTTAAATCAAATAACACACTGAATCAAGAAATGAATTCTATTTCATATAACTTTTCAAAATATAGATCTCCCATACTCACCAATTCTTCAATATAATAAGACTAAATTTTAAAATCAAATTTAAATGTTTGAAAAAAACATCCAATTAGAAATTAAAATTAGTATCATATTTAGAGATTTATAAGATAATAGTTACATTTTAAATGTATCATATACATTATAAATTGAAATTAAAATTTCAAATAGAAAATTATTATCAATTCAATATGAATAATTAATTATTAAAATGTATTTTTTTATTGAAAAATATTTTAATTGGTCCTAAGAGTCATCTACATCAGGACTAGTATCACAAATAGAACATATACCATAGTCTGTAGGGACATCCATGGGTCAGGTGGGTTATAACCTTCACCTTAATCTACCTAAAATACTACCTTTTTCTTTCCTAGGCATATCTCTTAAAGACGTTCCTGATCAAAGATAGGGTCTGGTGTAGGTATGAGTTATGTAGATGGATCATTAAAGAGAACTAGCCCTTCTTTGGGGACATCATGGATATATCTCAAACAATCTTTAATGGGGCTAGGGTCACCAAAAACTGATTCATACATGGCCTAGAGAGTGAGATGAAAATATATTCTTACAGATGAATAAGATAATGCTAAGTTCATGCTCTCTTTCAATAGATGCCAAAAATGAGTACCCATATGTTGTTATTCATGAACATACTATGATTTAGCCCAAGTTCATAAAGTTCCATAAAAAGCATGTACCTAGAGGTACTCTAATAAAAAAGAATCTTCAATCCTCCACATGGATTCATAAGCTTCTATGTGTGGCTCAAGTGCTTGTACTCTGCTATATCTATTTATTTCCCATATTTGGTTGTCATGATTAAATTGGTGATATAAAGCATACTGTACTTGATCCTAATGGAGAATTCACTCATTATGGGTTCAATACCACCTTACAGCTATACCATCAAAAAGGTGAACCAATGCTTGTATATTATCATTGTCAAAGTTATAGAAGTCTTCAAGGTGGTGGATAAAATTGTAGACTTTAATTTGTCCATTAAATCAAGGAGCTTCATCAAGTCTTTTTAAAGGTGCATCCATAACTGGTCCTATCATAAATTGTTTGGTAACAAAATGAACAAATTTATAGCACTTTTGATACTAGCATAGAATGTTCTCATAACTACCAATGGCACCACATACTCTTCTATTGAGGTTATAATCATTGGGGGCCCAACAATTACAAGAATTAATTATAGTATCAGAAAGGGACTGGGTGTTCATCCATCAAAGGATGCCATCAGGATTAGGATCATGTTGCTCACCATATTTGGCTATGACATTATAGATGTGGTCAATATCTTCTTCCACATTAATAGGTTCTACATATGGTGGCCCATGTGTTTGATTCAATAAAATAATAATGTGTTGATCAATATTCTCAAAACTGATGTAGCACTTTTTAAAACTTAATTTTGTATTTTTTCATAACACCAAGGTCACCCCAATAGAGATGGAAAATTATTTGCCTCTACTAACTTTAGAACTTCAAAGTTAGCTTTGAAAGGTACTCCAAGGATATCGACCATTGTATTCTTATTAGTAGAGGATAATAATATGTGTGATGATAATTGCAATCTTGGACTAGCCATTTTATGCCATGCATCCTTGGTGAGGACATTAATCTTAGCACCAATGTCAACCAAGATGTCCTAATTCACTCAACCATCGATGGCAGCATTCACCAATATTTCTTTGTCCTCTTGGGGGCTAGGAGGAACAGGGGTATCTTACTGTCGAGCATGATTCAATCAACGATCCTCAATTTTTTGAATCAAATGAGGTTGAGCATAAATTGGTGTTTGTACCTAGTTTTTAATCCAATCACTCAGTTTTGGGATAATGTATTCATCTAACATATGCTTTCAAAGTTATTTAAAATCATCTCACACCATGTTTTGAGGTTCTATTGCCCTTTGCATAATAGCACGTTATGTTGCTTCTTGGTCTTTATGAAACTAAATTTCTCTTTATAGTTATCATACCAATGTCATAGTGTCCTAGATTACATCCTTTTATTATTGGGAAACAATATATTTTCTTACTCGAGGATCTTCATTTTGTGCCTTCTCAATAGGAGTAGATGTAGACTGAGATTGTCCACCACTAGGTGTACTGATATTTTCTTGTTGAGATATTGGGATGCTTGAGTATAGCCACCAATGAGGTTTATTAATGTGAATCATACCTTCACATTTTTCATTTCTTTCCTTAGTGATGGCCATGTGTAGGTTAGGACATTCTTCCAATTGATGCTCATTTTTACAAAAAGCACATGTTAGATAAACTAGACAATCCCATTGATAGTGGTCTGGCAATCCACACTTATAACACGCTCAAAGTGGTAAATGACCACCTCCTAATCATCTCCCTCGGCTTCATCCTCAATAGAAACCATTATATTTATTGTTGGACATAGAGGTTTAGTGTGTACTACACATGCATACCTCATGGATATCACTAATGAGCCAAAAATCATTTGTATCATGGGTGTAGGCATTACATATTTTACAGTATTTAGACACCTTAAAATGCATAGCCCATTATAGGAAAGGATAGGAGCATACATCACGTTCTTCATGGAAATTTTCACATTATTGCTTCATTATCACATAAATGTTTTTATTTGGGTAGTTACTTCAGTTATGACCTTAAAACTCATAATCGATACACTAAAAACCATTACAAGTTTCATACACATTATTTGTAGTTAATTTTTCTAGTTATGATGTCATTAAAGCTATCTAGGATTCTATAAAAGGACTGATTCTAGAATCAATACTACCAACAACTTCAGTGTGAAGGGTGGCTTCCAGGGCTTCATACGAACTAGTACAATGCTTCTAAAACATTGTTCATATGAAGGGAAACAATAATCTTCCTATGAACCACTGTGCATGCTGAGCAACATTGATTTCAAATAAGAGCTTTGAGAGAAGTGTTTTGAACTATGTGTCATACTCACGTACACTTTCAATGAGATCTTGCTTTATGTCTTTCAGTGTAATAATACTTTGTTTCTCAAATTCAAGAATGTTAAATTCTTGAAGGAATGTTGTTTTGATCTAATCATAGTCAACCAACACTTGTTGAGGATCAAAATTCCTATACCACTTATGTGATCTCTTGAAAAGTGTGGTTACAAATTGTGTGGCCTTTCACTCAGAAGAAGTGATGCCGTACACCCTCCAAATAAGTTTACACTTATGAACATGCTCTGTAGTATTCTCCATGCCCTGATATTTAGGTAGGTAAAGAATCATTTCATAATACACTATTGGCAGTTCAGGTGCTTGTGCTAGTAGTTGTTGAGAACCCCCAAATCCCATTCCTTGAGGGGGAAGTCCACCACTTCCTCCCATGTCACCTAGTTCACCTCTAATGCCTCTAGTAGCAACTCCCATGCTGTGGGGCATGGTAGCTAGTTTATTAATAATATTTAGGCTTGTACTATATCCACTATGAATTTTAGGTCTGCCAAGCATCTCATGTTGGGCCATGAATTTCCATTGAAGAGGAAAAGAAAGTGTTAATTTTGGATGAGTTATGATCGATGTAACTAAAATTTCCCTTATAGGATCCTTTTATGATTTTAAACCATCTGTATCCCAATTATGTATACATAATTCATCTTATTCAAAATCATGAGTGTACACTATGGTTGGGGAACTTGGTTGGTTTAAACTTGATTCTTCAGTCTCTTTTGTTTCGCTAGTTTCTCCTTCATATGATGAAATTGACATGCGGCATGGTTTAAAAGTGATGGAGTCCTCCTTGTGTGTTCCCACTTCTTTTTCGATCCTAACAACACTTTTAGATTTCTCTCAGTCCCTTTTTATGTCACTTACACCTATGATCCTCTACTAAGCTTCATCATATTTTCGCTTCCATAATGCCCACTGATTGGCTACTATTTAGAATCTATAATTCTTTTCCAACACTTCTATATTTTCATTATAAAATTTTAGATCATGCTAGGATGGTTTTAACCTTCCTTTGGTAGAGTTTCAAGTCCACAATCAATGAATAATTTATTGACTTCTAATGTGAAATGTCTAATATACCAACCATGTGGCTCTTTGAAAAACTAAAACTTGGCTTCTTCAGGACAAGAGTAAGTGATTACAACATACTCCATAATGTAGCTATTCAATACTCCTCTCCACCAAATATTAACATCTCGTATCCATGGTGTTCCTAATCACGCTAAAGCCCTTTGACGTTATAACATCCAAGATTATCTTCTCCCAAAATTTTATGATCGACCTTGAGCATAAGTAGATAACCAAACATGTAAATGAACAAGGACTTTAACAAATAAAATTTCATATAATTCATTATATAGATTTTTTTTTACCCACTGATGTGCAAAAACTCCTTATTCAAGATAAGAAACTACAAAATTATCCTCAACCCCAGTAATCCATTATTCAGTACTTTCAAAGTTTGTACATTCAAGCATTTTCCATTATTGTGTAGCAAGCACTACAGGTCCTGACAATGGAACCAAAATGTTGAGTTTTTGGTATCTTAATTACATTATTGTAGGTGTTAAAGTGTAGTCCTAACAAGCTTGCATGATGGCCCTTCATGCAAGATTGTAGTCTTGTGAGCTCACCCAAAGCATGTAGCAAGAGACTAGTTCTTATGGGTTATATTGATCAATAACATGTTAATCATATGCTTGATTTTATTCATATATTTTATTAGTAATTACATAGAAAATATAGTACACAATTGTAGTCTTTTACTCAATAACTACCACCACTATGAACATAAACTAAAATGTCATGAAGTTCAATCGATTGTCAATTAATAATGCATATTACATACATTTTATTATGAAAGATAAGCAATAAAATTAGTTAATATGATCCACAATTTATACTAAAATGTCACTTAAACATAAACATAAAACACCTAAATTTATCAAAATATTCAT
The DNA here is from genome assembly GCA_037957365.1 of Torreya grandis. Taxonomy (NCBI): domain Eukaryota; kingdom Viridiplantae; phylum Streptophyta; class Pinopsida; order Cupressales; family Taxaceae; genus Torreya; species Torreya grandis. Next base: position 1,324,550 of record JARHVA010001074.1, read on the forward strand.
GAGTCTATATTATATAGTTCCAATATGCTATCCATAATCAGTCATCTTACATGATTCTACATAGGGGTGTTTATACTTGTTTTTCCTTGACCAAGTAGTTACATAATAAATGACAACTTAGGTGATTGGCCAATAAAATCTTAGTAGACTGACAGTTGTGGTAGTCTATCAATTATTTTCTCCTAAGGATCTAGGCTTTTACGCCCCTATATTATTATTCTATGCTAAATCCTTGTTGTCATATACCCTCATATGCACAGACCAATGTGAAACTCATGATGGTTAATTTCTTGATGAAACTCGAGACTCGCTCCTCAACTATCTTTTACTTCCCATGAATTCCCCAAGTCTTTCATTATTGTTCCAAGTCCTATGCTGTTAAGTTCCTCAAGGTTATGTTATGTCTTTGACTGGGTCTTCTTGCTTTGATACTTCTATGTTCTTTTCCTTTCATGCCTTGTTGGTTCCATGCCATGGTCTTCCTGTGCCAGGCTAGTTTTATGCCATGGTCTTTCTACGTTATGCTTCTCTCGTATCGTGTCAGATCTGTGTCAATTTACAAAAATACTTAGCTAAAATTTGGGGTCCAATAGACCCTTATTTCATAAAGGGAGGATTCATCTAGTTACAACATCCATCAAAGAGGTCAAGAAGTTATTCATGAGTCAACATCATTCTCCTCCAACTCAAGTCAATGCCTAGCAATGAAATTAAGCTTGTAAGAAGTCTATGAGTAGTCAAGGTATGAGAAAAACAAAGATAAAACTATGAAATATGCTCTCTTTTTATCAATTGATCCTATCTATGTTGAGAAACAATCAAGGACAACAAGTGGTGTGAGGTAATAGATGAAAAGATGCATGCAATAGAGAGAAATCAAACTTGGGAGTTAGTTGACCTAATAAAATTAAAAGAGGTCATAGGAGTCAAGTGGGTGTACAAGACAAAAACCACTCCCAAAGGCAAGATAGAGGCAAAAATCAAGACTTGTGGTGAAGGGATATAATTAAAGGCCCTGACGTGATTATAATGAGACGTTTGCACCCATAACAAAGCTAAAAATGGTAAAGATAATCATAACTATTGCTACTCAACACAAGTGGAACGTGTATCAAATGGATGTCAAGTTAACCTTATTGAATGGAGTGTTAGAAGAAGAGGTTTATGTGGGATAGCCACCCAGATATGAAATTATTTGTCATGATAAACAAAGTGTATAGGTTGAAAAAAGCATTGTATCGGCTCAAGCAAGCCCCAAGAGCATGGTACAACTGTATAGACTCATGCTTGTTAATAAATGACTTTAGAAAAAGCACAAGCGAGCCCACACTCTACATCAAAATGAGCAAAGGTGATATTTTGATTGTAGTTTTGTATGTGAATGACCTAATATTCACCAAAAATGCAAATCAAGCAACAGAAAAGTTTGAAATAGACATGGAGTTTGAAATAATTGATTTAAATTTTGTGAAGTATTTTCTTGGGATAGAAGTCAAGAAAATGGATAGTGACATATTTATATGCCAATCTAAGTATGTAAAAGAGATTGTGGAGAGGTTTAAGATGTTGGATAGTAAGCTAGTATCCACACCAGTCGATACTAGTCTTAAATTATGCAAGGATGATTGCAACAACAATGTAGATCCTATATGGTATAAGAGCTTAGTGGGAAGCTTAATATATTTAACTAAAATAAGGATAGACATCATGTATGTAGCCAACCTCATATCTATATTTATGGAGATACCAAATGAGACACATTGGCAAGCATGAAAAAGGATATTAAGGTACGTGGCTTAAGAGATTATGGAGTTTTATATGGAACAATCGATAAGTTTAAGCTTGTAGGTTACACGAATAGTGATTGGGATGGTAGCCTTGATGATTGAAAGAGAACTTTGATGTATGTATTTTATCTTGGGTCAGGAGCCATATCTTGAGCTTCAAAGAAGTAACCCATAATATCACTTTCTATAGCTAAAGCAAAGTATATAGAAACCAATGTAGTAGTATGTTAGGCTATATGGTTAAGAAGAATACTTTTAGATTTGCATGAACAACAATAAGGGGTTTATACAATCTATTATTATAATATATGCTTCATAGCATTGTCAAAGAACCCCATCTTTCATGGTAGGAGCAAGAACAGTGCAATCAAGGATCACTTTATTTAAGAGTTACTTGAGGAATGTGTGATACAGCTTAATCTTTTCAATTTAAATAAACAACTAACTAGTATTTTTACTAATCCATTATCTATAGACACTTCCATACACTTAAGAGGAAGGTTAGGGGTCATTAATATAGCAGCATTAGGTCTATAAGATTTTATGTTGGCTCTAGACTCATTTAATAGACCTCTGGACTTCAATAGTCCAACTCTAGTCTCCTACAGAAGAGCTCTGGACTCCTACAGGTCAGCTCTAGACTCCTACAATTCAGTGCTAGACTCTTACATGCCAACTTCAAACTCTTATAACACAGTGTTGGCCTCCATCAGGTCAACTCCAGACTCCTAAAAAGTAGCTACAGACTCCCATAGTCCAGCTATGGACTCTGCTAGTCCAACTTCGGTTTTAGTCAGTAGGATAGCTTCAGACTCTGTCAGTCCATCTTTAGACTCAGTCCGTAGCATAGGTTTGGACTCTATCAGTCCAGCTTCAGACTCAATCCGTAGCACAACTACAACCTCCATCAACAAAACTATGGACTCTAATAATAAAGTTCTGAATATGCACAAAAGAGGTCTAAAAGTATTTGGGCAGATGAAAAGAAGTTATAAAGATGTTTTGAACGTTGAGAAAAGTTCCACAGACCATGGTAGGAAGGTCAAGAATAAATGAGAGTATTAAAATATTATTTTATTATTACTTTCACGTACCCCTGCCCCACTCCACTCGACCATTGTAACCACTAAATAGAATTAAATGCAGTAGCTTTAAAATTTAAAATTTTGTAGCCATTTCAGTTTTAGAAGCAAAACGGTATTAGGTGAGAAGTGCAGTATTAGAAAAAAAAAGGAAGAGACAAAAGTGTAGAAGAGTATGTGTAGTAGTTTTTTAGCATAAGAGCAAATAAAGTGGAACGCAGAAAACAGATGCAACAACAGTCAGAGATATAACAACAACGAGTGGAGAAGACAAAGGAGAATATAATGCAGCAACAAACTGCAGAATAAAAAAGAAGAAGAAAGCAGAGGTTTTTGTGACTCGTTTGTAAATGGTTATAACTGTACGTTTTTAGTTGATGTAATAAATTGATAGATTCATTTTAATATATGCAAATTTGTGTTATTTTCAGCCACACTGTGCCTCTCCTATTTTATAGTTTTATCATATATTTTAGTGCATTAGCAGCACCATTTTGTCAGCGCTCAACTATCTTCGAATTTTTAGAATTTATTCTTTATTTTGTTGTCTGGTTGCTGCCTACCTGGGCCTACACATTATTCTGTATTTTCTGCCAACACTGTATGGGCAATTGTCTGAAAAAGTAAGTGGAAGAAAGTGCATGAATTCAAAAATACAGTTTCTTTTGGAATGGGTGAGTCATATAGTATGTTGTCAATCGTGTAATTTGTTAAACTTATTTACAAACCACGAAAATATCTATGTGAAATATTGTGGTTTGAAAATATCTCTGTGAATTATTGTGGTTTGAAAAAAATTCTATGAATTATTATAGTCTTGAAGACCAAGTATTAAACATTGATGATTCAAGTTTAGAAGCAGACTACTCAAGAGACCAAATGTTGAAAGGGATTAGGGTTACCCTTCTTTGCACTCAGGCCTCCCCAACGATGTGTCCCGCAATGTCGTAAGTTGTGGCCATGTTACTCAGCGATTCTGATATTTCCGTGCTGCCGACACAACCAGCTTTTATAGATGCGAATGGCCGACTTTCGCCTTCCATTTCAGCAAATTCAGGCGAATCTCAATCAAAAAACTCAACCGAAAACTCCCTTCTAATTATAAGTTCTTAAAATATGTGTTAATATCACATAAATGCTATTACACAACTAGAGGAAAGCAGAGTTTTATTAAAATGAATATATTTTATTTGAAAATTACTTTCAGCATCCAAGCGTTTAAATTTTATTTTTACCTTACATAAAATTTATGAATTTTATTAAAAAAAATTTTAAAAGTTTAATAGAATTTCATTAAATATGAAAAATAACATTTACATAGATAATGCTCATTTTTAAACAAAACTATGTTTAAATAAATCTGATAAAAAAATAAAAAATTGAAGAATGAAAAATAAAATATTATAAAAATAACAACAAAATCTATATTTCTACCATCATATCACCATTTTTTTTTTATGTTTTACTGATTATAAATTGAAAAACATATAAATAATATTATATATTATAATTAAACTTTTCAAACAAATGGAACAACATAGTAAACAAAATTATTTCTAATAATATAAATCATTTTAAAAAATTCTTATTAAACTTCAGGATAAATTTTTTTGATACACAGGCAGTATTAATAGAGTCCCAAAGAAGACCATTTTAAGATAACATTTTTCAAAATGAAATCTTTATTTTAAATGCAAGTGACATTCAATTAAAATTTAATAAAATGTTTAATGTTATGCCATGACAAGCTTCCCATAAAAAAACCCAAACAATTGGAAGTACGTACACGATAGTAAGCATTGCAAATAAATCGCATGCAGCAAGTAAATATTGCAAATAAATTCTATTCATATGTATTTCTATGACGTTGTGGTCATGTAGGGTTTTCCTTAATACACTTCTCAACATCACAGTCTTAACGGCTTGGCTACCTCATTTACCTGTTAGCATCCAATTTGTTAAAACCATAACTACCTGAATAGGGACTTCCTTTCAAAAATTAAGGACCAATGTTAACATGTATAAAAACAAGATCGCCACCTCTTTCTTGCTTACCCCTTCCATCTGTTGTAAACTATCAAGGTTACGATCTCTAATTAAATGAGCAAGATTTTTTTTTGCTGAATTTCAAATCCCTCTACGGGATTATCTGACAAAGGAAAAATTATAGTGTGTTTTTCATGTGGTCAAAGTACAAAATGGAAGGACAGATTACCTGATCCAACATATTTGGATTAACATAAAAAAGTAAAAGCTTTGGAATAGTGTATGGGTGATATGAGAGCACAATTAAGATCTCTAATTAAATGAGCAAAATTTTTGGTCAAATTTTAAATCTTTCTATGGGATTATCTGACAAAAGAAAAATTGTAGTATGTTTTTCATGTTGTCAAATCATAAAATGGAAGGACAGATTACCTGATCCAACATATTTGGTCAACACAAGAAAGTAAATGTTGAATCAACACAACAAAGTAAGAGAATTGGAACAGGGTTTGGGTGATATTAGAGCACAATGGAAGGGATATTTGTCAAATTTAAGATAAGATGTACAGAAAAAAATTGATAACATTGATCTGGTGCTCCTCCCTTGAGGACCCATTCATTTAAGAGAGACATGCATAAAAAATAAAACACAAATGTATATGGTCTTTTTATGTTATAGGATATTTGAGTAGTTTAAAAAGTATACATATATAATTTTTATATCCATGCCTTTCTTAGCCTCCTTGTGTTGTGTTTAGCTCTACACTGCCCTAGCAAATGATCTCCAAAGAAGGGCGTAGTATTGGACAAGATACATATGAAATACATTCAGCTTTAAAATTGTAACTCATGGTAAGAGTGTCCTCACCTTTCTCAAACAATTCTTTCCTTATCCATATCTTTTATGTTAGCGAAAAATGTCAGCAATTCATTTTTATCATAAAAAAATAGTATTTAAAATATAAAATAAATGAAAATAATGTGTAGATTTTATATCAAATCATCCCTAAATTTTGAATAACCTTCTTCAATTATGTAGTGAATAGTTTTTACGGTTAAATCGGTTTTATTTTCTCCATGCCTCTCTACCTTATTTCAAAAGTTCTTTGAGGGATATGGCATTGTTGTTACTCATATTGTTATTAGCCTCTTTGTTATCTAGAGCTTGTGCTAAAAAACCTTCTAGCATAAGAAAGGCCTTGATATAAAGCCTTGGGCCCTAGACATAACCTGTCACATGCATCATTTTCTCCAACTTTTAGATAAGATTATCAAAACTCTCTTGCACATTGACACAATCATTGATAATCACTAAATTGTTTATCTGATCAATAATGGGGATCATTTAATCAAATGTCTTTTCTTCTTAAAAATCTAACAACCTTATATTAATAATTAGATGGTCATTGTCACTTGTGTTCTTTGAAAAATACTTTGATCTTGTTGCATTGTCACCCCACTCTATCTCTTATTGCATAATTATGTTCCTCTTGAAACTCGATCTCCTCCTTGAATTCACTATCATCCTAGTAACATAAAAAAATAAAAAATAATGGTTGTGCTTATCTAAATAATTTCAACATCTTTTAAGGATAAACTTTTTTGTACTATGGAAACACTAAAATTTTATGTGCTAGATTGTGATTATAAATATGTGCATACTTGTAATAGAAAATAGACACACTCCCCCAAAAAAACAAAACCTTGAATTTTAAAGGACTATATGAGAGACAAAAACCAAAACCTTAATTTTTTGTAAGCCATTTAATAGAAAAAAAAATAAAACCATAATATTTTTTTATAGTGAATCGGTGCTTTACATGATGATTTTTAGCTGAAAGCGAAAAATTGAGAGATATCCATTCTACCATAAATCATATAGGATAAAATAATTAAAACCTTATATTTTTTATAAATAATACAAATAAATAAATATACTAAATAATATTAAAATATAAAAAAATAATAATTATACATTTTGCAATACAAATTAATATATTAATACATTCAATAATTATTAAAAAAAACATATACTAAATAAAAATAAAATGATGACAAAGTCAATCTAAATAATAATAAATTTATTAATTTTAAAAAGGTACACATACATTAGAATTAATTTATATCTAAGTCAAGTCAAATAAATAACTTGAACAATTTCTAAGAAGTAAACATACACCATATACAAGTAAGTCAAGGGAAATGAAATGAAATGAAATTAATACATTGGAAGGGTAGGGGCCTTAATTCCCCTAACAAAATATTCTTGGTCCAACATCACATTTTGTCCATAAAACCAAACATATTTCCTTTATAATAATCCAAGTTAATTATTGATGAGGATTCTATACTTTTGAGCACTAGTTGGGTCAATTGGATGGGTTGTTTCACGGTTGATGAAGGATCTTCTAGGAGTTTGGTTATGTGTTAGTCTCCATCTAAATTCAAAGTGGATATTATCACTACATATTCCTTAAATTAGCTACATAAGGTGATGGATTATTCCTCTAACATTTCCTTCTTCATGTTAAATGTATATGGTCCTACTTGTCCCTTGAATAAAAAAGGTTTTAGTATGAGATTTCACTTTTTCTAAATCAATACCCAGATCAAATGATAGCTTTGGAGGTAAACTTTGATGCCATTCTTTTAGACTAAGATAAAAGGGTGATTTAAATCATCCTTCTTGATCTTGGATGGAATTTTTTGACTTCATTAATTCCATTGAAATTTTTCAGTTGGTCCCTAGAAAAGGTTTGTATTTATGGATAAATCATAGGATGGGTTCATGTAATACTACTAAAAGACTCGATATGTTCTTGTTGTCCTCTATTTAGTCTGAGGTTGAGTGGTTTATTAAAATTAATATTCTAACATTACTTGGCTCAAATCATGCTCATGTTGAATGGATTATCTCTAGTGACCAAGCCCTTTCGAAGTCTCCCTTCAAGTTTGAACTTATATGGATTTGGGATCCATCCCTTATGAACCTTCTCAAAGACTAATAACTTCATGAACCAAAGGTAAAAGGTAATAATATGATAGTGTTTGCTAAGAAGCTTATTCATATCAAGTCTTGCATCAAACAATGGAATGCAAAATATTTTCAAAACATAATTTAGGAGATTCATAGAAGAGAAGTTCAGCTAGCCTCTCTCACTTAGGTTGTGATGAGTTTAGGAATAGATCAAAATATTTACTCTTAGGAAAAGTATTTTCTGGTTGAACTAGAATAATTTCATGTTCAACAGGAAATCGATTGAAATCATAAGTCTCGTGAAAGATGGATCAAATAAGGGGATCAAAATATGAAATTATTCCATGATTCAAATAGATTATGTACAAGATCTAATATAATCTCCTCCATTAATTCTTCTAATGTAATTGTTATTAATCATATTTTAGGTATTAGTAATGAGGCAGTCTCCATTTTCTAAGTCACTTTTGGCCTTTCTAGAGGTGACACTATTCTTAGTGATCAATCTGAGATGCTTTACTTCATCCCCAAAATTTTCATTTCTAAGCATAATAATACCTTAATATCCCCCTTTTCTAAGGAGTAAATTTTTAGGGTGGTCTTCTCTATACGAAAAAAAAGGTGTAAGGTTTGGATGGCTTCCTAGTTGCCTTCTTCCAAGTTGCTTGGCACATTGTGGGAACTAAATTTGTCAAGGTGTTGTAATACTTTATCTTGTTGAGAATGATGAATAATAAGCTCAACTCCACCTTTAATTCTCTTATTCCCAAATGTGCCAATTTCTCTTCCTTTAGTGACTTTCAGTCTAGTGCTTTTTATAATACCATTTATAAGATTGTGTCAAAGGCTATGTCCTTTAGACTCAAATATTTCATCTCTAATTTGATATTTTGGGAATAGGGAAGCTTTATCCTTGGTCAAATCATTCATTAAAGCATCATTTTATCCCATTATATCATTCACTCCTTAAATGGAAATCATCAAAAAGGGATGTTGATTAAGTTGGATATCAACAAAGCTTATGACCATGCTAATTAGAGGCTCTTAATGAAGGGTTTGAAGGGTTTTAGTTTTGATAGTAACTAGTATCAATGGATTTTTAGTTGCATTTCTAGCTCTAATTTTTTAGTGTTTATAAATGGAAGAGTTAATGGGTTAAGCTGTTAGGGGTCAAAGATAGGGATATTCCATTTCTCCTTATATTTTCATTTTCATGGTTGAGAATATTGGGTGACCAGTCTTTGTTGTGCAAGCTAGTGGATATATTAAATTAATTGCTAAGATCACATAACAACATTGAAAGAATAGAGTAAAATAATTCAAAATTAATCATTATCACCTTTAGATAGAATAAAACCACACTATTGAGATGATTAAAAAATAGAGAAATTTTCAAATGAAGAAAACCCACACAATCTATTATAGCCTTGAAAATAATTCATCTCCAAGTCCAATAGCAATAGAAAGAGATAAGAGTGTCATGAAGCCAAAAGGGACATCACAATATTTCAATAGAAATATTATTGTAGAATGACAAGAGGAAAATAAAAGAGGAAAATAATTTTTAAATAGAGTAAGAGAAGGATGAAAGAGTTACAATAATCTCATCATGACCTTACAATGCCACCTTAGTCTTTGCCAAATTTATTATTTTTCCAAGAAAATGGAGGGAAGTGTGTGACATGTGACAAGAAGAGTTATTGTGTAAGTAACTCCTAAATACTATAAGTGGATAAGAGAGGTGGGAGACACCTCATAAATCTGGAATAAAGTGCATTTATAATTATAATAAATTCACACATAAAAGAGACTTAACATAAGCCTAAATATTTTAAAGAGAACATAAATAATATTAATCTTCAACACTCCCTCTTAAGCTTAATTTGGGGTTATAAAAATGGAGAAACCATCTTGAAAACAAGGAAGATAGTTGAAATTACATAATACTCCCTCTTAATATAAACTTTATTTAAGAGTAATTTAAAATAGTTTTAAAAAGAAATAAGAAGAGAATATTTCACCAAAATTCACAAGGATGAAAGTGTGACCATCAATAATCTCCAATAATCATTTTTGAAAAATATTGTCAATCCAAAATGGAACTAGGACCAACAAAAAGGATAAACGATCCACTAAAACGTGCAAAATAAATAAGTTAACACCAATCTTTCATTTTGAGTAACCAATATTCCATGAAATTATCTACATATAAATATTATACTAAAAAAAATCTAATAAATTAAATTTGTGTAAGATATAACTTCAATCACAAAGTGCATAATCCTACACAAAAAAGTTAGTCAAAAAAATCTCTAATCAAAGCATATTTCCTTTGCAACAAAAAATAAGGGGTGATAAAAAGTTGAGTTTATAAAAAGTGAGACAAAAAATATGTGTAGCATTTAAAAGATATTCGACATGAAGTAATAGAATAGTTATCACATGAAGACACATCAAAATCTCTAAAAGATCCATTATTTTAAAAATTCAAATAGTTATAACTTTAGAGGTAGGAGATTTATTTATTTGTTAATAATATAAAGTGTCATATGTGGATTTACCACAAAATTTGCATTGATACAATTTATAATATTTAGAGATATGATTCCCATGTTTTTCATAATAATCACAAGTTTTATCATTTTTTACCATAGAATGAGCATGAAAAATATTATAATTAATTTGTAGGATAAGTTCTTTGGTATAGAGGACTATACAATTTCAAATCTATATTATAAGAAATAGAAGCATTAAAAAGATATCTTTATAATTTTCATTCGATTTAAGCAAAAAAGCTTTAATAATACTTTTTTCTAATTTACTAAGTCTACCACCAAAGTATCCCATAGAGTTCATAATGCATAAATTCAAGTTGGTAGTGTGAGTGCTCAAAATCACTCAGTGCAATTGGTGCCCTTGTTGAATATCAATGCTTGATTGTCTAGCTATTGCTGCTTATTTGTAAGTGTTCACTCGAAGTCATTAATTCATGTTCTCACTTCAAGTCACAAAAATCGGTTTCCACAATTAAAATAACCAAAACCCCACACTCGTAGTCATTAGAAAAACCCTGATCCCACTCTTACCTTGTAAAAACCCTTATGAATTCTTAATTTCAACTAATATTTATTATTTTTATGTTTTATAAGGCTTACAGGATGTAAAATATGAAAAGTATTATGCCATGAATTCATATTACATCAGATTTAATATTACATCATCTTTTGGTAAGTATTATGCCATGAATTCATGAGAGGTGCTAGTTGTTGGACAAGTCAAAGGGTTGGAAGTGCAATTGGTAGTGCATCTAGGTAAGTATTTGAATATGGATGTGGTAGTTTTGGACTACCCACCTAAGTTTGGGATGTTGATGTCATGAAAATGGGATGCTAGCATGGGTAGAAGTGTACAGATGGACTTTTCCAATGCCACCATTCCTTTGGAGGGTAAGAAAGTCAAACTTCATAGAGAGTTGAAGATGCGACATGTGCTAGAAGATCCAAAACATGTTGTTAAATAAGTGTTGTACATGGATGTTGAATTGGGAAGATTCGGTGGGAATGTGGATGCTTTTGAATAGTGTGCTACTCTTGATGCATGGTTTGACAGTGAAGGTGATGTTTGGAAAATTTATTCTGAAGAAGATTGTTCCAATCTTGGAAATGGAGCTAGGGTTGTCTTCTATGCCCCCAATGGTAAATGTTTCAAATTTTCTTTTTAGTTGTCCTTTGAGTGTATGAATAATAGAGTTGAGTATGAGACACATTTTCTTGATTTACTAATTGCTTGTGAACTTAGAATTTCAAAATTGATTGTAAAGGGTGATTTTGAGCTTGTGATTAAGTAGGTCTTCAATGCTTACACCACCTAAATAAAAGGTTGAAACAATATCAGAATGTTGTATGGGATTTGCTTGAATTCTTTTATGAATCAACATTTGTTATCATGATAAAAGTTTCAATGAAAAGGCTAACAGACTTGCAGGGTTAGGTATTCAGTTTGATATTACAAATATGAACCCTCATTATCGATATCAAGTGGAGGTGCTTGTTAGGCCTTCCATCACAAATAATATTCTTTATTGGTAGGTATTTGATTATTATGAATAGATTAAGAGGTTTCTAAATTTTGAAGTGAAATTCCATAATCAACTCATAGACTTGGAATCCATGGTGTAGGTTTGTGATAAAAAGGAATCCTTATTTGGGAAGGACATCATTCAATTGAAGACAAACACTCTTCCTAGGAGATTGGTATGTTTAGAAGCATCTTTTGATGGAGAAGATATAATCAAAAGTTGAGACTCATTTATTTCTAAAGATGTTACTGAGTGTAATTTGGGTTCTCATGATAATCCAAGGAATATTTGTCTAGGTACTCACCCAAGTGTAGCTGAGAAACAAGTTTACATATAGTTACTAAATAAGTACCAAGACTATTTAGCTTGGTATTATTTTGAATTGAAATCATATAGGGAAGATTTGTTTCAACATGGCATCCCATTATAGCCTGATAACAAGCCTTTTATGCATAAATAGAGACCTATCAAGCCCATCTTGGCCACCAAGATGTGGGATGAGTTAAAAAAGGTAAGGGATAGTGAAATTATTCAGCCTATTTTGTATTCATCATGGGTGGTCAACTTAGTCCATGTACAAAATAAAAATTGTGACATCTACTTGTGTGTGGATTTTTAAAATTTGAATAAATCTTATTTGAATGATAATTATCCTCTACCTAATATGGATTACCTGATGTAAAGTGTTATAGGATAAGAAATGTTATCCACATTAGATGGTTTCTCAAGGTATAACCAGGTTATGGTGAAGGAATTTGAGAGACCCATGACTACATATATAATGCCTTGGGGAACGTATGTTTATATGAGGATGCTTTTAGGGTTAATGAATGCTAGTGAAACATTTTAGCAAGCTGTGTACATTGCCTTTGTAGGGGTAAATAACAAGTTTATAGTTGCGTATTAGGATGCCATTACAGTGTACTCCAAGACTAGAAAAGAACTTTTGGAGCATCTATAGAAATTATTCATTATATGTAGAGAGTTTGAAATTTCACTTCATCCAAAGAAGTGTCACTTTAGAGTACAAAAGGCCAATTTGTTTTTGGCATATAGTGTCCAAGGTTTGTGTCATGATTGACCCCAAGTAAGTAGAAGTCATTGACAAAGTGACTATCATGTAGTCTAAAAAAGGAATTCAATCCTTATTTGGATAAAACAACTTTGTAAGACTATTTGTGTCTAATTTTTTAGAAATTACTTTGCCTATCACAATATTGTTAAAGAAAGACCAAACCATCAAGTAGGAGGAGAAGGTCATGCAAGCATTCAATGACAACAAATGATATTTAAAGTATACCCCTATCTTGGCTATCCTTGATTACACTAAGGAATTTTAAATTTTCTCTTTTGCATCATATAATACTATTGATATTGTCTTGTTTCAAAAGATTGAAGGTGGTCACGAATAGCCCATAGCTTTATTTAGTAAAGCTATGCAAGGTTTTGAAATAAATTAAACCATCATGGAAAAACAAGATTTCAATCGCTTGAAGGCTATTAAGATATCCAGACCTTATATTCTGAGTTCAAATATTGTTACTTACATCCCGCATATAATGGTGAAGGACATCTTGACTCAGATTGAAGCATCAAACAAGAGATGTAGGTGGGTCAACAAGTTGTAAGAGAATGACATGGATATTTAGACCACCAATTTAGTGAGAGGGATGGGTCTATCCAAGCTCATGGCTAAGACTAATTTTTAAGTTATTGAGGTAAACACTATTGTTTTTAATGTTGATGATTCCTTGAGCCAAATTAACATATCTCTATGGTATAAAGACATTATTTACTACTTTAAAAATTGGAATTATCTCCTTGACTTGGACAAGAACCAAGGGAGGACTCTTAAATTTTTTTCCCAAAAATACCTCTTGACTGAAATTGGACTAGCATGGATGAATCTAGATGGGGTTCACCTAAGATGCCTGGTAGAAGAATAAACTAATGATTTAATTGAGGACTTTCACAAAGGACTATGTGCTAGCCATTTTGCACCTAAAGTCATAGCTCATAAAATTTTGAGAGTTGGTTATTGGTGGCCATCAATATTCAATTATGTTTCTCAAAAAGTTATAAAATGCAAGAAATGTCAGTGCTTTCTTAGAAGTTTGAAATCTTCTAGTTCTCTTTCCTTATAGCATGTGATGATTGAAGGCCCATTTAAACAATGGGGAATAGATTTCATTGGAGAAATTTTTGATTCATAAAGTGCTGGACATACATGGATACTAATTACAACTGACAACTTCACAAAATGGGTTGAAGTGGTCTTTAAAATAAGGCTACACACTAGGTAGTCATGGACTTTTTTCTAAATCAAATTATTTATAAATATGTTGTGCATGTTAGGGTTATTACTAATAATGCCATGATTTTAAAATCTAAAACTTTTGTGTAAATGTGAAAATATTATGGGATCACATTGATGTATGCTGCCAATTACAACCCTCAAGGGAATGGGCAAGCAGAATCTAGTAACAAGAACTTGTTCAAAATGATTAGACAAACTTTGGAAGCACACAAGAAAAAGTGGGGTGAATACCTAAAGTTTGCCTTGTGGGATGATAATATTATGCCTGAGAGAGCTATAGATAAAAACCCTTTTGATCTTATTTATCATGCTCAAGTTTTTTTGTCTATGAATCTATATTTACCAACCTATCAATTTATGCAACTACTAGAGGAAGATGAGAAAATCAACCACTATGAAAGTAGAATGAACCAAATTGTTGATCTTGATGAAATTAAAAGACAAACCCATGAGAGACACCTCAAGTTGAAGGAAAGACTCAATAAGATATTTGCTAGGAAGGCCACTCCAAGAACTTTTTAGGTCAGTGATCTGGTTCTAATTTGGGACAACATGCATGAGGATAAAGGCAAGCATGGTAAATTTGATTCCTTGTGGATGGGCCCTCATGCCATTGACTATAGGATTGAGGAACATACTTTCCTCCTAAAAAACTTGGATGGTGAAATATTGGAGCTACCAAGTAATGGTAGACATCTAAAACAATTCCTTGATTGAGTCTGTAATTATGTACAATATTATATAGTGTATAATTTTGTTATTTCATTATTTTTTTGCCCCTCTACTTTAGGCCTTATTTGTACAATTATTTTTGGTTTTTTTGTTGTGTGTTCATTTTTAGATCCTCCTAATATATTTTTTGTTGGTTTGCCTTTTTTTTTGAGTTTCCATGGGTGTTTGCTGATATATTATTGAAGTGTTGACTTTATAGCTTAATGAATTGGTACCTGGTCTTATTTTATGGGGCTCTTTACACACTTGTAGGTGGTCTAATTCGAAAGGTGAGAGATAGTGTTAGTGCCCAAAATTACTCGATGTAATTTATTCCCTTGTTGAATATCAATGCTTGATTGTCTATATATTGATTCCTATTTGTAAGTGTTCACCTGAAGTCAAGAAGTCTTATTTTTCCTCAAGTCATAAAAAATGGTTTTTGTAGTTAAAATAATCAAAACCCCACTCTCTTAGTCATAAAAAAAATCCCTGTTCCCACTCTTACCTTGTAAAAATCAAAGTGAATTCTCAATTTCAACTAATATTTAATATTTTTAGGTTTTAAAAAGCTTATAGGGTGTAAAATAAAAAGCATGGGAAATGGCAGAATTTTGAGGGGTCATATGCAAATTGGGTTTGGGCTAGTGAAAGTCCATGGGAATGTAAGTAGGGAATTGCACATGCCAAAATCAAGTCTTAAAAGTTCAACTTGAAAATTATTTTTGGATCTCCCATTATCGTCAATCAGTGTGTGGGGGGTTTCAAAAAAGCCATGTAGGTATTTAAATAACACTACTATTTTGTAAGCTTAGTGAGGACATGGCCTACCATGTGGAGGTAGTAAATAAATACAGCAAAGTCTTAAGATAAGTATGCCCATATGGAAGTTACAAGAGGTCATGTAGATGTATTAACCCATGCCATTAGATTTTTAAAACTACGTTGCAATTCAAAGAGTAATCAAAATTTAATAAATGACAAATATAAAAGCATGGGCCTACATGGAGTGTTTGGCATAATTTTTAAGGTCAAATGCAACTTTACATATTGTAAAGTTGTAATTTTCCTCCCAACTTCCCAATCCCATGGGAGTGGTTGGTAGAAAAAGGCAAGACTAAATGCAAGTTTTATGTGTAAATTGCAAACAACATATAGATCTCTCAAGGCCACACTAGAAAAATGAATGCCATGTAATAACTCTAAAAGCCCATGTAAAAGAGACAAAGGGGTATGCATGGTAGTATGGTAAGTTTCTTGAGTCAAAATACAACTTTGATTGATGTGCAAATTAGCATGTAAAATCTTGGAAAAACTTTAAGCATTGCTTGCAAGTTGACCAACATCCAAATTACAAATGCAAACTAGAAGGCCCATGGCAGAAAATGGGAGATGAGAATCAATTTATCAAGTTAGTAACATTTAAGTTGATCATGAATTTGTAAATCCCACAATAGCTAATGGTAGAAGCACACAGTGGAGAAAGAGAACTTAGATGCAACTTAGCAAGTTGCTAAATTGTAAATCAATTACATATCTTTGGATCCCACAGCTTGGTGATGCATGCCTAATAGGAAAAGAAAAGGTTGAAACTCCCACCCAAAGTAAGATATAAGCCACATACTATTTTTATGTATAGTGGTGAGCTGAAGGAAAGTAGGATCCATCAAAATCTGAATAAAATATTTTTAATCCCCTCGAAGATCTACGTAATGGTCCAAGTTAGTTTGTTGGCGCTACCCAAATTTTGACAAAGCCAAAGAGGGAATCTTATCAAACTATTTATGGTAAGAGCTATGAACCCAACCCTCTAGTTTTTATAAGAAAAATGGAAGAGATTTCAGGAACTTCTTACTCTACATAAATGAATATTATGGCAGATACCATAGTGGCCAGGCCTATGACAATAGGAAGTATCATCGTAGGAAGGTTGACTGGTGAGAGAATCATCAACATTTAGATTAGGTAATCTCACAACGGCTAGGGAAATCAAGTTTTGGATGATAGTAAGAGATGGAATTCAAGTTCATTGGGGAATCATGGTAAGTCATCTTATTGTAGCCTTACAAAATATTCAATGTCCTCCAAGGATGTAGAATCCCAATTGAGTGAATCGCCTACTAAAACCTCTACATATGATCATTCTAGAAGATTTCATGATCAATTTCAAAGGGAAGGCAACAGTGCACACTTGAGTAAACAAAATATTTTGTTAGAGCCTCCCAAGAATGAAGAGCTAATATGTCACTGATGGGTTTATATCGATCACAATGGAATTAAACAAGGCCCCTCAAACCTGTGGAATTGATAATGATAGTAGAAGATGGAAAGTTACAATTTGATCACTTGATCAATCATTTATGAAATTAACATTGAGAATTTAAATGGCATGTTGAACAAGAACCAAAGTGATATGGTAGAGTCGGAATGGTGTAAAGAGTCTTGTAAGTCCAAAGGCATTGGCTACTATGATGCTTTTAAATGCCAAAGTGACTAGAAGGATTTAAAATTAGAACTTAATATAATATCTTTGGGAACATTATGGGATGAGATTGTTGACATGGTTGAGAAACATGAATTTCCTATTGACATCTGATAGCAAAATAAATGGATCAATGTTAGGACCACATATAGAAGACTTGTAGTGCCTCTATACATTATGTTCTATTACCACAAATAGAAGGGCAATGAAATCCATCTTTCATAAGTGGTTAGACCCCACTGTGGCATAGTTCTAGAGAAATGGATGAAAAAAAAGACCAAACTTGCATTGTTAAGAGGTAAAAGGCCTCATACAAAGTTGGCATCTTTAATTCAGGACTCTTATTTTTGGGCTCATCTAAATGAGGCTTGTAAAACTTTGGCAATGCTCCAACAAGATCCCCAATATTAGGTAATGAATTCCCAACTAAAATAAAGCCTTGAAAACTTTGAAGATTATGTGATAAGGCATCATATTTTCTTATCTTGGTTTCAATGGATGAAGAATTATTTGGGAATATAACATATTAATGTAACATTTTAGAGATAGATTATTTTTTGGTAAATGAAATAATGGATAGATGAAAGGGTTGGCTTATGAGAATTTTTTCTATAAGGTGCTTTGCTAAACTAGGTTGGAATAGAGTTAGGTAGAAAGTTAAGAAATTGGAATTTTCAAAAGTTGCATTTGAGGGTTCAAAGCCCATAAGAGATTTTTGTGGGAGACGCAACATGTAAATTACACTTCATAAAAATGAAAGTTGCAATGTGTAGTCATCTCTCCCAATCCTACTAGTCAACTCAGTATGGAGAAAGTCAACTCAAGAGGATCTTTAGAGAGATTTTGGGGAAGATTGCAATTTTGCATTTTTACAAGTGTAAAAATTTCAAATTGTACTTGGCTCTCCCAAACCCACCAATCAACATTGGCCAAACATGAGGTCCTAGCTAAAAGTAGAATTTTCCAAGCCAATTATAATTTTGGATATGTGAAAATTACAAATTGTGTTTGAATTTCCAAATTATAAATTTTTAGGGGAATTACAATTGAAAATTACAAGTTACAAATTTTCAAGTTGCAATTTGCACTTGGAGTTCCCAATTCCATATGGGAACTTTTTAGGGGAACTATAATTGTAAATTGGATGTTGTAAATTTGCAAGTTACAATTTACACTTTGAGGAAAGCCTTTTCTTTGTGGGAAATTTTAAGGGGAACTACAACTATGAATTACAAATCATCAATTTGCAAGTTACAAATGTGCTACTGAGATCCAGATTTACCCCAAACAAAGAAAAGTGCAAAATTGTAAATGGGACCCAGATTTCTCCATAAGGCTAAAAAATGAAAAGGAATGTACTTAAGCATTAAAAAAGTTGGTGACATCCCTAAAAGTCAAAAATGTAAAAAAAATCAAGTGTGGAAAATCAAGTTGAAGTCCAAAGGTGAAAAAGATAAAAATAACCCGAGTCTCATTTTCTCATATTTTTCTTGTTCGAACACATACATGGGAGAAATATTGCAGGTCTTCAAGTTTAAGGTGGGTCATTCCAAATAATATCACTCAAATTTAAATTGATATGGGTTGTTCAAATTCCATCATTGCAAGGCAAATATTATTATTTGGCGTACATAAGATAAAGGGTAGCTATCCAAGAGGTTCCAACTATGAAAATGAGTGGTCAAAGGCATATACAAGTAGTTACACAACAAGATAAAGGGTTTGTTTGGCTCCAAAATGAATATTCTCTTTTAAGCTTGAGTGAAATGCATTTCTATCAAATCACAACAATGGTTTATTTCAAATCTTCATCATTACATGTAGAAGCAGTTACAAGAATGATTTTCCTTGCAAAGGCATGAAGATTTCAAGGGTGGCAAAGAACGTATTCCAACTAGAAGCATCTTGGAAAAAATTTGAGGGATGATTACAATTTTATAATATTTCAAATTGCTACACATATTCTTGGATTACAAAGTGGTGAGAAATTTTATAAAAAGAGGGTTTGCCCTCTTTTCTAAGGTAGCTATTATTGGTTGTTATTTCTTCCTCCTAGGTATAGGCTCTTAAATTTTTGGTTTCCATTGTTGTATGTGCATTTTATCTCTCTTGCTAAGTTAAATTCAGCTATACAGCCATTAGCAAGTTTTGAGAGTATTATAATATGTCTCCCCTATCCAAAAAGGAGCAAACTCACCATGATTGTCCCCATGTCAACATCTTGGAAAAATTATGTGTGTAAGGTTTATTTTCAAAGTTAATGAAAATATTTATGGCTTTTAGTCTTTCCTATTTTTGAAATGTAATAATATGTTTTCCAAATTATATGGATTGGATATCTAGTTCAATGCTTATCATTGGTTGTCATTTTGGGCATAGATCTAAGATTATAAATGCCTTTCTATAGTTTGATTTCAAAATATGTTGTTGAATACCTCTTAAGGGTACCCTGGGTTTACAAATATAATAAGAAAAAGTATATGAAATTCTAGTAGCAGTGTATATTCTATGGTTTCAATAATCATTTAGGTATTTGCATTTCATTAGCACCAATAAATGCAAATCACTCTTGGTACTTCCCTTAGCTTGCATCTTAGTCTTCTACATTTTTGTAAATGAATATTGTCATGTATGTTGAAATAATACCTATTTTTTGAAAACCACCAACACACCACTCCCTTTTTATAACTATCTAACTTATCCTACACTACTCTACCATAAAAATAATAATGATGAAGGTTTGATCATCAATAATCTCCAAGAATTATCTTCAGACAAGATGGTCAATCCACAATAGAACTAGGGCCAAAAAAAGGGAGAAATGATCCACTAAAACCTATAAAAAGAAGCAAGCTAACATCAATCTTTCAAGTTAACTAATCAATGTGCCATAAAATTATCTACATATAAATAATGTACTAAAAATAGATCTAATAAAAGCAAATTTAGCAAAATACAATTTTCATCACAAATTACATAATCCTAAACAAAAACGTTAGTAAAAAATATCTATAATCAAAGCATATTTATTTTGCAAGTAAAAATAAGGAATGCGTAAAAATTTGAGTTAATTGGAAGGGTTACAAAGAGTATGTGTTACTTGAAAAATATATTTGACTTGAAGCAATTCAATAATTATCAAATAAAGATAAATAAAAGTCTTCTAGAAGATCCATTATTTTTAGGAATCCAAATAGTTTTAATTTTAGAGGTAAGAGATTTAGTCATTTTCCAACAACGCAAAGAGTCATGTTGGATTTATCACAAGATTTTCATGCATGTAATTTTTAATATTTAGAGATATTATGCACGTATTTTCTACAATGCTCATAATTTTTATCATTTACAATCATATAAATATGACAAGCATTATAATCAAAAGAAGATGCATGATAAGTCATTTGGTGTAGAGGAAAATGAAATTTTATTCATTTCATATGCAGCCTTTCATGGATATAAATTCTATTCATATGCTTTCTATGATGTTATAGTTATGTAGGATTTTCCTCAATACCCTTCTTAACAGCATAGTCTTAATGGCTTGGCTACCTCATTTACCTAATAATATCCAATTTATTAAAACCATAAATACCTAAATAGGGACTTCCTTATAAAATGTAAGGACCAATAGTAACATTTATAAAAATAGGATCACCATCATTTTCTTTCTTATGCCTTCCATCTATTCAAACTATCAAGGTTACAATGTCTAACTAAATGAGCAATATTTTTGGCCGAATTTCAAAGTTATCTACGAGATTATCCGACAAAGGAAAAATTATAGTATGTTTTTCATGTTGTTAAAGCATAAAATGGAAGGACAAATTACCTGATCCAACATATTTTCTCAACATAAGAAAGTAAGAGCTTTAAAATAGGGTATGGGCAATATCAGAGCATAGTAGAAAGCATATTTGCCAAATTTAAGAGAAAATGTATATAATAAAATTGATAATGTTGATCTAGTGCTCCTCCCTTGAGGACCCAATCATTTAAGAGAGACATGCATACAAAATAAAACACAAATGAATGTGGTATTATTATGTTTTAGGATATTTGAGTAGTTCAAAAAGTATGCATATATAATTTGTATATCCATTCCTTCCTTATCATCTTTGTGTTGTGTTTACCTCTACATTGCCCTAGAAAATGATCTCCAAAGAGGGGCATAACATTGGAAAAGATGCACATGAAATAAATTTAAATTTCAAATGGTTACCCATGGCAAGAGTGTCCTCACCTTCCTCAAACAATTCTTTTCTCACTCCTTATATGCTTCTACAGATAAAAATCCATATCTTTTATGTTAGCAAAAAATGTTAGCAATTCATTTTTATCATAAAAATAGTATTTAAAATACAAAATAAATGAAAATAATGTGCAAATTTAATGTCAAATCATCCCTAAATTTTGAATAACCTTCTTCAATTTCATAGTGAATGGTTTGTAGGGTTAAATTAGTTTTTATTTTCTCCATGCCTCTCTACCCTATCTCAAGAGTTCTTTGAGGTATTTGTCATTGTTGTTGTTCATATTTTTATTAGCCTCCTTGTTATCCAGAGCTTGTACTAAAAAACCTTCGAGCATAAGAAGGGCCTTGATATAAAGCCTTGGGACCTAGACAAATGTTGTCAAATGAATCACTTTTTCCAACTTCTAGTTAAGATTATCAAAATTCTCTTACAAGCTGACACAATCGTTGATATTCTAGAGTTCTTTATCTGATCAGTAGTAGGGCTCATTTACTCGAATGTTTTTTGTTGTTACAAATCTAACAACCCTTTGTTGATCATTAGATGGTCATTGTCACTTGTGTTCTTTAAAAAGTACTTCAATCTTATTTCATTATCACCCTCGTCTCTATCTCTTACAGCATAATTATCTTCCTCTTAAAACTCATTCTCCTCCTCTTTGAATTCATTATCATCCTAGTAACAAACAAATAAAAATAATGGTTGTTCTTATCTAAGAAATTTCAACATCTTTTAAGGGCAAATTTTTTTGTACTATAGAAAAACTAAAATTTTATGTGCTAGATTGTGATTGTAAATATATGCATACCTATAATATAAAATACACACTCTCCCCCACAAAGTCAAAACCTTGAACTTTAAGGAACCATATGAGAGACAAAAACCAAAACCTTAATTTTTTGCAGGCCATACAATGGAACAAAAAAATTAAAACCCTAAATTTGAATAGATCATATAAGATAAAAAGTTAAAACTTTATTATTTTATAAATAATACAAATAAATAAATATATTTAAAAAATCAAATATACATTTTTCAATACAAATTAATATAATATATATTAATAAATTAAATAATTATTAAAAAAAAATATAATAAATAAAACCATGACCAAGTCAATCTAAATAATAATAAATTTATTAATTTTAAAAAGTTAGACGTACATTAGAAGTAATTTATAGCTAAGTCATGTCAAATAATTAACTTGAACAATTTCTAAGAAACAACCATACACCATATACAAGTCAAGTCAAGTCAAGGAAAATAAAATGAAATGAATCAATTGTTTCTTGAAATAAACATATACCAAACACAAGCCATGGCCATGTCAAGTTAAATTAAGTGATTGCTGTGAAATATATGCACAGAAAATGCAATCCATCGTTAGGCTAAAGAAAAAATAATCGAGCAATTGCTAAGAAATAGACGTAGACCAATTATAATCCATAACCAAGTCATATCAAATAACACACGGAATCCAAAGAAGTGAATGCTATTTCATATAACTTGTTAAAATATATATCTCTCATACTCCCCCATTCTTCAATACAGTAAGACTAAATTTATAAAATAATGTAAATGTTTGAAAAAAAACACCCAATTAGAAATTAAAAATTAATATTGTATTTAGAGATTTACAACATAATTGTTACAATTTAAATGTATCCAGATATATTGGAAATTGAAATTGAAATTTTAAATAAAAAATTATTAACAATGCAATATGAATAATTAATTATAATTTATTTATTTATTTATTTATTTTTTTATAAATTGAAAAATATTTTAATGATATATATAGATATAGAGATTGATTTTATAATTTTAAGTTTACTTTAACATAGTAAACTTATTAAATATTATGTAATGTACTTGTCAAAACCTATTTAGTTAGGTGGTGTAAGGGAAATAAATTTGGTTTGTAAACAATAAAATATTGTGGGGCACCATATTTTATAATAAAGTGTTGTCAATACATATGAAGTATTGGTTTTTATTTGTTTATGTAGCATATTTTATATTTATAAATTTATTTATATATTAATTAAAATTTCTAATAATATTTTTTTCTCAATATAAAATAAAATAGGTGTTATGCATAATATTTAGTATAATATTTGAATGATCTTAATATATTTGATTGTGCTAACCAAAGGAAGGAAATTGTGGTGAGGTTGGAGATCAATGGTGGTGGCCCTACATAGTAAGGATAATTCAGAGGTGTAATGTCAAGAAATTAAGGAGTCATGATCTCTTCTCGATACTTTAGTTTGGAGGTGGGAGTTAGGGTTTGATGAATGCTCCTAGGAGGAAGATTGGCAGCATCTGGAGGTGGATATGGATTCAAAGTTTAGGTCTTTGGATCCCAATGACATACTTAAGTCTTTCCTATATGGGAAAAGGAAAGAAAATAATGTTGGTGCAGTCGATTTGGTCTTTCCTTCCTTTGTTTCTGTCAATGTTGTGCCACTGGGTCAGTGTAATGTCAAGGTGATGGGTTTTAGGGTTTCAAGATATTCTTCCTTTGATGACCTCCTCCCATGGAACTGATTTTCAAAATCTCTAATTTTGATGCTCATGTCAAGAGCCTAGAAGATCATAATCTCTTTTGTCATGTGGTCGATAAATGGCCATCAATTGGCATGGTGGATTCATGGATTAATAACCCCTGGGGAGTTTCCTATGATTTCAAATGCTTACCCAAGGGCTTCTTCCTAATGGTTTGCTTCGATTCTAAGTGAAAGAGTAATATTCTAAAATATGGTTCATGAATGATGAATGGGGAAGGAATCCAAGTCTTAGATTGTGCCCTAATTTTTATGCCCTAAGTTGTAAATTTGGTGTTGCCCAACTTGGGTTCACTTGTATGTTTTTTAGTTAAATATTGGGAATTGGATTTCCTTTTTGATATTGGTATTTTTGTAGGGTTTCTTCAGATTGATCATGGGACTTTACATAATGACTCTACTACATATGCTAAGATTTATGCTTCTCTTGATCTTGAGAAGGAGATCCCCATAAAAATTGTGTTCAAATTTGAATATCATGTTTGGGTTCAGAGGATCAACATTATGAAGCTTCCCTGTAGGTGTTATGAATGTTGAAAATTGGGACATGTTCTTAATGATTATCTTGAGGGCCTATGGGGTCTGCTTCAGATGAAGTTTCAAAAGTTTTGGAAAGTTAATAAAGGTCCTCCCTTGGTAGTCTTTTTGAACAAGAATGGTGGGCATCATGGCTTACCCCCTTTCATTTGTTTGGATTATAAAATTCAAGGTCAAGGCTCTTTTTCTCCATTAGATCATGATCCTTCCTCTCCAAATTCATCTATGTTGGTTGCTTATAATAAACTTATGTCATAGGCCTCAAAGTTGGTCTCCTTTTATGCTCAGCAGGGGAAAGTCACAACATTATTGATTAAGGTTAAAACATACTCAAGTCTTAGGAAAATTGGTTAATGAAATTGATGTTATTGTAGAGGGTAGTGATTTGGATGTTGAGTTTAACTCTAGAGATTTTTTTCTATTTATCTAAATGCATGCCCATTTCTAATCCTAATTATGGGTTGCATGTGAGACGAGGTCATAGAGCTAATGCAAAAAAATCACTAGAAGTAGGTTGTGATGAAAAACAAGCCATGATTATTGATTTCTATATTTTTTAAAGTTAAGGGGTGGAACTCCCATATTGAGAGTCATGAAATTAATACATTGGAAGGTTAGGGGCCTCAATTCCCCTAAAAAAATATGCTTAGTCCAACATCATATTTTGTCCATGAAACCAAACATCTTTCTTTTATAATAATCCAAGTTAATTATTGATGAGGATTCTATAATTTTGAGCACTATTTGGGTTAGCTGGAAGGGTTGTTTTCTAGATGATGAAGGATCTTATAGAAGCTTGGTTGTGTTTTGGTCTCTATCTAAATTCAAATGGATATCATCACCACATGATCCTTATGGTAGCTACATTAATAGATGGATTATTCCTATGAAATTTCCTTCCTTATGTTAAATTTATATGGTCCTACTTGTCCCTTGAATAAAAAAATGTTTCGGCATGAGATTTCACTTTTTATAAATCAAAACCCATATCAAATGATAGTTTTAGGGGCAAAATTCAATGACATTCTTTTAAACTAGGATAAAAGTGTGATTTAAGTCATCCTTCTCAATCTCAAATGGAATTTTTTGACTTCATTAATTCCAATGAAATTTTGTATTTGGTCCCTAGAAAAGGTTTATACACATAGACAAATCACAGGATGGGTCCATGTAATACTACTAAAATACTCGATATGTTCTTATTGTATTATGTTTGGTTGGAGGTTGATTGGGTTATGGAAAGTAATATTCTATCTTTACTTGGCTCACATCATGCTCATGTTAGTGGATTATCTTTAGTGACCAAGCCCTTCTGGAGTGTCCCTTCATGTTTGAAATTTTGTGGCTCAAGGATCCATCCCTTATGAACCTTCTCAAATACTGATGACTCCATGCACTAAAGGTAAAAGGTAAAAAGATGATAGTGTTTTCTAATAATCTTATTCATATCAAGTCTTACATCAAGTAGTGGAATGCAAACTATTTTAACAACATATTTTAGGAGATTCACAGAGTATAAGTTGAACTAGCCTCTCTCACTTAGGTTGTGATGAGTTTAATAATAGATATTAATCTTTACTCCCATGAAAAGGATTTTTTTGTTGAACTAGAGTAATTGCATGTTCAAGAGGAGATCCATTGAAATCATAAGTCTAGTGAAAGATGGCTCAAATAAGGGGATCAAAATATGAATTTATTACATTATTTAACTAGATTATGTATGGGATATAATATAATATCTTCCATTAATTTTTCTAATGGAATTGGTATTAATAATATTTTAGGTATCAATAATGACGTGGTCTCCTTTTTTGAGTCACTTTTGGCCCCTCTAGAGGTGACTATTCTCAGTGATCAATTTGAGATGCTTCACTTCATCCCCAAAATTTTTAGTACTGAGCATAATAATACCTTGATGCCCCCCTTTTCTAAGGAGTAAATTTTTAGGGTGGTCTTCTTTATGCAAAAAAAAAGTGCCAGGTTTGGATGGATTCCCAACTACCTTCTTCCAAACTGCTTAGCACATTGTGGGCACTAAATTTATCAAGGTGTTGGAATCCTCTCACTTGTTGAGAATGATGAATACTAAGCTCAACTCCACCTTTAATTCTCTTATTCCCAAATTTTACAATTTATCTTCATTTAGTGACTGTCGGTCTAGTGCTTTTTATATTACCATTTATAAGATCATGTCAAAGGCTATGTCCTTTTAATTTTGATAGTAACTAGTATCAATGGATTTTTAGTTGCATTTTTAACCCTAAGTTTTTAGTTTTTACAACTAAAATATTGAATGGTTACTTCTAAGCTATTAGGGGTCTAAGATAGGGATAATCCATTACTCCTTATATTTTCATTTTGATTGCCAAGCATATTAGGTGACCAATCATCATTGCGCAAGCTAATGGATATATTAGATTATTTTCTAAGATCACATAATAGCATTAAAATAATAGATTAAAAGAATTCAAAATCAGTCATTATCACCTTAGATAAAATCAAACCACAATATTGAGATGAGTTGACAAATAGGAAAATTCTCAAATGAAGAAAACACCCACAATCTATTATAGCCTCAAAAATAATTCATCTCCAAGTATAATAGAAAATAGAAGCCAAAATAAAGAGATAAGAGTGGCCTCAATCCAAGAAGGACATCCCCATATTTCAAGAGCAAGATTATTGAATAATGAAAAGAGGAAAATAGAAGAGGAAAGAATATTTAAATAGATTAAGAGAAGGATGAAAAAGTTACAATAATCCCTTCATGACCTTACAATACCTCTTTAGTGTTTCCCAAATGTATTATTTTTTCAAGAAAATAAAGAGAAGTGTGTGACATGTGATAGGAAGAGTTATTTGTGTAACTCCTAAATACTATAAGTAATTAAGAGAGGTGAGAGACAGCTCATAAATATAGAATAAAGTGCATTTTTAATTATAATAAATTCACACATAAAAGAGACTTAACATAAGCCTAAAGATTTTAAAGAGAACACAAATAATATTAATCTTCAACACTCCCCTTTAAGTTTACTTTGGAGCTATAAAAATGGATAAACAATCTTACAAACAAGGAATATAGTTGAAATTAAATAATACTCTCTTAATATAAACTTCATTTAAGAGGAATTTACAATAGTTTTAAAAATAAAGAAGAAGATAAGGTTTCACCAAAATTTTCAAGGATAAAGTATGGCCATCAATAATCTCCAAGAACTATTTTCATAAAATTTTGTCAATCCACAATGGAACTAGGGCCAACAAGAAGCAAAAACAATCCACTAAAAAATGCAAAACAAAAAAGTTAACACCAATCTTTCAATTTGAGTATCCCATATTTCATAAAATATTCTACATATAAATATTGTACTAAAAATAGATCTAATAAATTAAATCTATGTAAAATATAACTTCAATCACAAAGTGCATAATACTAGATAAAAAAAGTTAGTCAAAAAAGCTCTAATCAAAACATATTTCTTTTGTAACAAAAAAAAAGAGTCGATTAAAATTTGAGTTTATCAAAAGTGAGAAAAAAAAGATGTGTCTCATGTAAAATATATTAGACATGAAGTAATAGAATAATTATCACATGAAGACACATCAAAGTATATAAAAGATCCATTATTTTTATAAATTCAAATAGTTGTAACCTCAGAGGTAGGAGATTTATTTATTTGTTAATAATGTAAAGTGTCATAGGTGGATTTATCACAAGATTTGCATTGATGTAATTTATAATATTTAGAGATATGATTCTCATGTTTTTCATAATACTCACAAGTTTTATCAATTTTTACTATAGAATGAGCATGAAAAATATTATAATTAAGTTTCAAGATAAGTTCTTTGGTACAAAGGACTATATAATTTCAAATCTATATTAGAATAAATAGAAATATTAAAAAGATATATTTATAATTTTCATTTCATTTAAGCAAAGGAGGTTTAATAACACTTTTTTTACACTTACGAAGTACACCACAAGAGTATCTCATAGAGTTTATAATGCATAAACTCAAGTTGGTAGGAGTGTTTGCATGAATTTGTTAAAATTATATAATACTCTTTATTAATAGAAACTTCTTTCAAGAGGAATTTATAATATTCTTAGAAATAAATAATAAGAGAAGTTATCAACAAAATTCATAATGATGAAGGTTTCATGATCAATAATCTTCAAGAATCATCTTCAGACAAGATGATCAATCCACAATAGAACTAGGGCCAACAATAAGGAGAAATGATCCATTTAAACCTATAAAATAAGCAAGCTAACATAAATCTTTCAAGTTAAATAATAAATGTGCCCTAAAATTATCTACATATAAATAATATACCAAAAATAGATCTAATAAAATTAATTTTATCCAAATACATCTTTCATCATAAAATACATAATCCTGAACAAAAACATTAGTAAAAAGATCTTTAATCAAAGCATATTTCCTTTGCAACTAAAAACAAGGATTGCATAAAAATTTGAGTTAATCAAAGGGGAGACAAAAAATATATGTCACTTTAAAAATATATTTGACATAAGGCAATATAAGAATTATCAAATAAAGATACATAAAAGTCTCTAGAAGATCCATTATTTTTAGGAATCCAAATAGTTTTAATTTTAGAGGTAAAAGATTTAATAATTTTCCAAAAATGCAAAGAGTCATGCATAATTTATCACAATATTTACATGGATGTAATCTTTAATATTTAGAGATATGATGGACATATTTTCTACAATACTAATAATTTTTATCATTTACAATCATATAAGTATGACAAGTATTATAATAAAAAAAATATGCATGATAAGTCATTTGGTATAGAGGACAATGCAATTTTAAATTCATATTAGAAGAAGTAGAAGTTTTAAAATTGATATCTTTATATTTTACAGTAGATTTAAGAAAAAAATATTTAATAATACCCTTTCTACATTTATCAAGCCCACCACTCAAGTAGTCCATAGAGTTCATAATATGTAAACTAAAGTTGGTAGAAGGATTGTTCATAGGAGTTTGTTGAGAATCATATTTAAGATTGTCATTAGAAGTCAGATCGTGTACCAAAGATCCAATTTTAGCATTTAAAGTGTCAAATAAAGTTTATATTTTCTTCATATGTGTATTCAAAGAATTTTGAAAATCAATAATAGTTATATTTTGGCATTGCAATTGATTTTTAAGAGCATTAATTTCATCAATTTTTAAAGTGATTTGATGTATAATATTTTTAAATATAAAAAACATGACTAATTTAAAATATATTTAAACAAAATAAAATGTACTTAAAACTATCAATCAATAATTAATAATAAAAATATCAAAAAATGATTTAACATAACTAAATTAAAAAGATAATACTAAGGAAAATATGTAATAACAACTAAATTATTAAAATAATTCTAATTTAATATGAGTTTTAAATATGATTTAATCCTTTATAAAAATAAATAATTAAATTTTGAAAATGAATTAATACATAATGGAAAAAATGCATTAAAAGCCAAACCAAAAAATTACCAAAAGAAAGCTTCTTTATTTTTTAAAAAAATGACTTTGTTTCTACTGAATTTATAAAAATCCATAATCATGCATCTAAGAAAAAGACAAAACACAAAACACAACCTTTTTTAAAAAAGGAAATGAATTTTTTTTAACCATACATGTCTTTGATTTGAAAGAAGGATTATATAAAAAATAAAGTGATTATCATCAAAGCAAAGGAATATGATTTCTTATAAAGAACCATTACCTAATATTAAGGAATAACATGTTTTTTAAATTAATTTATTAATTAATCAATTTAAATTTTATATATAAAACCAATGCATTATCAAGTGCTTAGAGGAGAATGAAATGTAAATCTCAAGTGCTTATTAATGAATATTTAAACTAAATACTTGTTTATAATGACATAAAAAGCACTAAGACAAAAATAAAAGGTGTTACGACCTTGGATAAGAAATAAATAAAATAAATATAAAGGAAGGCAATTAAATCACAAAGTATTATATGTCCACAAAAAAATAGTAAGGCAAATAAAGAATAAGGTGAGTGTTAAGACACAGCTGATTGGATGAAACATACAGAAAATAAAGATAAAAATGCTTTGATAACAAGGAAATTAGTTGAAGTTAGGGCACAACATCACATATAAAAGATACATTTACAATAAGAAACCAAAGCACATGAAAGTCTTAACAAATAGTAATAAATCCTCACTCAATCATTATTTAAATTTCAAACTATAACTGAGTGAAACTGGGGAAAAGAATAAAACAAAATGAAGACTTTTAAAGCAATTCAACTAGCAAAAGAGCGTTAAAGGATTAAAAAATTAGTTCAAGGAAAAATCAAAGAGATTTCCTTTATATAATAAATTTTAAGCTTTAACCCAGTAAAATGAAGCCATCAAGATGTGTAACTCAAAATAAAACCAAAACAAAAATTGAGAGAAAATTAACACCAAGAAAACAACTGTTACTAAGAACAGTTAAGATACAACAGTTGAAAGATCAAAATAAATATTATCAAATTTATGTAACACCAAAAGAATCCTTGAGTGGGTGACAAACTATCCAAAGGAATAAGGCACCACAATTTTTTTTTTTTTTAAAGATTAAAATGTAAACAAATACCAAGCTAAAATATGAAGAACCATTCAGTTTATAAAGATGCCCAAAAAAACTATCAAAGTTAATGCATATAAGAAAAAAAATTAAAATTAAAAATAGAATGTTGGAAGACCAAAAAAACTTTTCTTTTACACATCTAAATCTAAAAGATTCTCAAGAATAAATGTTAGAAACCCATAGCTCTAGAATACTATATTAGATTAGTTGTCAAGATCACATAATAATATTGAAAGAATACAAAATGAATTAATATATCCTTGAAAGAGAATCAAACCACATGATTGAGATGAGATTTGAAATGTGGGGAAACCATCAAATGATGAAAAATCCCAAAATATATTAAAAGTCTTGCAAACAATTGAACTCCAAGTACAATAGTAAATAAAATTCAAGATAAAAATATAAAAGTGGCCTCAAGTCAAAATAGGCATCAGAAGATTACAAGAGAGAGATTATTTTAGAATGAAAAGATTAAAAGAGAGGAGGAGAAGGCTCTTTAAATAAATAAATAGGAAAGATGAGGGAGTTACAAGAATCTCATCGTCACCTTACAAGGCCTCCTTAGTGTGTGCCAAATATTTTATTCCCAATAAAGTAGAGGGAAGTGTGTGACATGTGAGGCAAGGAGTTGCTTGTTTAAGTAACTACCAAATCCTATAAGTAAACAAGAGATTGGATAGACACATAATAAATTTAGGATAAAATGTATTTTTAATTATAATAAATGTAAACCTAAAAAACACTTATGATATACCTAAATAGCCTAAATAGAACCCAAATAAGATTAATCTCAAATAGGCTCTTGACTGGCATTCAGTCACAAATGAGGTAGAGTGTTTAACTCATCAGTAGTTTGTTGATGACACTTTCCTCTTTGTTGAGGCCTCAATAAGAAATGTACGAACTTTAAGAGGTTTCTAGAGTCATACTCTTTATCTTCTAGACAAATTGTAAATGATAATCAATTTTTAATATTTTTTTCAATACCTTATCTCAAGTTCAAATTGGCATTGCAAGGCAATTAGCATTTAGAATCGGCAAGCTTCTAGGGAAATACCTTGGGGTTCTTATTTTTGACAGAGTGGATAAAGCATTATTCTTGGATAGTCTAATCTCTTCTTCCAAATCTAAGTTAAGCTTCTAGAAAGGCAAGTGGATCTCACTAGTTGGATGGGTGTCTTTGATCAAATCTATTCTCAATGTGTTTCCCATATAGCTTTTGTTAGTTTTGAGTACCCCTAAAATGTCCTATCCTCCCTTAATAAAATCATGAAAAAAATAATTTGGTGGGGTTATGAAGACAAATGGAGGGTCCCATTGCTGAAATGGTACAAAGTTTTATTTTCTCATAGAGTTGAAAGCCTTTTATTTGTAACCTCAATTTCCAAAACTAGGCTCTAGGGGTCAAATTGGTATGGAAAATGTATGATCCACCGAAGGTCATTTAGATTCAAATTATCAATAATAAATATCTAGGATAATTAGATACTAAAATCATAATTGAGTATATGAACACTCTGCAAGGCTCTCACGTGTAATTTCTTGCTTCTTTGTCATCCACTAATTTTCAATCAGGTCTCCTAGGAGACTCACAATGGAGTTCTTACGAGCTTTTAGTATTATTCTTGGAATGTCCATAAGCCATTGCAAGATGTGTGATATTTGTTGGAGGCCAAAAAAAGTTTATCCATTGTCTAAGGGTGAAGAATTGTGGATTACTTAAAACTATACTCTCAAGATGAGTTTAGAAGTTAGAAATAGAAAATTCTTTACTCTTTTCTTATTGTAGAAGCTCAAAAACTGCTCCTTTTCATCATGTTAGCTAAATAGAGAGTTTACATTAACCTTGAGGAAGATAAATTGATGTGGATAGGTTCAAAATATGGTGAATATGTGGTGAATTTGGGATACAAAATGGGTAATTTTTTGGTTCATTATTGGGAATGGTTTAATCCTTTGCATTAGTTCAAAGGGGGTTTAGCAAAGGCAAGGAATTTCACTTGGTTAGTGGGACAAAACTAGATCTTCACTCAGGATCAACTAAGAAGAAGGGGTTTTGAAGGTCCTTCCAAATGTGTTATTTGTTGTAATAATGAAGAGACTATTGATCATCTTATTTTCAATTTCCCCTTTGATTATAAATGTTGGAATTGGCTATGACAAAATGAATTAATATTTGGCTTGACTTCCTTCTCTTTTCCAAGCTCTCTCTTCTTAATTCTTGGGTTCTTTGAGTGGATTGTCTTGCTAACATTTGGAAATTCGATCCATCCATTCATATATGAACTATTTGAAAAGAAAGAAACTATAATATATTTAAAGGTAAAGTAGGTATATCTGTGACATCATCTCTCTTTTATAAATTTCTATATATGAAGTTGATTCTACTCATGCTCATAGAGTATCTACATCTTTCTCCACATGTGATTTGGCTATTCATCCAAAATGGATGCTTCTAAAAATTCCCTCTATTAATGGGGTAAGAGTAGATTGAGTTTCTAAAAGGCAAGTACCTAACTCTATTTGGGTTACTCTTCCTAGTGGTTATTTTAAACTAATCTTTGATGGTACTTCTAGAGGAAATCTAGGTGCTTTGGGTGTTAACTGCATTATTCACAATTTTTCTTAATCATTGATTAGTGCGGCTTATATGAAGATTATGGATGGTTCTAATAATTAAGATAAATGCCAAGCCCTTGTCCTTAGGTTTACAATCACATCCCAGTGTGGAATTGATCACCTTGTCATTTAAGGTGATTCCATGATGGTAATTTATGTTCTTCAGTCTCATTCCCCTATAGCTTGGAATATTAGGTATATTATGGGTAGAGATTAGTAGTTATTGCATCTCTTTTAATTTTGGTCTATGGGTCACTATTTTGATGAAACCAACTCTAGTGCCTATTTTCTCATAAAATTTTATATCTCTCAACTTGATGAGCTCCATGTGGACAATGTCATTGATTTTTGGTTTGGGTTGGTCAAGATGTCCACCTCTTGACCCTTTTTTTTTCATTATGTTGATGCCATTTGGGGTTTCTCATGTTTGATCAGTGTGGGAGGTGTGTATTGATTTTTGCATTCATTGGCAGTTATTCCCATATTTTATTCATAATGAGATGTGATTTTTTAGCAAATGTGTTTTGTGTTGTGCTTCTACCATTTATCTCTTCTCTCTTTGTCAGCTTCCTCACTTTATTTGTCATTTTTATGAAGTAATATGAAAGTGTGTGTGAAGTGCATGATCTCTAGTTTTTTATATGTGTCTTAAGATTGGAAGGATGCCATGTTTTTTTCTCACAATTCACCTTTACTTCTGTTGGAAACTTCTAAAAGGGAAATGGCATTTTGTGTCTTGATGTCCTCTACTTAACTCACCAATATTTTTTGGATGTATACAGAGTTGATTTTGAAAGCCATTCAAACTAATTTGTAGGTTGATTTTCTTCATTTGGATGAATGTCTCTAAATTTATTCAATGGTGGTTTATTTCTTTGCCAACTATTTTTGGTGATTGTAAATGATAAGGTTTTGGTTCATTGAGTAGTGTTTGACTTTATTTTCTCATAATGTTAGGTTGGGTTAAACTAAGATCTAAAGAGGGTTGTATCATTGGATCTTCTCTCGCTACCTTTCCCACATCATGAGTGTAGGGGATTTATCCCTCTTTAGGTTTTACACTCCTTGGAATCTAGATTCATGGAACTGGTAAATTATGTGAACGGTTTTATTTCCTGTACAAGTGAGTGCAAATATTTGTAGCAAAGAATTTTTCTTCCTCTAGACCTAGTCACCCTCAATACCCCCATTCTAGTTATGCCTTCCATATAGTCACATCTTTGTGATCCTTAGGTGGTAAAGGTAGCTCATTTTATTGTGTGAATGAGTCTCTTCACTTGTAAAAGTACCCACAAGAAAGGTGAAGGTGGTGATTCTTACAAGGCTAGAGCTCTTCATACCATGTGTTTAAAATAAGTGGTTACTCATCTTGGCAAGGGTCATGGAAGGATTCAAGGCCATGGATAGGATCC